>JAUMHL010000013.1:22259499-22290360 GCA_032362345.1 Sandelia bainsii
GTGAACTTTTTACGTTTTCCATAAATTTCACCCGAAAGCCAAATATCCCTAACTTTTTGTGAGTAGTGTATATGTAGTGGAAAGACAATTTTCTTAAATGTTGCAGAGTATAAAATATAAACTAGCTTACTGTTAATTAAACACCACTACCTTAAGATTGTGTGTCTGTGGTTCAGCAGGGAGAGCAGGTCGTCCACCAACCACGGGGTCAGCGGTTGATCCCCGGATCTTGCTCTCAACTTGTTGAAGTGTCCTTGGGCAACATGCTGAACCGGAAGTTGCTCCTGGTGTTTGTAACTTGTAAGTTGCTTTGGACTATATGGAAAACTAGCAGTGCCACAAATGTACTCTAGAAAAAGTCTTGTATTTTGTAAATGTAATAAAGCAGAAACATGTAGTAATGTGTAGTTACCATTTCTATGCTTCAAACATAGAATTAGATGTAAATGTATACATATAAATAATAAGAGTGAGCAACAATCAACATTTTCTCTGCTTTACATCTTACTACACTCACTTGCCACTTTACACCTATATTGAGATGGCCAAAACATATGAAATACAATGTAAAACTCTAAAATTTTATTTTTTCACTTTATCAGAAGCGTTTGTCTTTTAAGGGCACCGTGACCTGTAGCAGCACACAATGAAGTTAAAAAACATTAAAGGTCATTTACTGGGATACTTCACTTGTGTGAGCTGGATGAGTGCTTCCAACCACTGTTTGTTACAAACATACTGTTTCCTACAGAACCTAATGTGCTGCTTTCTGAGAATGCCTGCGTCAAGTAGTGAAGAGCACTTATGAAAATAAGTTTGTCTTAAGCAACAATATTAAGCAGTTTTCTGCAGCAGTCAATGAGCACATTACTCATTACTTCTGCTAATGATGAGGTCATTTCATTTTAAAAGTATATACACAAAATTGAAGCAAAGCACATTGTGTTGTTTCATATTCTCTCTATAGAAAACTGAATTTCCACCTTCTTGTATATTTCTAACTAATTTATTTCTTACAGTTGAGTGGAACAATGTCAAAATGTTGGCAAATGGCAAGTTAGATCTCCCACTAAGATAACACTCTTTACATACACTGTACAACAAAATTAATCATAATAATATACAAAACATGTGTTTTCAAGACTAAAAAGTTGCTACCTGTACACACATGTGAGCTTGACCTGATAAATACTTACAGTACATTTTGAAGCGTCACAATAGTATGCACTGTACTAATGTTACACACATCACAACACATAACAACAAAGCAAACACTCTATCAAATCTTAAATATACACAACACAATCCAATTTGGAAACAAAAAATTATATTACACACAGGCTACTCGTGGTTCAATTTCCCTTTTTCCCCTAATTTAACTGATAGACAATAAACATGCCAGATTACCAAAGGTAATATCTACTGAACTTTAACACTGTGTATGCCAGTATTCACAAATCTATTTACATTCTCCACTATGAGAGGTACATTGGCAAAGTCACACAATTACATTAAAATTTACATCTGAAGCCAGGCATGAAACAACATGTAATAATGTGTCATTAAAGAGTTATTTAGCTATTTTGGTGAATATAGGCTACTCTTGCTGTAAATATGAAGCTACACCTAGTAGCTGGTTAACTTGGCTTTGCATAGAAACTGACAAGAGGGGGAAATAACTAGTGCAGCTCGGTCCAATAGTAACAAAATCTAAATGCTAAAATCTCTAATGATCTTAAATGAATGCAAATGAATAAACCACCAAAAGCCAAGTGTAAAAATGACAAGTTGTGGTTTACAGGGGGTGTTATTTAGCTTCCTGACAACAAGCCATCATGAGAAACAGTGTTAAATAGTGAGTTTCATAGGCACTGGTAGTTTAAACAGGACCAGACTCACTGTTTCCTGTCAACGCTGTCTACTAAAAATTGCATTCGCGATTATGTTTTTGTAGAAAACGTAATTACCATGTTGTGGTGAAAGGTATTTTTTGAATGAGGTACATTTTTAAACACAAAGCGAGTGGCAAGTGCGGGCGTATACTGTGCAGGTCTGACAAGCAGGAGACCCGAGTTCGAGACCAAAGTCCCGCATGAGGCTGGATTTAGGCAAGAAAAGTACTGAGCTAAGGGTTAGAGAAAGATCTGGCTGTGTGAAGCGACTGTTACATTTTCGTCTATTAACCCAGCCCAGTGCTGTGATGCCTGAACCCAACCATAAAATACTTTAATAGTTCTGGTTCACACATCTGGATGCTGAACTGGAATGTTGGATATTTTTGTGGAAGAGAAAACAGGATGTTGTGGATCGGATATTTTGGCAATAATATGTTGCCTGTGGACATTTCATTAATATGTTGTTAATTGTGAACATTTGATCCTTATGTTAACAGAAAACGTAATGCAAGTTGCAGTTTAGTTGTATACGAACGTAGTTTTTATGAGACAGGGTTGATCCTGTGGACAGTATCTATGCTAAGATAAGCTAACCAGCTATAATAGCTAACCATATTCAGCATAGTGACATGAGAGAGACATCAGTCTGTTCGTTTAAGCTTTTAACAAAACATCCCATAAGGCATGCAGTTCAACAACATTAGTTCTACAGTAGCATGTGTTGTTTTTTTTGGTCTGACCCTTTAAGTCAGATTTGAATTGACATGACAGTATTTTTCCTAGTAAAGCTGGACCTTCTAGATGTTCTCTCTTGCATGAACATGTAAGTGACTTTCAAGTCTAACCTTGTGAGCTGAAAAGCACAATGATATCATCATGGTGACAGGGCCAGTCATCCATAGTCTCCACTGACTTGTCTGATTCTAAGTCCTCCAACGGAAAAGTTTAAATCTGACAAGTCAATTGAGAATTTAAGATTTATTTATTTTTTACAGTGGAGGAGTTAGGAGCCAAGAAACTTTCTCTGTACGTGTATAACTCTCCTGTTTTATGAATCTGATGGTCGTTATAGGTATGAATAATGTATGCTGCTGGATTTAGCTGGCTTGACACAGACCACTACATAAACAAGCTTGTACAAGATAATTTTATGTTCCTGGCAAGGCATTAAATCCCACATGTTGCAATAATGTCAGCAAGCATTTACTGCGACACATTACTGATACCATAGCCACAATATACAATCTGAATGGCACCATAGAAACCATAGTAATTCATAATACTTTACACTGTAAACATGTCTGTACAATGCTAAATGTTTCCTCACAATGTAAATGTAAACATTCAGGGACTGCTTAAAGGCATTGCCTACTCAGAGTTGCTGTGCAGCCCAACAGTCAGTGGAGATCAGACTGACAGTGTCAAAACAGTGAAATCAGGCACTCGTCTTTGATCAGCACAAAACTGCCTCAAATAAAAAAATAAAAAATAAATCTACACTATCACAAGCTCAGAATCACACAATACAAGAGGGAAGGTTGTACTGATAAATGGGAAGGCAAAGGTCGACCAGTCTCTTGTGAGAGTGATAGTGCAGAGAAGGGCATTTGTACTCCAAACCCATCAGTGTGAATCAGCATCACCCTGGTCACCCGGTCTGAAGCCTCATCTGTTTGGTATTTATGGAAGTTTCCTGCTGGTTATCAGCTAGTCTTTCTTTTTCTGTCTTCCTACACAGTGAGGAAAACAAAATGTTGCACACAGTTTTGTTCTATTTGGCTAAAAATAGCCTCTAAAACATATTTTCCATCATCACTCCCAGTAGGCTAAAACACACCTCCTTTCTGACACCTTTTCCCTGTGTTGTTGCCGCATGCACTGTTTGAATATAAATACTCACATTTTCTAAAATATAATCAGCTCCTTTTCTTCAAATGGCTATGACTTTGTGCCAGCCTTGCAGTAATAAGTGATTTTTAATCTGCCCATAATTACATCAAATCTGCTGGTGCAGTTCCATTTGGATCCTTCACATAACCCCATTAATATGTGACATTTCACTTTGGTCAGTGCCTGAGCACCCATTGTACTTAACGATTGACCAAACCATCCATAATAAAGCCAAGACTCAAAATCTCACCTGTACATGTGCACTGAATCATGAAATACAAAAACAACAATTCACTGATCCTCATTCAGATGTCCAAAAGCTCTATAAGTGTAGCAACAAGCTTGTATCTTTATCAGTTAAACCTTTCTTTTAAGGAAGCATGAATGTTAAAAGCTGCTTAAAAGCAGAAAAGTATATCATTATTACTATTTAATTGTCACACCATTTTAATATCATTTTTCTGTCCTTTCATCACTGTCCTTTCTCCCTTTCACACTCAGGCACTCAAGCATCCTCCACGAGTGCAAGTGTTAATGAGGGAGTGTGTGTACTTATTAATTCTAGAGCTTACTTATGTTGTGTCGCGGGAATATTTTCTACAGCATGTGTGTCTGTATCACTGTTTGTGTGAGTCATATGCTAGACAAGTCATCACGACAGGAGGATGAACCCCGACGTGTTTTTGGGCTGCATCGTGTCAGCATGGTGATCTGGGTGCTGAAATTGTTGCTGCTGCCAATAGACGGGTGTTGGTATTTGGTGTCAGAGCCCATGTTTCTCTGCAGGTGCCACCTTCGCCACTTCCTCTTGATTTCTCCTTGGACCTAAAATTAAATAATAAGTATTGGGTCACACTTTAACTGCATCTCTAAATTGAGTAATGGATTTTCAAATCTATTTTAAAGCACTGATTTGAAAAGCTGTGTATCTCACATATTGAAAGGGCACTCTGCCAATTTCCTATTATACTTCTAGAAAATGTGGGGCGGATGGAAATAAACCTGTTTTCTTGTTTTAAGGAGAGGCTTGTATGATTTGCTGTCTTTACTGGAGATAGGGTACTCTGCCTCTGACTCATGCAGTAATTTTGCTGGGGTCTCTTTATCGATTGTATCGACTAAGCTGCAACTAAGCAGTGTATGCTGATTTATATGCTCCTTTTGAGTGTGGCTTAAAGTGCAGTGTGTTTGAAAAACCTTTAAATTATACTCATCATACATCCCCGAATTGTAACAATATGTATAAACAATCCCAGCCTGTGTGGTCACTGCAGATGTTGGATGCTACTCTGGTAATGTCACTTAAATTGCATATTGGTGTGCAGATCTGTATGTAGTTGTCACACATTGTAACTCCAGAATTTGCCTGTGAATCATCACATTTCTTCAACATCATAGTAATACAGTGATAGGGTGTACAGACACGAATTGCTAACAGCTAATTTTGCATAACAGCGCAATTTGCTAAAAACACAACCATTTAGTTTGAGAGGTGGCCACAATAACAATATAAAGCCCCAATGTAAAAACCCTGTTTTATATTATTTAGTTAGAGGCAATGGAAAAAACCTTCTTTGGCTTTTTTCATTGTATCTCGCTGCACAGTAGCTTTATACCCTTTGTGTGATTTTGTTTAATCTATGTCAAAATCACTGTAATATCTGTCCTTTGCTGATATTATATTTCATATGTTTGTGACTTCATATGCTTCTAATATAATAAATAATGAACATGACTCCAGGGCCATATGCCATTCCTCAGGCTCCTGTCCTTTTAAAATTTAATGAAACTACACAGTAACAAAGCTAAATTATGGTCTGAATCATCAACAAAAGCAGAGAGATCTTGTGCCATTGACTCTTGTTTACTTCAGACCACTCTAACTAAAATATGGCAATTCAGAGTATTTAAAAAACATTTCTCAGCCGAGTAATGACTTTTGTTTTAATTGTTTCTAGATGAAGATCTACAGCACAGATTAATAAGCTAATCCAGGTTGCAGATATATGGACATTATGGGTGAGTAGAAGCAATTCATAGTTGGCTTTAGTGTCTGTATACTGTTGAAATAGAAAATGTGATCAGTTTAGAAAATGACTGAAGATATAATTTAACACTTAACAAAGAGCACCTGAAAAATGCATCAGATTAAAATTCAGTTAGCGTAATGTCAAGCATCTCCATCCATCTCATCACTGTGATTTTGTCTGGCCCAGCATTAGGAACATAACTAATCTGCCCACAGAGAGCCTCTGCAGACATCACCATGTAGCTCTCTGCCAAAAAGTGTGTGCTTTTTACAGCCCTCCTGCCCTGCAGGCAGAGTGAGGAAAAAATGCCATGAGGAGGTCCAGGGGAGGAGAGACGTCTGGAACAAGTAGCGCTGGTGACTCACCCTCACAGCTCCATCCACCTTTCTGGACTGTGTGTGAATGTAAATGTTGCACAGAGGGAGCCACAAATGCTGTGGCCTATCTCTGCATGGAAATCATGAGGGTTAAACAATGTGTTTATACAATCAGTGAGGGGAGTACCTACCTCTCCATTGAGGAAGCAGTAGAGGACTGCGACCACAAAGCCCTGAACAGAAACGAAAAACACAGATAAGAGACAAATAATGGTTTATGTCATGGTGAATTTTACAGGCAAATCATTTAATTTGCTTATTTAAGAAGAGCATGCATAGAATGCATGAGCCATATAAATGGTGTGCACTGACAAAAACAATACATATCATACAATAGTTCTTCTAATAGTAATAATGAGAAGGAGGGATGAGAATGATGAGGAATGTGTTAGAAAGGTTTCCTTGGTTTCTAGGCAGTCTGTAATGCAGCTGTGCTGTCTGACTGCATTCTCCATCATTCCTCATTATGTGATGAACAGAAATAACACTGGGGGTTTAAAATGGTAACACTGCCACTAAATCAGCCAGCAAAGTGCTTGGAGACCTGCCACAGTTTCCTGCAAGTGTTTCTTCGATAAAAACCCTTTCAGGTAAGGGCTGACAGGATCCCAAATTATTACTTCAAAGGGCTTCTTTTTAAAAATTAATGAAAAAGTTTTTCATTGTTGGATTAAGTACTGACAACTTTCACACAAGCTAACCAATTCAAACTATTAAGTGAAATGTGCAATGAAAATATAGATTTTTTTCTATAATTACTTCTCATAAAATGTTGGTATAATTACCTGAAATGACCCCAGAATCAAGTCAAAAACAAGCCGTAGCTCAGTCTTCACTTGCTCTGGAATGAATGCAAACACTATAAAATTTATCCCAAAGAGGGGAATCAAAAGCAGTGTTGATTTCGCCAGTCTCCTGAAACGACAAAGCAAAAAGCAGATTTGTACCTCCAGAGAAACCAATTTTCAATCTGTCTCAATATACAATATGCCAATAATGAAATGCAACTCCAGAGTACTTGTCATTTTGCATTTCAGCTTAGAGGATCGGGGATGGAAAAAACACCATTAAAAGTGTCAGTGGGAAAACAGCTCATGCATTATGGCTGGCTTATGAGATGCTCTCCATCACAGAAAATAATAACTTAAATAACCATAACACTATATCTCTGTGTAAAGCAGCTGCCGAAGGTTGACAACCGTGGGTTGGGTTTTACTTTCAAAGATGCCAAAAGGATTGGTCATCCCTGCATTGCTTTGAGCATTTAATCTTAGCTTTCTTCTTCATTCAAATGTCTTCATTCATTCTGCAATTGAAGTTAAATGTCACAGAATGAAGACCAAATTCAAAGATAGAGACTGCGAAAGTTATGTACAAGACCCCCAACATGCAAAATGCAAATTGAAGCATGAAAATATGTGAAGTTATACTCACGAGTACTGGTTGGACTCATTTCTTCCAATGTCAGGACAGTTGATCTTCTGACGGAGTATTCGAATGATGCAAATGAAGAGAATAAAGTTCATCTGTGGAGAAAAATAAAGTGTTGTGTGCGGGCAACACAGGGGTATTTTACAAATGAGATACAGTTATTTGTTTATGAAATATTTCTTCTCACTTCTCCTTTATACGTTTTCAGAGTTTTGTCTAATGGATAAGGAGAAATGCATCATAAACAATGATGAATTTCAACTTCCTCTGATTGGACTGTGCTGCTGCCCTGTCGGAAAATGAGCACCTCTAAATTGTTAATTTGCGTTGCAGATCTCTGTATGAACACATCACACAAATTACACACACAGCCATCACTCAGTCGCTGCAGACAGAAAGAGACACATCTGACAGCCAGGCTCCTGATCCTGATCCTAATGTGAAACAACACAGCTGAACCTGCTTTGTCAACAACTGCTGCCAAGAAAATAAAAAAACCCACGCACACAATGCATAACATCAGCAGATTTCAGCAGAGTGTAAGGATTTGATCTCAGAGACTGGTTTGTGCACACAACCCTGTCTTAAGATGTAATGCTGAGTCTAGATTCTGCTCTTACCAAAATATTGATCATACTTAGTAAGGTTTCTTGAAGTCTTCCTTATCCTACTTCTTTTTGCACCTTTCTGTCTTCGTTTCTCACTCACACACTGATAATACTTTCATGCACACACAGGTTTGTTGTTCTATAGTTGTGAGGACTCTCATTGGCATATTACCTAGCCCTAGTATACTAAAAATTCCCTAGTCCCTCGCTATAATCTTAACCGTCACAACTAAATACCTAACCCCAACCCTTTAACCTAAGGCTAAACCAAAATCTAACCTTAATCCTAAAATATGTCCATACAAACATACATGTGGGTGTTCAGTCCTTGAACACCATGAAGTCTAAAGTCTGATTATTTAATGCTGAAGCAGATCCATTGCCTCTATGAACCTTCTTCTCTTTGAACTCTCTGTATGTATCTGTCTTTGCTTTTCTGTAGATCTTGAAACTGGTTTAAATTTGAAAAGGGGAAAAAAGACACAAAAACGCCCCAAAATTAAGCAGACAATGACTTGTCAGTCAAGACAAATGAATTGATGCGATTATCCTGCCAGCTCAGCAAAGAGAACGTTGAGGTCATACTAACCTCTCAGCTGTGTTGACATGCAGTATATAGAGGTGTACTGTGTGAAGATGTGGAATTCAAAAGCATTCACATAAACTACACTGACTGTCTGAGGTGGACTGATAATAACTGAAAAAGATGTTTTCTCTCTCAGTGGCAATTTGTTTTACTTTGGAAAAGTCTGATTTGAATGTTCAACATGTATCTATGTTGTTGTCATCAAGTACGACTGACGGAAAAATTCTTAAGGTTTGTAAACTTACCAAGATTGATGCCAAAATAGGAGTTTTAATGATCCACCAGAACACATCAGTGTTCTCTATTATATCCCAGCACCTGGCAAGACATGAATTAATATTAAATTACAAGATGTAATAAATCAATGCAAACAAACTTGAATTGTCCAGCATTTGCCTGATAAATTTTCTTACCCCACATCATTATAGTAGGCTTTAGCAATGCTCCAAGCTGTGATGAAAATGGCTGGACCTCCTGGAGACATATAAAAATGAAAACCAAAGTTATTATTGCACCCCTTCGGCAAGGGTCACAACCTGTACAATAAAAAGGAAGACGTTCTCACCCCAGCCAATCAGAATATAAGCCCAGAAATACTTCCTCTCGGAGAAGAAAGAGACAGCCAACAGTGCATGAAGATAAAGGCCTTCCACCAGCAGCCAGAAGAAACTGGCCATTATACAGTACTGGAAGAACACAATCACTGCTTTGCAGCCAACCTGACACACAAGACACACAATCATACAGTAAATCATACAATACAGATACACAAGTGGATAATAACTGAACAAATACAAGATTTTGAGCCATTACAGCTTCATTTCGTTCTCTATGATGGCAAAAATTTTTATTAGAAAATGGAAGAATAATGTTTCTACAGTGAAAAAGTAGGTATTTTATATTCTAATAGTAGCACAATATACTGTAGCATAAAATATGTTTAATAACTGAGTTTCCTACCAAGTATGATTTACAGGACACAGAATGATGGATATAATGTCAGAAAGTACAGCAGAGGAATTGTGTTTATATCTGGCCAATCGCTTTGAAAAGCACATGAAAGCATAATTTTCTTCCTCGCACTAGTTCACCAATTACCTAGAAGCTATTATTGCAAAACTATATCTGTACCACTTTCTAATTATGCACTTCTTGTAAAGTTACTGGTTGTTACTGTTAATTAATAATTTACTTTATATGCTGTATATACTTATATTTTAATTATAAGGCATCAACACTGAGTTTCCAGTTAGCAAACAATCCCTATGTTTATATTTGCTATCACAGACATCAAAAAGTGAGAGATGATGGAGACTTTATTTAGGACTCATCAGCCAGAAATATTTACCCAAATATTGCTGTCACTGGTGGCTTATTACTGATCTATAAAGCATTAGTAATCAATGTATTAGAATGGAGTATCATTAAATAATTTAATTCAATTCAATTCAATTCAATTCATCTTTATTTGTATAGCGCCAAATCATAACAAAAATCATCTCAAGGCACTTTACATAGCAAGGTTAAGAACCTTGCAAAATATAAGTGGGGAATGCAAGGGAAATGCATCTGGTGCCCGCATGTGTAAGCTGCATTTTGTGCTGACAGTTCTCTAAGTAACCCACTAATATAAGCTATACAGGAAGATGGCAATGAACAGTAAGCTCTATCTCTCTCCCGCCAGAGGAAGGAAAGCAAGCAAAGTTCAGAAATGTTCCAGCAGATATACCAGCGAGTGAGGGACAAGAGAAGATCACTGACACAAATATGCAGGGTAACACATCAGCTCTATTTTAGCACAACAACACTTTCCACCAGTACAGCTGAATTCATTCAAAATTCAGTTCTCTCCCATTGAACGCTAAGCGGGGAGTCTGCTATTAGGACACATAAAAGGTTCATTTTCCTAATGGTGTGGGTGGGCTGAACTGATGCATGTAGCTCTTTCACAGCCACCTTTGAAAACACACTCTCGCTGTGCAGGTCTGAGGCTGATACACACACCATGAGAAACATACTGTACTAGCTGTTCTGGGATGAGCAGATCCTGCAGGGAGAGCATCACAGAGATAAGAAAAATCAATACTGTTTCCAATTTAAAGTGACCTGTGCAAGTGAATGTCTTGAGCACTTTAGCGGCTGAACCAGATGTGACACATGGGAAGAACTGAGAGGTGGCTGAAAAAGGTAAGGTAGGAATGTACAGATGTTCTAGGGAAATGTGCACAGTAGAGCAGCAAGACAAAGACAACTGTAACATTTCTTTCTTTCAGAGACTGAGCTCACCTCCCTTCCTCATATCAAAACAAGGACAAGCAAATCATGATATAATGCCAAATATGCCATACTGCTTATCTCAACCTCAAGTGCTAAGCATGAGGAGTAAAGTAGGAAAGTGTCAAATGAACAATGACCTCAGATGTAATGCCCGAGCCCCTATAGAGGAGCTGTGCTGTACATGGATACATGACCATCATTAATCATCATTGGAGCCTGAACAAGTGGACGTCAAACAGCTTCTCATTTCTAGTTTATTACAGTGATGTTGGCTGAGATGATACTGTAGGTCATCTCAGTACATGTCCATTAAACTGATTACAGAACCACATGGACAGTATGTAATGCTGTGGTTTGAAAATGGTAGGACATGACAACATTTACTGAAATGTTCAGATAAACTGAAAGAGTCAGTGTACAGTTATGAATTGAGACATTTTCCCTGTTGTATAAATTAAACAAACATTTGAAAATTCATTGCCCCATAGGTGAAAAGTAAATTTTTCCTTTTTTCATTGTGGCTTCCTCTTCCTTTAAAATGATCAACATTAACAAATTATGCAAAGAAATACTTATCTTTACATTTTGCACACAATATATAACTTTATTGCAAACCTATATATACTGTATATATACTATATTTCTTTCTTTTAATTTGAATCTGTCAAACATGTATTTGTTGTGTGTTCTCATGCATGCCTTTGTGCATGTACTATACATGTACAATTTTATGCTGTTTTTTATGTATACTGTATGTATACACGCATCAGTTATACTGTACTTGTATGTATTGTATATGTACATATGGTCAGAGGTTGGTAGAGCAGCCAAAAATTGTACTCAAGTACCCGAAAGCCGAATATCCCTAACTTTTTGTGAGTAGTGTATGTATGTTTGAACTGTGACATTTCTCATGTGTTTTCTCATTCACTGTCTGCTACGTCACATAGCTTGTAATTTCCTATTAAAACGGAAGTTTTGTTTTGAAAAGACTGCCAGCAGTCGCGGTATATCCTCTTGACGCTAAAAAGTAAACAAGGGAGAAACGGTAAAGGAGATAAAAACAAGGTGTTAAGTTAGACAAAACTCTGCTTATATTTAGCTTGTTTTGATTTAAATACGGTCCTACATGGTTTTAATTTGTTCTCTAGATTCGGTTCGTTCGTGAACGTCACAATTCTACATCATCTCTACAACATCTCTCTGGTAGAATAAATGGTAAAAAAAAAAGTAACGAGTCAAGTGTTGTCTGTATAATGTACTGTGTAATGTAGCGGAGTAAGAGTATCGTTTCTTCTTCACAGATCTACTCAGGTAAAAGTAAAAAGTATGGGGCAGTAAAACTACTCATAGAAGTAAATTTCAAAAACTTGAGTAAATGTAACTCGTTACTACCCACCTCTGCATATGGTGCACGCGTATACTGTGTACACGTGTCCTTACAAAAGATATATAGTTTTCCCTGTTTTAAGTAAATTTTTCCCCTTTTCCTTACACTTTATAAAGCATATAGCAATTAAAATTAAATTAGGTACAGAAAAATAATATTTTAAAAAAGGGAATGTGGGATCAATTAAGCAAACAACAATATAGTAAAGTCTAGATTTGCTTTGAACAAATAATGTTCGTCAGAAAAAATGAAAAGTCTGAACATTTCACTTTTAGAGATACTTGTATGAAAAGGAATTTCTTTGCATAGATAACAGGTTTATTTATCAGCCTAAAGGAATGTATCCCATAAGGGGCCACTCTCTTTACACACAAAGAAGGAGGGGTGGTATCATTCCCCAGATGGTATGATGATAACACAACTGGAATCACAGGGAGCTACTGTAAGAACATGGGGTTATTGCTACTTTATCAGGCAGTGTGTTTTTTTACCCAACAAGTGAAGTGATGACAATTTGATAAGGTTCATATTTGACACAGGCCACCACGTAGTTGTGCCACTGATAAATGTGTGGAGAGTTTGATTTCTGAAGCAAAGACTAACCAAGAAATGTACCTCCTTGTGTTCAAGAGGTTTGAATCCACTTCTTGTACATGTAGATAACACTTCAAACATCTCATTAAAGCAGCTGGCACTGATGCTGACAGGGATTTGGTAGTTTACATAAACTGATTCCCACTTGGCATGTCGAGGTGAAGAAAATGGATCCAGATGGACTGTCTCAACCTTCCTGCTAGTACTAATGTGTGCATACCTCTAAAACTTGTATATTAAAAAGACTGGCATTAGTGGCATGTGGATGAATGATGAGATATTTTACTATTGGAAAAATATAAATAAAGTTGGGTGCTGAATACATGCATGCATACACACACACACATACTTTAAATACCCAAATTGTTATAGGCTTCCCTACAGCAGTTATATCAATTAATCTTAAGGTTCACTAACTGCAGAAATTAATGAACCAAGCATGCAGAACATCTACACACACAAGAGCCAACACTTGTAATGGAGGTAATGCTGGGATCACGATGAGTATTGTAGCCAAACATGTCTCTGTAATGTCTTTTTCAGTCGGTCGGCAGCTGGCTCCCGTCAACCCAATAGTTCCATTAACACACTGAAGCTGGCCAGAGAGTCACTAATAAATACACTCTGAGGCTCCTCTTGTCCACAACATATAATATAAACCTCATGTTCACCGCCTGTGGCCTCAGTGGTATGTGGCTCGTGATGTTGTAGAAAGCTGATGAGGACACATGCAAGTGCCGTAGTTTGCTTTAAGTCCAAACATAAATTGCTTGTACGGCTCATGTCAGTAGAGTTTTAGGTGAGTGCTATGTTTTTATACATTTACGCTTTTGTTTGAGCAGTAGACAGGTAACATCAAACTTGAAACCTCTAAGGATGCCAGTCATTTGTTCTGGTGTCTTAAATGGTCTCAGTATTCATGTAGTACATCCATCCAGTAGCGGACTCAATTCCTAAAACAGAAAATACCTCTAAACTTCTCTAAGATAAGAATATCTGGAAATATCCAAACAATTTATCCCACCATTCTTGAGGTACAACATTTATTTCCCTAATGGCCACAGATTATGCATGTTATCAAACTAACTGCACATGTGCATGTATTTCAGTAAATATCTCTTCTTACAGCAACTTATTACAACCTATACAACTTCTGTTTTATAGTTAGGCAACCAGTGGTGGCTATAGAAATTATGACAGGAGCAAAGAAAGAGACTGATAAATAACATCACCATTTCTCTTATAATAAATAATAAAAGAAACTAAGTCTAATTAAAATATAATGACTTGTCACCAGTTACTTACAGTTAATGTATGTGTGCAGCTCCGTTGTGTTGCTTTGTGTGGCTATTTGTAATTATTGTGCCTGGATTTGCTGGCAGATCAGCCGTAGCACACTAAGTTTAGCAGCAGCATCTAATCTCATTTTTCCACGCAGGGACAATAAATTATAAAACAAATTATGAAACTATAAATAGAAATACGTTTTTACTTTTCCTTATAATATTAGAAGCAGTGACAGGTTGATAAAGTGTCTCTCTTTCCTACTGAACTGTCCTGTCTGTACCTAGTTATCTCTGCTGCAACACAAGTAACAGTGAAACTCATCATTATCCACAGTGTTGTACAGATGCAGTCAATATTATTAACAGCATACTAATGTTATTTTTTAGATGGTTATACTAAAACATGCTAAAATATTACTCCTAAAACATGGGTGATGGGCTCCCTTTTACTTATTCAAAAGACTCAGCAGCTACAAAACATATAAGATTATTATTTATTGTATATAACATATTCAGTATTGGTTGACCTTAATAAACAATACCCACAAACAATAAAACATATTGACTGCTAATGCCATGGGGCAATTAAACTCAAGCATAATCATACAGTAATTCAATTGACAGGCCCACTGTATGCACTATAATAACACATTTGACTCAATTATTTAAAGACAATTTTGGCCTCTATTGGAGGATATTGAGAACTGTCAGATTATTCATCATGCTGTAAAATCATATCATCTTCTAATACTAATCTATACCTTAACTCAATTTTGCCCATGTAATAACAGAAATGGTCAGAATTACTTAAGCTCTCTCCTTTTCTCGTGTCAAACATCATCACTACAGAAATCCATCTTTCCATCCCCATTTGAGCTGAGGAGAACTCGTGCATTTTCATGTGGATAATTAGCCAAACAGGTTCTGAATTCCTAAATGTTCATGTTCACCTGCTGAGCTTCAGAGTCTGACTTCTTTAAGGTTCAGGGACACATGAAAATCCCCAAGGCTTTAATCCCAAAACACACACACCCACAACAAACAGCAGTGTTTATAACAATTAACTCACAGAGCCTGAGGAGCAGTTGTCCACCTCCCCGACCTCGTAGAGGACCACATCCTTGATGAACACAGCAATGGCCTTCAGGATAAATGATACAAACAGATGCATGTGGATGTAGTTCCTTGTGCAGTGGAGCTTCCTAAGACACACAGAGACATACAGTACAGATCAAGACAAAGACACACAATCATTTCGATAAAGAGTGCCCTTGTGCTTGTTACTCAATGTCCTTCAAGTTAACAGCTTTACAAGACAACAAATCACAGAATGAATTAACTCATAATTAAGCTCCTTAGTTTATTTTTTCACATCATGGGAGCATCAGATTAGAGCACAGTTAATGCTTTTTAATGGTCTTTCACATGTTGTGTGCCAGATAAAAGGTGGATTTCAAAATTGCTAATCAGACACAAACATCCACACTTCTTTACATTACTATAGTTAAAAAGATTAAATGATCGGAGTAAGAGAGACAGGTGATTGTATCAAGGCTCCCATTAGCTCAGATTGTTTGTTTATACTGATGCAAGTTCCCAGGGTGGGGAAATATTTAGTTGTGATGCAACACATGTCCAATCACCGGAAGTCCCCTCAGGATTCATCAAAGTTTCATCTAACCTTTTCTAAAGGAGAGCTAGTTAATATTCTGTCACAGTCCACATGTCCTCATCAGTGCAAACTGCTGCTGTTGATAATCAAACTCTTGTTTTCTTCAGCTACTGTTGCAATGTAAATATCAACATTTCTGCACAGTTTTACATATTTTGATCCTTTTTGTCTGGCCAGGCTCATACTGAGACAGAGGAAATCCTTGTAGAATGAGAGCAATGTAATACTTCACACATAATCATATATTAGTCTGTTAGTAAATGTTAGATCTAATGTCCATCACTAAGTTGGTGCTCTGGAGAAGCAACAATATTTGTTGTATAGATTATAATTTCGAGATTTATTTTCATATTGTTAATAATAATATAATTAATAAGAAGTAATATTGTCTTATTACTGAAAGTACTATTTCCTGTTGAAATTCAAAGCACTTTGGTGACAAAAAGAAGGACTTTCTTTGGAGATTGTGTCATGTGTAATATCTTGAAGTCATAGAAATTTAAACAATATAATGTCCCTGAAGTCTGAACACTAAGGCTGTAATCCAGGGTATAAAATAGTTGTGAAGCACTTGATTCTACACTCGCTGCTGCAGTCAGCTCAGATCTTCTCTCATCTGGATTATTGTGGCTAGACAGTGGAGAGACACACTTTTGATATAGTTTAGATATCTCTCAGCTTTTTAGATTGTTCCATGTTAACACCTTATTTTTGAAGTTGCCAGAACTAATGCTCCAAATATAACTCACTCATGTTTATCTAGAAATAAACCAGAATAATTATATCTAATTTTTTTATTTGTCACCAACACAAAAGAGGTAACCACCTCCTTCAGTGACTAACTCAGTACACAGCGTAGTGGCAGAGACAGAGACAAACTATAGGTGCCGCCTGACAAATGCTACCACAAAAGCAATTTCCTGCAATATAAGAGAAAAAGGTTCTTTCTACCCTGTGGCACTCAGCAGACGTTACTGTGTATACATTAGAGAATAGATGGTTGGTAGAAAGAAAGCACTTGACGTATCACATTACTTTTGCTATAATTCAGGGAGATAAAATGATCACAGAAGAGACCTGATGTAACAAGTAGAATTATTTTTTAGGTAGTGTAATCAGGGGGGATTTTGCAGCAGAGCACCCATCTACTCTAATACATAAAGATTGTCTTCCTATTTATTTATTTAGTTCAGATTTCAGGGGCAAGAGACAAGATTTTTTAAAGACTTTTGCCCTGTAAGAATTGAGTTGGTTTCTGATTTTATTTCTATGTACCTGAAGATGCAGAGGATCACAATAGCTGTGGTAAGAGAGATGAGGGAAACACTGTGGCCGATGGTGTAGCCAATCTTCACTTGCCAGAAAAACCTTCCTTGCTGAAAAAGAAACATCAGTACAAGTCATGGTGAAAAACAAACAAACAAAAAACAGTGTTGCAGGTTTGTTTAACAACAACCTTAAAGTAAGTCCTCAGACTATAAATAGGCAAACCTAAATCTACAATTATAATTATTTCCACTAAGTTTTTGGATTTGCAACACAAACAGTCAATGTATAAAAGCTTTTACAGAGGTTTTATCACAGAGTGAAATGAGTAATATTTTACATTAAAAAAAAAGGTTTCAGCCTAGTTGTAGTGAACTTAAATTATGCAATAATAAAGTAATAAAGTCAAACTTTAACTGAAAAATATCACAAGCTGCTCAGCATCATTTTTAGTTGCCCAGTTAAATAGTAAAAGGCCACAATATTCAACTGCTGTTTCTATGATCATAGACCACAGGAACCACAAATTTAAGTTATCCTTAATGTAACAAAGAGAGGCATGACAACAACCCTAACTCCATCTCCCTATGAAGAACATTTAATAACATTTAAATACCCAGAACAACTACTAAGTGGATGCTGAGTTGAAACTGTGCAAGACAAAATGCCATACAATAAAATATCTGTAATATTTTCCCTTTTCTTGCGGTGAAATACTGCAGCATTTCACTCAGCTCCCAAAATGATTCAAAAGAAACAAGCTAAACAGGGAAAGATCGTCCTTTTATTCCACATTCACAACTCACAGACATGTGCACTGTGAGGAGGGGTCAAGTTAATGTATATTATTATAACAAATTACAGATAACACCTTTCTTAATATCCATGAAATTTTATTAATGTAATGAAACAGCTGTGGAATCTTCTAAAAGTAAGTTACATCCACTGCTATGATCAACAGTGAACACCAGCAGGCAACCTGTCAGACAGAGGCAGAGATTCAGTTCAGTTTCATGACTCCTGTGTCCTTTAAGTGTTTTAAGTAAGGATTTATTTAAACCATTCTCTTGCCCTTACCCAATAAGAATCAATACAACTATATCTATTGACATTCTCCAGGCTAATAGTAGTCATCTAATATACCATAATAGCATTATTCATTTTAAAAAGCACTGACTTCAGCACATTGGCATTCCGCACTTTGTGCTTGATGAAAATGAGATCTAGATCTTTGCATCCTGTAGCGCACCGAGGTATCAACTATGCAGAAAGACTAACATCGAATTCCTTTTAGAGAACTTCAGCTGCAAGTCCCTCCTGACTTCCTATGTGGCATACTAATGAGTGAGTCAGACAGTGCCCACCAAGAAAGCTTTTACCACCCTGAACATCCACCCTTCATCCTGTTCTGTCTTTGTCAACACAGACAAGATTAGCTCTCCCTGCATTAAAAGTAAACTAAATAATGCCAACATTTGATGTATTTCTTCCATTCCCCACCCTGAAGGCAACATGAATAAACACTAATATGACTCATAATGCCTGATAAGAGGGGCAGAATTACTAAGTGACCTGGTCAATGCAAATTAAGTGTGTTGTGCTTCAAAGACATTTAAAGAAATGTGTGTTGACTTGTATATTTATTTTCAAAACTGAGTATTTTGCTTTTTAGGTCATGGATTTGTAGACCTTAAAGGAATGGTTCAACATTTTTGAAATTTGCCTGACGTTTGCCACAGAAAAGAGGAACTAAAGAAACACATGGCTACAGAAACAGGAGGGGTGGGCTTGTATGCATAGAAAACAAAAAGAAAGGAAGTTATGGATAAGAATGAGGGACTGGTAGAAGGACAGTTAGAACCCAAGGGGGACAGAGACAGACCGTGTAATGTTATCTCTGCTGGACAGACAGTTTTAATAATGTCTTGTATCAGAATATATCACTATTTTCTGTTCCTGAGATTGACAGCACCCTATGAGATTATTGTCTCCTAGTTTTACACCTTGTCACAATAGTAAGCTTTAGGTACCCTGTCCTGTTTGACTAGATGTTGTGTGCATATGCAAACGATAGGAAGCTAAAATCTAAAGCTAAAAGCTAAATCAAAACTTGTTTCATACATAGATCAGCAACATTTTTTTGTTTGTTTTATTGTGGCATTCTGTTATGAACATGGGATAATATGTAGTAATACCATCCAGGTTTATATAGTGTGCTAATAATTATAATTGGGTGCTAATTCCAGTGCTTATGACAATAATTCCTAAAAAGAAATGTCAAATGATAATTTGTAAGTTCTGGTAAATTACATGCAATAACTTTTTCTTGTTGAAAATGTAAACCAGTGAGGACACTGCACAGTTGTTACAGTTTGTAATTGACACTAAAAACAATCGTTGTAATTTTTATATTACTGTTTGTGTAAAGATAAAACAATATAAGATACAATGTGTTAATTACTGAGCTTTAGAACAGTGGGTATTTTATAAGATGTCTGCAGACATTTGACAATTAACCGCCATTGTTGGTCTGTATCAATAATTCGAACTACCTTTGAAATCCTAAACATGAACATGAACACAAATTAACGCTGTACATTCAGTCATGTGCAAAACCCGGTAACTTCAGGGAATTCAAAGATGGCACAGCACAAAGATGAATTAATGAAGCCATAGAAAAAGCACAAAGAATCCAACACTGGAGTCATGAACCAAACAATCAATACATCAATTTTCCTGATATGCCCAACAACAACACCCACCCACAGAGTAAAATAGATGTTCTCATTCAATTCTTTCTGCCTGCGGACTATCAAGATGGTTTCCCACTGTACTGCTGAATTTACTCACTATACGTCTACAGGGTGTATGTCCTGCTGCCTCTTACAGGCTGCATTGGTTTACTCACATCATGGCTAGTGCCGTTGAGATTATATCCACAGTTGACGGCAATGTCAATAGGCTGCATCTCAGTCCAGCCATCTGCTGTGCAGGTTTTAGAGAGATTACCTGGAGATGGAGAAGAAATAAGAGGTCACAGTCACCCAGGTAGTGAATTTCTCTTTTATCTACTCACCAAATTAGTTTAAAATTGGTCCAACCCTCCATGTACTGCAATAAGACCTACTGTGACATTGTCAGTGAGCTGTTGGGTCACTGCAAACAACTAGAAAACTTCCACAAACTGCGATTTGAGTGTCTTCCACTAAGCCGAATCATTATTGACTTGTGTATGATCTGTAGCTGCAGAAGGCACTTGGCTGTTAGAGATACTGACAAGCTGATACTTATCTGGTCACTCATCCAACTGCAAATAAAGATTAACACACTCTAGTCAAGTAATTGTATGGAAGCAATACAAGGAAATACTGTATTAACATGTGCAAACTATGTTTAAAAATTGTAGTTCTAGTAAATTAGTGCTGTTTAAACCTAGTTAAAGAATGTGAAATTATGTTTAAAAAAGTACAAGTTATCATTTCTTTTACCTACATTAAAAATAAACCACAATATCTCTCCCAGACATGCTTTTCATACTTAACTGCAGGTAATGTAGTCTTTGAAAGAGGCACCAGAAATAGTCTGTTATTTAGTTTATTCATGGGATTTATGCATGCTTTATTCATTTGTGGAGAATTAAAGGTTCATATACACCGCTTAACCCAAATGAGACCTTAACCGCAGTCTGACTGCCAGCCAAGTCGCCCTGTGCGTGTAAATGTATTGAATAACAGCTAAATTGTATCATCTGCAGGCAATGAACTGCGGAGGAGAGCAAGTGCAGCAGGAGGCTGGAAATGCTGCTCAGGCAGAGACACATCACGTGATTATCACAATTTCTATTGTTGCAGTATGTTTTTGTAATTTTTGTGAATCTTGTCTTATCTTCTATTTACAGCTCTTTTTTGCGTAAGTTTGTACTATGTGAGGACACTCTCTTAGGCATCATGCATTCCCTAGCACCTTACCTTGACCTTAACCTAATCCTACTCACTAGATAAGTGGTTCAATATATGTGTGAGCTGTGATGTGAGTCCAACAAACTGAAGCAATGTGGGTATGTGACTGAGAAATGAACACACCCACCAAAGGTGCTAAAAATGAGGGTAAGGAAGAGTTCAACAAGCCTAAGAAGGTGAAGTATGATTAAGCGGTGGGAAATATTACCTTTAATAAAGAAGCTGCAAGCAGACCCTGTGTGGCACTGCTTTATTTTACAGCCCTGTACTTAATATTAATATTATATCCTAATATTGTTCTTTGACAATTCACCACAACTGTATCAAACAAAAAAATTGACATGTACATACAGTACACGCATACACATCCTCCACCTTCCTGTGTTGAGCCTTACAGATTCAGCCTACAGACGTACTGTAGCCTGAATCCTCCTGAGGATCTTGAATGAGCACTAAAGCACACGTGAACTGATCTTTCAGGCTCATGGACTCAGAATTCATTCGTGATCCGCTTTCAACAGATCTTTTTGTTTCTTTTCAACAGATTCATAACTGCATTGCAGAATATTGCAGAATGAAAAAAGGATAGGAAGGAAGCAAAGTGACTTCCCCTGAACTCAAGGCTGTTTCTTAGACTGACAAATATTCTTGACTATTTCAACAGATTTAATATTTTTAAACATGTAATGATTGTAAAAGTCTTAATTGCCTTTTTCCACTACAAAAATTATAATTTCTTTGTTTTCATGTGCATAGCAGCATGGCTCTGCTCCATGCAGTGCACTGTCCTGCTGGTTTCTTATAAACCATGGTACGTTTTTGAAGCAGATACCAGTTTACCAGAGTGATTTATGAAAATCTAATTATGATATTTGCATTTTAAAAATAACATAAAGATGTAATATAACTTAACATACTGTAAGCAAAAGGTTTGCAACGCTGAAGCTTAACACTGCATGTTTTGGATTTTACATTAAAGGAAAACATGAAAATATTTTTTACATAATGCTACAGAACAAACACATCAACACATGTATCATCATCATCCCTTTGTTGGAGACAAACTGTCAGAAAAATGGTACAAAATGACTCTTTTTAGATTGAAAAAAAAAAATTTCAGCACTAGTATCATCATATCAACATGTGGTGTTTCTTCTACTGCCCACATATGATTTATATAAGATTAAGAAGAAGATTAAGATTTGTTCTTTTTTACACACATTTGTACAGAAGACGTGGTCACCTGAGACAACACTCATTTTTTTCAAACATCTCTGGCTATAAACTTCTTATATTTTGCCAGAAGAAAAATAGTTTTCCATTGTTTTCATCTCAACATTTTTCAGAGACATCTGGTAGCAGCAAAAGGATCAGCTCAACAAATCCACCAAACTAAACAGCAAAACATATTATGATTGTCTGCTAAAATTATCTGCCACAATGATGAGTTGATGAAGAACATTTGGTTAGGATTAAAAAACTAAAAATACTTTATTGAAGTTAATGATCAAGCTCATGGTTAAATCACACCAATCTAGACTGTTGGTTGGAGATAAGATATGAACAGCAGTATTCTGTGTCCAACACTTTGTTGTTTTAATCTGCACTAAAGCTCCATGAGTTTTCACTTTGATTTTAATACAGAAAAATTGGAACTAGCAAAAACAACTGAAAGTTTAAAGAAACATTTTAGATAGGATACACTTCAGAGAAATGCCAGCTTTTCTGTTTTAACTTCACACTTGAATGTTGTAGAATAGGGTGTCAGATATTTCTTCAGATTGTAGCTGCAAGGTGTATAATCAAACAGTCGAACAGCCATACTCAGCTCTCACAATGAAAGATTAATTGCTGTCTGCTCAGCTCAGCAGTCTAACACTAAGTGGGATCCACTTTAGTTGTAAAATGGCACAGGATAGTTTGAATAGGTTATTATCTTTATGCTGAAATCATGACAACATATACTTGTTCAAATTCCATCTGTTTTAGTGCATTGGACTAGAATGGATAATTTAACATATGTGCATGACTGAAAACAACTGCACAATAATAAACTGCTATGAGGGTTGTTGGTTTGTTGACAAGACAGACAAGGGAAAGTCAGAACGGTTAAGGTCATAGCAAGTAATGACAAAGCATGTGTTTGGTGGCAGTTTCTAAATGTGTCACTTAGGAATCTAGTAGGTGTGTATCCTCCCTGCTGTAATTGTTCTCACTTAGTTCCACTGTTATTGGATGTGGGTGTATGACTGGAACAGGTCTCCTGAGCAGCAGTGGCTGTAATAATCTTAGGGTGCAGGACACAAGGGCAGCAAGCCTACCCCTGATCCCCGAGGACAGAAGCATTCAGTAAACTTGTTACAGGGCAGCTTAATATAACCATGCTGCTATAAAATGTTACAGAAGACAAGGTCTGCTGTCTTTTCATAAAACACAGATAATGTGAATCAAGGTAAAAGCTATTTCTCCTTATTGATGCTCCTTATTAAAAGTAAAGGTGTCACAAAGGATGAGACACAGATTTAGAGGTCAGTCTTTAAATCTAAGAGAATGCAGAAATGTGGGATGAGCAAAAAGACTTGAAACTCAATATCAGGAAAAGGTAATAAATATTTAGTATATACAGTGTGCACGGAAGTGAAAAAGAAAGACTTCATGAAGATTTTCTTACAAAATTAAATTTACCTCAATGTTTACCGACACTACGTACATGAACCGACCAAGTCTTAAAAAACACTGCTTGTTTTAAAGTGAATTTTTATTAAAGCTTTTAACGACTGAAGTCTTGTTTCATTTGCAACACCTGCACATTAGTCAGGACAAAGCTTAGAACAGCTTTGAACAACATCATCCCAATTTTCATTCATACTATTAAATATATGCTGAATTAGGTAGAAGCATTTCCTGTTTGCAATGTGTCCTTAGATGTGCAGATAACTATTATTGCATTACTGTGGTGGGAGGAAATCTTAAACAATGGGGTCAGGTCACTCAAAAACCTCTTCCCCCACACATAATATAACTTCTTCAAAAGCTCTTCAAATAAGCAGTCGAAAATGCAGCAGGCAGCAGGAATCATGGTGCAAAATAATGTTTATTCACTAACATGCAGATAAAATAAACTGAGTCATCCCCAGGGCAGGGACTAGAGTTACAATGTCTGCCTGCCTGTTTTTTTCACTTTTATGTCACCTCCCCCTGACCCTCATCTGAACTGGGTCTATTTTATTTATTTACATCACTTTCATGACTTCGCCAAGATGTCTTACATCAAAGCAAGCATCAACTGCCCACCCTATCCAGCATGACATATGCCATGATAGGTAGTCAAGTACTAAGGCAGGATTATGCAGAGAGTGTTTCGCAACACAGATAGCCAGATATAAAGGCAAGGTTCTGCCAAGAGAGCAATGTATATAACATGCTGCCATTCTGGTGCATCTAAGGAGGTGGGAGGAATCCCAAGAATTTGTCAAGGGAAGACTAGATATTACAATTTACAGTATGCAGTATCATCACGACAATTTCATATCTTGCAGAATGTCAATAATCTTTCACTACATTGCTTTGTCACTGAAAAAAAGTTATTTCGTGGCATTATTTCATCTGATAATGTCAAAAAAGAGCCCCTAAACATGTGTGCTATTTTTGACTGTCAAGTTGTTCTTTGACAGTCAAATGACTACAACTGTGTAGTCCTGAATAACTGTCTAACTGAGAAACAAGATTAGATCATCTGCAGATGCAGAAAAGGTCATACATGCTTTTTTCTCCTCCAGACTGTACAACTTCATTGCCCTGTATTGTGCCATCCGCGGGTGAAAAATTCAGCTGCAGCTGATACAAAGTGCTGCTACCAGGCCTTTAACATACACTAAGAGAAGTGACCACACCACACCAACTCTTGTTACTCTTCTATAGTTACCTGTGAATTTTAGGATTGATTTGAAGATTTTACTGCTTGTTCTTAAAGTTTGGATGTTCAGACCCCTGCTTATACCATATATGTGATATGCTTACCCTTTTTTTGTCTGTTTCTCTGCTCTACACCTTTAAACACAAAACAAAAAATCTTAATTTTAACTCAAGCACAATGCATCCTAATGTAGCAAAGTTTCTAAACTTAATTTCATTAGTTGAGCATCATCTCATACATTGCAAACGTTCTGAAGTGGTTCCATGATTTAAAAACACAAGACACTGATGAAAGCAGGCAATATACACATGTGCACCATTTAAAACATAGATATTGGTTATGAATCAGTTCTAGTAATACATATAAAAGTGGGCCACATCTGATCTGCTGTGATCATCTTTCCAAATAATAAAATACGATAAAAACATGAGTGTTTAATATATTA
Organism: Sandelia bainsii; assembly: GCA_032362345.1. Classification (NCBI taxonomy): domain Eukaryota; kingdom Metazoa; phylum Chordata; class Actinopteri; order Anabantiformes; family Anabantidae; genus Sandelia; species Sandelia bainsii. Next base: position 22,285,122 of record JAUMHL010000013.1, read on the forward strand.
ACTGAATTCAACACACGTGAATAGTCTCTGTGTGGGTACAGTTAAATAATTTGTCAAATCACAACTCCTCCTATAAGGTCTTTTTTATGTATGTGATTAATACACTAGATTTATATGATTAAACCACAATGACTATGACTATGTTATACAGGCAGGCAAATGCTATAAAGAACTGTTAATAATTTTAAATGTTTAGAATAATCTGACAAGCAAATGCAGAAAAATATCTGGGACCTGTCTTGTAAAAGCTGACCAGCAATAAAAAAAACAACAACTATTTTAAAGGTTCTATGACCATTAACTGCTGTCAAAACACAAAATTACATAAAATATGATAAATAAATAAACTGTCATGGGTTGTTCCATTATCAATAGACAAGTTTACTTGATGATACATGACATCTCAGTTCAAGCAGGTTCTCATGCCTAAATGGAAAGATCTTAATAGGACACTAAACACTAATTTGTTATTCAATCTTAAGGCAAGATTAATCACACAACAAATTACTGCAATAACAAGAAATGCTGCATTTACTTCAATGTCCTGAAGCTGAAATTACTTATCATATTGAGATATACCATCAATAAACAGGAAACTTTTGAAACGTCTCTGAGCCACTCAACAAATTACTGCTGATGCTAATATACTGTATGTACAACTAATGTAAATGCCAATTACTGCTCAATTTTCTAAAACTCAAACCCTAATTATCACAGTGGAAATGTGCTTGAAGAAAAAAATACAAAGCAGAAAAAGATAAATGGAAGGATATTTTGTTTATGTGTAAAGTATGGCTTATTAGTAGCCATAAAATACATTTATTATGGCAATTTCGACAATAACCATACTTATATTCACCAAATATTTAGTTCTTGCAACATTCTCTGTTCTGGTCTGTCTCAATCTCACATGCCTGGTATGAGCTTTAGCAGATTTTTTCTATTTTTGCCCTCAGCTTTCAAATGAACTTCTTTCATGCTGCCACCAATACATGTGTGGTTTAAAATGTATCATCCATCACTGAAGTGTCACATTTCTCTGTGCCTCTAATTTGCTGTATGACTCTCTGAGATGCTAATGCCTGTATTAGTGCATCATTACTAACAGAGGGGAAAATAATTTTAAAATTCACACACTGAAGATAGAGCATATTTAAAATTTTACTAGCAGTTTAAGAGGTGATGGATTGGCTTTTTCACACCCACAACATACAAAAGGTTACAAAGGTTCACCGATACAGTATGTATTTGAGGTTTTTGGATATAAACAGACAGAAATACATGGAAAGGAGTTGAGATAAAAACTTTGAAACTCTGATAAATGACGTAACCATGTTGCAGAAAAACACTGGAGTTTGTAATCAAAGCACTGGCAGTAAGTGGACACTAAATTAAGAGTTAATAAACACCTAACCACCCTTAAAAGCAAGGAATACACTTATTCATGTTATTGCAAATAGTTTCTGTATTTAAGTAAATACATACCACTCAAAATTCTATTTGTTAGCTTAGTCCAGCTCATGCTGTGCTCATGTCACATTATATTTAAACCATTATTACAAGCAGCTACGTAATTGGGAAAAAAACATCATTAACCTCTAAATTGTAATTTCAATTCTGCAATTTCTGACTGTTTTGATATCTTCCACTTGGCAAAATGAATTGCAGAAGTGGAAATATAATTCCAAACCACCATCACTAAATAACTACACTTAAGAAAAATTAAACATGGACTTAATTGATTTTATCTTGTCAACAGAATTGACATGATTAACTAATTTAAATGTGCTCCATTATCAGTGAAAACCTGCTGAAATCAACTAGCATTGTTCCACATGTTCCACACTTCACTGGAGGGTACATGGTCTGCACCTACCTAGATTATACAGTATTTCACAGTGAGTTTCATTAGAAATACTATAGCCTAACAGTAAAGGCCTCATCTTTCTCTATCCAGTGGGGCTATCAGAAGTTGGATATAAGTGCATCTCTCAGTTGGGGCAAGAGTGAGCACTCATTCACTGGGTCATACAGACAGGAGCACAAGAGGAGCAGGTATAAAGCTGGAGGTAAAAAGCCCAGAGGTTTTCCTCTCTGTGAGGAGGAAGGAGAAGGAGAGGTATCTGAAGGAGAGGTGTGGGTCAAGAAATAGCCACACGGGTGTTCATGATGCTCTGGACCACAGTCTACCCCACTGTTATGTCTGTTTAATTTAATACCTCAATAGTTAATCCAAAGCTTGACTATCTTTAAAAGTCTCAATAAATGTGAAATAATATAATAGCACTACAAAAAGAAGAAATATAGCCCATGATTATATTATATGAACTATATGATGTTTCCTGCAAAGCTAGATGTGATGCGGCTTGTTTCAGTCGCAGCCTTAAGGTCAAATGTATGTTTAGACTCTGAAATTGGACAATAGATGTGCACAGCCATGTGTCTAATGAGGGAGAACGTGAGAGGTCTGGAGGTCATGCAGAGGAACAACAGGTCTCATAATGTATATCAAGAAAACTGATAAAACATGCTAGAATCCAACCAAAATATCTAATTTTTCTCCTCAGTTTGAATCAGTCACACAGTCACAGTGTATCATTCATTATTTGTCAATTATTAATTCAATTTTTAATCTTAGTATTTTAGTTGTACATCCAGAAACCTTATGCATTAAATTCTGGAGTGATTCTAATGCATCTCTTTAATTATTCACTTTCAGAAAAAGTAAGAAGAAGAAAAAGAAGAAAAATCTACATTCATTACACATAAAGTGAAATATTTCAAGTCTTTTGTTTGTTTCACTTTCAATGACTGTGGCTTACAGCTCGTTAAAAGTCTTTGTTGAAAGGGCTGGTTGTTCACACATTGCTGTATCAAAGCATATTCATGGAAAATTGACTGGAAGGGAGAAGTGTGGCAGTAAAAGGTACACAACAGAGGACTTAGCACCCGCCCACAGTGCCATGACTACCAATAACTGGTTAGCTGACTATGACATCACTGTCCCTTTTAATGAGCTGTAAGCCATCATCATCTAAAAAAAAAAAAGGCTTAAATATAAACGTATTACACTTTACATGAAATGAATCAAGAATATGTGAGATTCACTTTTTGAATTAAGCTCTTACTCTTTTATTCAAAATTAACTCATAACATAACGTTACATAAAATTTACAACATCACTCACAAAAGTGTAGGTTACTGTGTACATCTTCACTTATGAAAATAAAACTACTGCGTGTGATGTACCTGCTGTGCTGATTAACACTTTAATTTTTCCACTATTGCATTTAACAATAATGTTTTGTGGATTGTGGAAGTGAAATACAATCAGATATTTTAATGACTGATTTGATAACTTTAAAAGGTAAGGCTGAGAGTTTTCTGTGTTTTTTTTATATTTTAAAAACAAAAGCCCACACTGAATTGCATCTACTCACCGTAATGTCTCATAACCTGGTTTAAGCTTATATTTGTGCTATGGGTTCCTTTGTGTGGTTTCCTGTTGACCCACTGAATGACCCATTAACACTGAGTATTCATGACTTCAGAAGTAGAAATTTCCTGATAGCTCAGAGTGCACCTTGAGTTCAAGTTGTAAAACATGCTCGCTTTTGTCAGCGCCCATTTAAGTTAGTATTTGGCCAGTTTGCTTGTTTACTTGCTTCTTGTTTCTTAACACTGAAATGAAAAGTGAAGTAAAGCATTTTTGTAAAGAAAACAATGGAAGATCCATTTTTTGTTGGCAGTCACCTGGCAACAATAATGTTCTCACCATTTGAACCACTTGAATGCCAGTCATATATAATATTCAGTGTCCCTTGAAAATAATCCACAATCCAGTTGAAGGCAGCACAAGTCTAATGATCAGACTTGGCTGAATCAAAAACAGTGAGACAAGTTTTCAGGAGCATCAGGTCAACACAAGCACGAGGGTCGACTCACCATTTAAACAGACAATGTCAGTGGCTAAATGACACTGACATTGTCTGTTTGCATAAAGACAAAGTTGAGGTCTCGTTGTTATATTATATCAGACAGTCTTACATGTTCATCTTCCACTAGGAATAAAATGTTTCTATGTAAAAATGTAAACATTTTTGTATGTTTTTAATGTATGTATACTACAACTGAATATACTGGGTAGAGGTGCGCGAGTATCATTGTGTACATCATCATCACACATACATACAATAACTTAGACATGCAAAACAACCATAAAAATATGTAAAAAGAGATGGAAAACAAACAAAAACAGACACTAAACCAACACTAAGGGATGCAAAATGACCAAAGGAAGATACAAACATGTAGACATCAAATACTACAAACACACAAAACAAGCAAAACAGACACAGAACAAACATAAAGAGACAAAACGCCCCAGAGCAGACATTAAACAACCAAAGGGAGATCAAAATGAGCACCAAGAGAAGGGTGGGGGGCCTTTTACCTATCTGTGCGCAGGCAACCATGTTCTCATAAACAGTCCACAAAAAAAAAACACAGTTTGGTAGTGTTTCTCTTTCTTATCGTCTTCCTCCCCCCTCTCTGCATCTGTGCTTGTTCCAAAATAAAGGTTAAAGGATGAGCTGGATTCCTGCTTGTTTTCTCAGACCCTGGCTGTAATCTGTGACTGGATTTACATGAGCAATCTTTCATTTGGTTCATGTAATCTCTACATACTGTTTACAGCAACCTGGATCACTTTGATCCTGGGCACCTGGAACCACTCCCAGTATTTATCTGAAGCATGTTTGATAGTTCACAGGGTCAAAAGTGTTAATCGTAATATTTTTCTACAGCTTTGTCTGTCAGGTGCTGAGAGAGTGGGAGTAAAATCTGTTCTTCTCGCTCTTTGAAAAAATAGGAACATTATAGACGTGATGAAATTTCTGAAATTTTGTTCCCCTGCTGTTCCCTTGCTCCACAAACCCACACTAAACCTTTCCCTACTGGATAGCCCAGTCTCCCACCTTCCATTTCTTTCAAAAATTTTTGAACGTGCTGTCCTGGCACAACTTTCTACATTTTTGCATGCACATGATCTACTTGACCCTTTTCAGTCTGCTTTCAGGAAAGGACATTCAACCGAGACCTCCCTCCTGGCAGTGGTGGATGACCTGCAAGAGCTGCTCGCAGATCATCCGTCCTCATCCTATTAGATCTGTCTGCTGCCTTTGACACGGTCAACCATCAAATTCTTCTCACCACCCTGTCAGATTTAGGAATTACAGGA
>JAUMHL010000013.1:22319033-22361706 GCA_032362345.1 Sandelia bainsii
ACAACTGAAGACATGTATCTTTTCATGAAAAACATGGTAATTCCTATGTGTCCAAACTTTTGACTGGTAGTGTATATATAACATAAACCTCCTGGCTAGGCTTCACCATTCTCTCCTCTTTGCTTAGTTGTATGTGGTAATGTGTTGCAATCAGACTCATCTGCTGATGGGTTGGAAGCGTTGATGCCCTTCATATCCATAACCTACACTCCAAAATCTGGTGTTCAGGTTATTTATCATGCAATCAAGACATGGATGGAAACATTTATGTTTAACATACTCTTTTGGGCTACAGTGAGCCCTGGTGCTCCAAGAAGACTCAACTGTATAGTGAGGCATCTACTTTTGTTTGCACCTGTGACCAGTCAGGTTCCTTGAGATATTGTTGGACTCACAGTGTTTATAACACTGCATGTTTAGTCCAAAAACTCCATGTGGGCTAGATGTCTGGAAAATATTGAAAGTCGGAACTACTCAACCATAGAAGTTAAAATTCCTCCCAGGCACCTCAAGGCAGCAGCAACATTTTCAAGCAGAACTTTTATTGAGTTCAGCTGTCTGCCTGTCTCGGATAGCTGAACAAGTTCACTTCTATCTAAGTCAAATTGTTTCTATGTCAACAAATTCCTCATGGTTTACAAGAAAAACACCAAAGAAACAATATGCACTCTCCAAAATGTGACCATCCCCCTCTGTTTAAGCTCTTCAGTGATTCTGAATGTTACTTCACCTGTACAACACTCATCTCATTCTGTGAGGAGGGAGAGAGATAAGTAGTACTGATTGTTGTTTTAGTCTGTGTTTTAGTTATAAGGGACAGAGAAAGAAAAGCCTTGGTTCCCAAAGATGTGGTGGTGACAACAATATGGCAAAAATATTCTCTCCTCTCAATCTCTCAATTATTTAACCAAAGTTGATCACATTCATCAAACACTGTTTTATGTCAAACTGGTCCAGTAACTTCTCAATTAAATCACTGAGGCTTTGTGTCCTGTATTTGCTTCATTCTTCCTGAAACTTTCCAAGGCTCACTTCCAGTTTGAAATTCCTGTTTTGCTGATCCGACCATCTTTGTTAATTCATGAAGGATGTTTTCCCAAAGAGTCTACAAGTTTAGTAAAACATTACATTTTTGCTTTTTGCTTACTCCAGACATTTGAAGAATGTAAACCATTGTTGCTGGAAGGACAATGGTCCGTCTTCATTGTTCCGATATGATAAAGGAATGTAATGGAAGTGTGAATGGTTTTGGTCCAGTTTCTGTAGATTTATCTGTTTCACTAAAACTTGCATTTACAGTACCTCTACTTCTCCTTCCTGATGGAGTTTTTATGTAAAATTTGAGGTAAACCACTTGACACAAACAAACAATGATGATTTGGTTAGGTTAGGTTCAGATCCAGACTAGGTTCAAATTTTAAGATCTATATGTTCATATATATGTCTATTATAAGTTAATCTCTCAATCACAGAAGAATGCAAACACAAATACCCTTTTGTCCAGCTGATCTTGGCTCAGTTGGCCACAGCAGATCATAACTACTGTGAGTGTCTGTCTGTCTGAAGGGAGACAGGTTTCATTAGCAAAAGTCGACATGGTAGATTCACAACTGCGCTTGTCAGTTTACCAGAATTATTGATATAACTGTGGTGTAAAAGTCTGAACACTCAGTAGGTTACTTTTATGTGACACACACTATCTGGAGAGATGATATTCATTACACTCACAAAAAAATGTCCATAAACCAAGACATTTCTCATGCTTTTTATGGCGGGATAGGAATGTAACTTAGTCAGCTCTAATGTTATTGTAATAAACCTGTGTTTGGAAATAGCTTGTAACATATAGTAGAAGCTTCAGAAATAATGCAGGAGGAAGAGCGTTAACAATAGGACTGGTTAAACTAGCCAGTCTTTTATTATCACAAATATATAAAAATGATAATTGTAATGTGTAGCTGTTATCAGTGATTCCCTCTTTACAGGTGTAACTAAACATGGAGAAATGTGTGGTCGTTAATAGATCGAATCTGAAAAAAACCCAACAAAGAACAATGAGGACAAATCTTTAACAGTTTTAAAGGAGAATTTGGAGTATTTACTGGATCATGACAGGAAAGAGGAAGAGGATTGTTAAAAGCGGGTAGGCAATGACATGCAGTTTCGCTCTGAGGCTATACCAAAGTCAGGATGACATGGCTACATGCCACCAGAACAGTCCACTTTAATTGGTTTAATTGTATAAAATAGATACTTCTGCCTCAGGCAGCAACACATTTCTCAACCATTAGCCTCCCAGTCAGCTGGGTTTTAGGTGGACTGAAATCCCATACATCTCATGGTTGAAAACTGCTGTAGCAGAAAACACCAATTAATCTGCTTCTCTTCCTCTTCCTGTTTCATTCCAGTTTAAAGAGTTTTCAAAGTTGATTTCCTTTATAAAAACAAAGTGCAGAGAGAGAAACGTCAAGTGGTCAGCTGTGAAGTCATCACCATAAAGACAGCTAAATCTGATTGCAAGCTTATAAGGGCAACTTTAAAATAGAAAATGTAAATTGCTGCCATTGCTGCTGGTGAGCTATTGGAAATCAACAACCAATTATCATTTATCTAAGACAGCAGGAGAATGTCATATCTCATATTTACGTGGATCACAGTGGAAGGATGCTGAGACTCGAGTGAAGTCAACTGCTCCTGTGGATGTATGTGACAGGCTATTTTGCAAATGATTTATGAGCCATGGCATTTTGTTGATTAGGTCAGATTAGAAACAGGAAGAAAGCTGTTCTGTTACACTGGAAAAAGTGTTTTCAGTTTTAAAACAGAGCCGCACAGAAGCTGTGTGTTTGTGTGTGTAAATAGAAACTATAATCTGATCATGTTTTTTTTAGACTGAAAACTAATAAATAAAAGCTGTGGTATTTCTGCTCCACAATTTAATTCATGCACATTTTTAAACAGAATTTAGACCTTCATGTAGAGAGATAAAATGTACAGAAAGTACAGACATTGAATTTTTTGTAATCTAATAAAACATTTTACATTTGGTAAGAGTTTTTGGAGCATTTGGAGAATTATGATTCAGTAGATTCATATTTGTACTTATTTATGTTGCACTTCGACAAAGTGATGTACATCCCCCTGATGACAAACGACTTTGCCCTAAATCCACTCTCTGCCATCAAAAAAGAAGATTATAAGCATGGTCATCTGTAAATTTTGGTTTAAGAATTTGTTCCTTTGCAAACCATAACTCTTGAATCTGTTATGTTGACAGTGGAACATGCATGGTTGAAGCTAGCAAACCAGCTGTCAAAGGATAATTGAACTTTTAGATTCAAGAGGTGTTTTCGCTCCTGGAAACCTCATCAAGAGTTCATCCCTGAAGATGTGCTCTAATTCATCTTGATTAATTCTCCTGAGAAACCCAGGTCCAACATAAGCCAGTAGTTCATGGAGGAATTGCCTGCACACTGACAAGGAAGTAAGGAGGCTTTGCAGATACAAAAAAGAGTACACTGATTCCATGTGCAAAAGCTGACAATGTGAAAAAATGTGAACGGGTCAGAAAACAGGTATGAACAGGCTATCAAAGGACAACTATCACACAACCTGCATAGAGAGGACAACATTTACACTGACAATATATTTCGACATACAGTATGTAACAAAGAAAATCACCTTAATCAGCCTTAAATTTTGTAAAAGAGGGCCAGAATCCCCTACACGGTCTGCAGTTTTGCCAGATGGGAAATCCAGCTTTAACTTCGCACTTCACTACTCTTTAAGGTGAGTGAGCTCCTTTAAGGCCCACATCGCATAGAGAAGTCTCAATAACATCCTCAGCATTCAGAACACACCATCCTGTATGCTAAATCTCAACAGATGCAACAGGATCTCATTAAATTTCCTAGTCCAATTGTAAACAAACCTATAGTTCATGTCATAAAACAAAAAAGTATTACAACATGGAAACTGTCAATCTGGATGTAGTAAATACACTGCATAATACACTAAAGTGTAGTGTATAATTTATTGTGCACTCACTACACACTATTATGCACTCTTACATACGAGTGGAGAGGCTTTGTCTTCTGTCCTGTTGTGACTGGGCCACATTACATGTCAGCGTCTACTGTCAGTTGTAAACAAGGGTGTAACCAGGATGTACAACAACACATCGGGGGGGAGATCGGACAGGAGAGTTTAGCCTGAATGCAGCTCCTTCAGATAATTCAGAATGTCCCTTTGGGTGTAAAATACTGCACAAATACTTCTTTTGGGAATTATTAAATGCCTTTAAATTGTAAATAAATTGCTTCTTTGTGTGGACATTTTGAGACAAATATTAATTTCCTGAAAGAACTTTTGAATTGTTAGAGGATGATTCATGGAGCAACATACAACAGAATACATAGCACCCTCATTATAATGAGTTTATTATTCATCTAGTGCCTGTGTTAGCTCAAGTGCAGCCAAGTTGTTCAGAGCCAAGTTGAACAAAGGAAGGAAACTATGTTTAGTACTTGAAGTTCCATGAACTGAGACTTACACTTATCACAAAAGTTTGTATAGCCTTTGTGTGAACAAATAAATGAATGGCATGCAAAGCTCAGTGAAGGTAAATTCTGTGTAATTATTGTTCTCTGATTGTTGATCGTACTCCTTAGCAGCCAGGTTTCTCACTGCTTCCTACTGATAGTGTTTTTATCTTACAATGAAGCAACGTGAAGTTCAAGTGGCTTACGTTAAGTTACGCCAATTTGGATAAGTTGTTGTGGAAATACATCAAAAACATGTCCCTGCAGTCTCATTTCCTCACAATATCGTTTCTGATAAGCATTTCACTCAGATTGTAGCACTTTGCAAAGGCAATTAAATCAAATCACAAATGAGCATCACAACTGCTATAAAACATATTTACTGAAGCTATTCACATCTCTCAAGCAGGCTTAAAGCAGCACACTTCTGCTTCACTCTTCCAACTGAATTTTTTAAATGTTCAATTTGATCAAACTACACCACCTCAAGAAGTATAATTCCTCTTTCAAAAGCAAGTGAATGTGGTTATCTCTGGTGGTAAAATGAGTCATTAGTGTTTCAGATACACTTAAGGGATGGCGATGTGAGGAAGAAAGTGCATTTTGTTGGTGAGGGCTGAGATCAAGCTCCATGTGAGGCAGACTTTCAGGAATACATTATTCAGTTCCTGCCTTAACACTTAAACCAACTTATCCAAGGATTCTGCATTTGCACTTAAAGTCAAGTTAAGGCAGCCAAGACAAATACACAGCCCACTGTGGCTCAGAATGCCTGGTCCAGAGTGTAAATATATTTACTTTCTTACCTTAAACTTTTTATTTTAAATTAAACTTCAGTTAAATGACATGTTAACCATGATACATCACTGGTACGGGAAAACTTCTATGATGTGATGTTAAATCACTGAAATTAGCCATTTTCAATTAAGAATAAGGCTAACATCAGCTTATAGAAAAAAACTATCATCATTGTGAGAAGGTTAGCATCCTGACCTTAGCATTTAGCTGAAAAACACTACTGTACCTATATACAACCTCACAGAGAAGCTCTTCCAGCTTCCTTTTATTTATCCATCATGTCTCACCCTCTCTTTTTAAATGTCTTGTTCATTTATGTCAAATTCCATAATAGACAAAAAAAAACATTTTAATACATTTATTAGGCACACATGATACAACCAGTCAAAATAAGGCAAAACACAATTAGTTACACTAAAACCCATCTTTAAAAGCCACCGTGACGATGTGCCAATGCTGTTTTTACTGCTCAGTTTATGAGCTGAAGGGCCCCCAGATTACACTGTGTAACATTTAAAAACCCTACTGCAGTGAAAGAACACGGAGTTTTAAGTCACCAGGTGGTATGTCTCTATTGTGACTAAAACACACTAAACAAGCGAATAATGTCTTCATCTTAAAATGTTAATCGTGACCACAAAATCCTCCTCAAACGACTCACTCACCCCTCCTTTCTTCTTTCATGAGAACAGAGTGATCTAACTCTGTAATTTCATTGCACAGATGCTGCGTTACACGCAGCATATTTGGTCACAGACATAGTTTATAATTAAAGACCTGGAAGCCGTTCCAGTGTGTACTCTGGTGGTCAAAGCAGTCTCCATTCGCTGGAGGAGATCCTGCCCTGAGGCAAATGAGACTGCTGGAACACCATGCACCGCCATGCTAAAACTAGAAAAGTGATATGTGACATTATTAAACAGTAGGAGGCTGTTGAAAGCTCCACTATAGAGAAAATCTAGTGATGGACATTGTATAGCCTGCAGAAACAGAATAAAATTGAACAAAATCAAATCAAATAGACTATTTATTACATTATAAGGTAAAAAGCTAAATCACGAAGTAAAGGGACAGGGTCATACACATATCAGCAAGCGGTCCCAAGGTTCTTGTTGAGGAAACATGTATCAGTGTTTCCTGAATTATTCAGTAGTATACCATGGGAGAAAATATAACCGATTCACTTACAGAAACACAATTCAGCCTTTGTGAAGTAGGTCACTGAATGTTTGATGACAGAGTAGTGAGTTTGACCTTGTGCCCACTAAAAGATGCGTGCTGTGTCAGTGTGGGAATGCCAGAATTTGTGGTTTGTGAGCTCGTTCTTTGTCGTAAAATATAACTGACCCCACATATTAAATCATGACTGCTTCATATCAGCTTTGCGCTGACAAAATGATACCACCAGGGACTTGCTGTGCCTTTACCAGTGACCAACAAAGTGTTACATGCAACATTCAGTCATATTGCTTCTAAATTAAATCAGTTTTCTATTGTTATATATCTTCAGTCATATTCTGTGGCACTAGGACATAAAAAGAAAATACCAAAAATTGTATGGTGAATTATTAGGGTATGTGATAACATAATTCCTATTCAGATCACAGAATCACTGTGTTGTGTTGCATTTTGCACTAAATGCTTAAACCTGTAATTGTCCAATTTAGCATTGAACTCCCACAACAGTCTTCCTGCTTCTGCAGATGTGAACACCCACTTCACATCTGCTTTAGTGTTCCCCGCTCAACCCACAGACTGCATTAATTCAGACTGTGTACATGATAGAGATGTAGGTGAAGGGCGGTGCAGTTTAAAACAGTTTCAGACCTCATGCAATCTCCTGGAATCTACAGTTCTAGCTGTGGAGTTCTTGGCAATGCATCGAAAAATTCAGTTTTATAAACTGTTTAAACACTGTTTGATAAACTATCAACAGAACTATGCACATATGTGACAGCCTCAGGAAAACCAGAAGCTAAAAGTTATGTGCACTACTGTCTTCACAAACCTCCTGGTTTTCCTTTTTCTCCTGCATTGAGGTTAATATTTTATAGGCAGTTCCCAAACAATTAAACAACACATTTGCTTAATTATTACATTTATTAATTCTTTCATTTAGCTTCTTTGACTGATTTTGCTTTGTATTTTCTCATTTTTCTGCTAAATAAAAATCCACAAATTCTTTCCAAAATGAATCTTGCTGCTGGGTACCTGACAACATAATCTATTTATAGGACATTTTGTCCATATTAATTAGCAATTAACATATTTGTCAATTAATTAACTGATGAATGAATGATTAATACATGTGTTAATTGCTAATTTACCTTCAATTAATTCATTAGGTTAAGAAACTAATTGCTAATTAAAATTCAAACAAAACAGCAGATAAAGATACTGTATGCATCGACAACTCTGTGTTTAACACAATCAAGACTACAGCTGTACACTGCCCCTTAGAGTCTGAAACAATATATGCACTATTCTAGAAAATGGAAAAATGAAACTCAAGCAACAGAACAAAACTTTATTTACAAGTAATTTTTATTTCTGTATTACTGATCATTTAAATCATAGCTAACAATCAACTCAGTTACAAAAAATTACAGCTGCACTATTTCTGTTTACACAGTACAGAAACTATGTCAATTTAAACAGAATTTACATAAAAAATCCAGTCTTTTTAAAACAGTTTGGTAAATTCTTAGGAACACGCTAACTTCAGTCTGAACCTTCTGCTAATATCCTGGTAAAGTACAGAACTGCTGGCTGAGCAGTGGCGTTCTGGATGCTGTAGGCATGTCCTGCATGAATAGAACAGAAACATCAAGTAAAAAATGTATAATGTACATTAAGACATCATTACTTTTATAGGTATACCTGTAAAGCTGTACAACATTTTGGAAGATATGTGTTTACAACTAATGAACAGGTTTTTGCATTGCCAAACTGTATGTATTATAAACTGCTAAAGAGCAGAGACTCTTTGTGTGTGTTTTATGATTTGAAACTGTTTAATGACTCGTTAGATCCGAGGTGTTCAACTAAAACTCCACAAGGTCCAGTCACAGGATGTCCTGCCTCATGAAGGTCAATCAAAACTTTTTCACTGCTTGCAGAAATATCTAAAATGAATAGTCATAACTTTCTGCTCCCCTGCTCTCACTCGTTTGACTGGATAAAACACAACACAGCAAACAAAGGACCCACTCAAGGTGGTCTTTTAATGTTACATTTCCCAGATACAAGCCTCTTTGTGTCCAGACCAGGACCAGAGTTCACCAGCTGGAGACTGCTGCACTAGACCCTCTAGTAGCTGAAAAAGTTAGGTTTTGTTGCTTTAATGCAACATTAATATAGGACATGATAATATTATATCCTTACCACATTGCACTGTGAAGCACTGTCCTGCGTGGAAATGTGACTCTTTGCTGTCGATGACTACATTCACAGAGCTTGTTAATAAGTTAAAAACCTTTAAAAACACAATAAAAATAAATAAATGTACAAAAAGAAAGAGAACAAACTGTTTTAAGAACTATGGTTTAAGAAGGCTGAGAGGAAGATTAATAAACATTATCAAAAGTGAGAAGAGACTAAGTCATTGTATGTTTACTCACTGTTGAAGCACTGTGATCCACCCACAGAGGCTTCTTCATGTAGGAGCCAAGAACAATCCGTCCAATACAGGCCGAGGCACAGTTCACGTCCAACAGGAAGCCAATAGCTCTGTCTTGATAGAAGTACCAATCAAACTGGTTTGGAGTGATCTCAGCAGCATCTAAAATTATAATAGTAAAAAACTTTCAGTGACAGGACTGGATTATTTATTACAATCTTTTGTTGATAATATTGAGTATGAAATAAAAACTCTTAAATTGAGACAAAGAAAACCCCTAAGTTGAAACAAACTGCACATTATGCATGAATTAGTTGTATTATTCATGTCCTTTTAAAGTTTAAAGTTCCATTTCATTTTTAAACAAACCACAGCACTGGGATGTAAAGAAAACTAATCTTTTTGAGCCTACAGAGCATCTCTGAATAACTTCTTACCTCATACAAAAGTTGAAAGGTAGACAGTAAGCCAAAAAAAGTCCATGAATATTTGGAATTATTTACATTTATATATAAAGTTGTTGTAAAACATAGTCTGTTTTGATTATTTTCAGTTTAGATAATTTAAACATTCACTGTAGGTTGGAAAACATCCATGAACCCCTCAGATAATTCCATCAACAAAAGGTAAGAGCAGTCAGGAGTTAGCAAACCTGGATTCTAATCAATAAAACAAGATTGAGACATGGGTTTGAGCTACACAAAAAAAAGTTTGTAGTTTGTAAATAACTTCTGAGAGAATAATACCCAACATTCACAGAAACCTGATCATTAAAATAACAGATTATTTTTGACTGTGTATCTATTAACTGTTATGTCCACAGATAGCATATTATTGCAAATTATTATTTAACAAAAATTTCTAACATTATATTTTTCTTACTAGGGGCAAGGGTAGGCCAGAGACTCTTGAACCACTCTGTCAGATTGGCTTTATCCTTCGGCTGTAAGATCAGTGGTTTGAGAGGTGGACCACACAGATCAGATATAGAGAGCACAGCTTGGTCTCTGGATGACGGCAGTGGAACTGGAACAAAGCACATGCAAAAAAAAGTTATTCATTTTTAAAAGTGCTTGGTTTGATGATCAATCTGAACCTCTGATTTGGAGAGTTGTTACACCCCTAGCACTCTCACAGTTTGATAGATATTTCTTCGGTCAAAATATGTATTTTCAGGGCAATAAATAATAGTAACTATAAAGGGTTGTATGTGTTACTTGCACAATCAAAAATATGTATACCTTTTTTAAATAATCAGGTTTAAAGAACATGGGTTGGAAAAAAGAAAACACAGGCAATTCAAAAAGATCTGAATAAAGTAAATATTAAAATGTAACAATTTAAATATAAAGAATATTTTTATGTATTTTAAAACCTACTGTCTTCATTCTCCTCATACTGTTCCAGCTGAATCATGGACGATGGTCCACTTCTGAGTTCTTTTAATCTAATGAAAAAAGTAAAAACATCACATATACAGATAATAAGAAGGAAAGGTTTAGAACGACAACTTCAGACTTTTCCTTACGTGTTCTCTGACTGACACTTGCTGTCCGGTGGGGTGTCATGATTTTGAAGGAAAACACTGGCTTCCTCAGCAGAATGTGCAGTGAGGTTACGTCTGTTATTCTGACTTGTGTCTCTATTGCTCTTCACAGTCTCCGTTTCTGTGGCTGAAGTGAAAATGTCTTTAAATGTTGCCAGAGAGCGTTTCACAGTATTGGGAGCAGACAGTGGCTTCAGTTTCAGAGAAGGAGAAGAAGTTCCCCCCAGCGGCTTTGATGAAACTGCCATGTTGCCATTTTTGGGAGTTCCGAGTCTCGGAGATCTGCTCTGTTTCTTTTTTCTTTCCTTACGAGGTTTGGGCTCGTTGTGATGAAGCTGCAGAGGTTGTGAGGAGCTGCACTCCACTTCCTCAGACACGCCATCAACTAGCCACCAGCTACCAGGTGGTTTCCTCCTCCGTTTGTCTGCTTCTGCTTCCCTGAGCTGCTGCCGGTTTCTTCTTGGAGAGATATGTGTTGGGGTGCTAGACATTTTTCCATTAGAGACCTGATGGTAGACTCTCTGAAATACCTGATTCTCTGTAAAGTATCACATATAGAACATCTTAGTGATTTACAAACATCACAAACTGTTACCTTACTTGTAATAGAGTATTTTTAAATGGTGATATTACTACTTTTTTTAACATAAGTAAACAATGCGAGTACTTCCTCCTCTCTGACCTCACCTGAGCTGAGGTCTCTCTCTGCAAACACCAAAGGGCTCAAATGGAGATCCGGGTCCTCATCTAGAACATTGTGCTGCTCATCCTGATCTTCAATCTGTTCCATCTCCATCGCTTTAAATACTTCATCTGTTGTTTTTCTCTTGTCTGGTGTCTCTTCTCTTGCAATTCTGTTTTTTCTTTTTGTTTTCTTTACTTCAACTGTATTTGTGTTCTCACTGGATACTGGCACAGGCTGTTTTTGATGTCTTCTCTTTAAAACTCTGTCCTTCTTTGCCTTTACAGGTGAAGGTACTCCTGCTCTGAGATCTTTGTTGTTCTGTTTTGACTTCTTGAGTGTGGGGTGCTTGTCTGTAACCTTTGTTTCCTCTGTGCTCGGAGGGCAGGTTAACCACCACTGTCCGGGCTGTTTTCGTTTTCTCTTCCCAAAAATGTCACTCTCTTCAGATGAGCTCCCTGCAGACAAGTTGGGTAGTTTGTCCTGTTTCACGTTTCCATCTGCTAAAGTCTTTGCTTTTTGTTCCTCTTGACTAATGATTTGTTCATCTGTGGAACAAAACATGTACATTAAATCATCTATTATAATAAATAGCACAATGACAAAATGTTAACACACAAGAAGAGATTTTAAGAGCAGAAGCACCTTACCTGAAAGAGAGCCCAGGTCTTCAGCTTCTGTATGCTGCTTCTTGGTATTTCCTTTCCCATTTTTTGAAGACTTTGAGCTCTTCAGCTCAGAGGACTTCTGAGTTTTCTTTTCTAATTTCTGATAGACTGTTTCTTCATCTGTTTCCATTTCTATTTTGTCACTGCCTTTAGGTTTCTTATCTGCCTTGTCACCCTCTTTAGACTGGACCTTCTTGAGTTGTTGTTTCTTTTTGTGTGGTTTCTCTTGTTCCACCAAGTCACCTAAGGGAAGATCTTCAGAATTGAGAAAATCATCCTTATCATTCCTTGGTCCAGTCACTTCTTTCTTCTTGTCCTTCTTTTTCATTTTCTGATTAACAGGCTGACTTTCCTGTTTGGGGTTTGCCTTTTCCAGTTCCTCATCTTTTTGTGCAATCTCTACCGGTTCCTTCGTACCGTTGTCTGTTGGGCTGTCTTTGTCAGCGCTGCTCTGCTCTGTCTTTGTCTTTTTCTGCCTCTTTCTGATGGAATTTTTAGATGGGATGTAAATAAGAGGTGTATCATCCTCCAGAATCAGGAATTCATCCTCTGGCTCAGGAGGAGGTGTGGCTGCTTTAACCTGTGACTGCAATCCCCTGGAACTTAAAAAAAGACAAATAATGATTTATACTGTATAAATGATTCTCCTGGGATCACAATAAAGCTCTTTGAATTGTGGACTCTTATCTTAACTCACCATGCAGGTCTGTTCCGTTCAGCATCTCTGACCTTCTGTAGAAAAGAGTTTATGTCTTTTCCTCCACGGATAGATATTTCTGCTGATTGCTGTCTGTCAACACTTAGGTTTTTCATAGGAGATGGGCGTTCAGGTTCTCGTCTCACAGAAGACAAGAAGATAAAACAGAAGCAGCTGAATTAAGTTCACTTACTTAAATTATACATTGTACAATACACAGCTCTGTTGCATTAAACAACTGAGTGAGTGAAATATTTTGATGATGATATATACTGTAGGTGGAAAACTGCTTGGGAAATGGATCACAAATTTATCAATTTCAGTATATGCGTTGGCAGACATGCTAAATTTTTGTA
The DNA here is from genome assembly GCA_032362345.1 of Sandelia bainsii. Classification (NCBI taxonomy): domain Eukaryota; kingdom Metazoa; phylum Chordata; class Actinopteri; order Anabantiformes; family Anabantidae; genus Sandelia; species Sandelia bainsii. The sequence goes on from JAUMHL010000013.1 coordinate 22,331,941, forward strand.
CAAAATAAATTTTTATGACTCAACTCATTAACACATTTTTGTCAGCATTTAGATGTGCAGTAATTAAGTAACTATACTTATACTTTAATGAAACTCTTCTTGTATGTTTACAGTCTAATTTATTAAAAATAATATTGTACTAATGTAATAACCTTTAAATGACCTAATTTAGGGATGGCAAACTTTATTATTGGCCTGTACAGTCTGTTAATACTAGTATTAGCTCTGGTTTGTATTGTTAAATCAATGAAGCCAAAATGAATGTGCAAAACAACAATGGTGATTCATCAAAGTCTCTTCAACTCATCACTTTTTACCTTGGTGTTTTTCTTTCATCCTCCAAAACAGGTATTGGAGATTTCTTGGGTGTTTTTTCTTTAACTAGGTGACTCTCCTTGCTGCAAATGAAAGCAAATACATAAATATATAATTTTATTCAACATCAGATAATCAATCAATCAGAATTTATTAGCCAAGTATGCAAGCACGCAAAGAATGTGTCTTGGTATTTGCACCACAAGTGTAAAATAAATAAGAATAAAAAAGAATAAAAACACAGCAGAATGATAAGGAAATATATAAAATTAAGACAAAATGAAGATTAAGATTAAAGTTAAAGACACTTTTCATGACAACTATGATAATGAAATGACAAGTCAATCATAGTCTTGTGTAAGGATGACCGATGTAAATGCAATAGAATTTTATATTTGAAAGTGATAGTGCAGATATTAAGTGTAGCAAGTAGGATAAGGAGGTCAGTGGATACCAGCAAGTATTCAGGTAATTACAGAAAATGAATCATTCAAAGTCAAAGCAATTAATTAAAAAGCCTTACCATGGTGTCACCAGCTGTTTTTTGTGACTGGACATTGTAGATTTGCTAAAGGTGACCTTGCTTGGCGGAGACTCCAACTCAGAGTTGTTTCTTCTGGAGAAAGGAGAATTACTGAAAGCTTTAGCTCTGGGTTGACTATTAATCTTAAGACTAAAATTATACAATTTATACAAACAAAGCTCTGATCAAATTTATTATGTGCAGCATAGAATAATTTCCTATGTTAAAGTAATTAATAAATGTCTTACTCCTCTGTGACATGTTCATTGCATTGGGGGTTCTGGGGGTTTACAAGATCAGTTTTTGGCTCTTCAAAGTTGAGAATCTGTGGCACAACTAAGGCTCTTTCATGTTTCTCCTCTCCCACAGCTTCCACAGCCACCTTCTCTTTTATAGGGCTTGATGTCTTTACTGGCCCATGCACTTTAAATGGGATGCTCAAATCTTCAACTAGAAAATAAACAATCTGTTAACTGCAAAAATGTATACACAACACAAATAAAGCACAAAATAACAAGTGACTGAATATTTCATTTGTATATTTTTAGAAAGAGTATTTTCTCAGTAAAATACAGGATTGAATTTCTTACCTGTGTTCAGTTCAGGACTGAGTGACCTTCTTGCAGAATGCAAGACATCCCCACCAGGACCCTAAACAGTTACAAACACATTCAATGACTCAACACACCTAAAGACATTGAATCATGTTTGATTAATTTAATTCATAAAGATAAATAAATTCTATAAGTTAATGTAGAAGAGCTGCTGAATCTGCAGAAGTATTTCTAAATCTATTTTAATTACTGAGCTGACAAATTCTGGCACAAGGAAGCTATTTTTCCCTACAATGACACACAAAACAAGCACCTCTATGTGAAAAATGAATCATCAAAATCACTACATTCATAGCCCACTTATGACCAATACCTCGGTTGATATTTAAGATACTTGATATATACAAACAAGAGCACATGCTTTTTGACTATCTATTTGTAATGTTAACAGAAGTCAATGTAGTGATTGACTGACTGGAAGTGTTACAGTTAGATGTCCTCCACTCAGATTTGCCTCAGTATTAATGGTCTGCAAAGGAGATGGGGGAATTATGTCATCGTCATGTAAAGATGAATCTGTAAAGAATAGTAAAGCACAGTTTAAGAGAATGGAAATGCAAAACTAAATGCAAAATATTAAAGCAAACAAATCACATATTAAACTCACCCAAGTCATCAAACATCCCATCAACGTCTCCTAATGACACTTTTCCTGCCCATGGTTTAGATGGACTAAAAACATAATTATGAGGTTAAAATAACAGCTCAAAGACCAACATTTCAAAAGTTGAGTGAGTGTTTTTTGTTTTGTTTTTTCAGAAACCCAGCATTTATATTAAATGATAATTTTACCTATCACTAAGCCTTGAAGTGGATATCAGGCTGTGCCACCATAAATCTGCTGGGCTCCATAAGAGGCAACATCATTATCTAGCTCACTTTATGATTGACCTAACATACCTTAAAGCTGCTTTTAACTCCCACCCTCACCCAAATACTAAATACTGACCCAGCACAGTATGTGCTTTGTATGTGTTGAGGCCAAGCTGCCATGCCTGGACTCAGTCTTAATAGGCAATTTCATCTTTATACTATGGCCTGCTCAGTAGTCCAGACATTATCCCTACTTATCTAACTCCACTAGTCATTCTAAACTAAAATAGTGTCAAAATTAATTTTAAGTTCATGCACAGTCAGCTCCACAACATACACAACCCGATACAAGCTCTGATCTTAGATTAGTGGCGACTATTGTTTCCTAGAAAGACATGAAAACATATACTTCTTTGTGACAGATTACTTTTATAATTATTGGGATTACATCCCATTAATTACATCCCAAAAATGTAATATAAAAAATTTATATATTATAAAGTTATAAATAAATTGCACATTATTTCCCTTAAAACATCTTCAAATATATAATCAAATGTACCTTTCTTTGTTGTTCAAGTAGCAGAGCTTTCTTTTTGGTCTCCTCTGTGAACAGAAATAAGGTAAAGCAAGTAAGGCCCATGCTTTCACTGTGGCTATTATAAATTCGTTATTTTGTAAATTACTTGGAAAATACAGCTAACATCAGTCAGACTATTTGGAACAGCTAAATCCTTATGTTAAAAATCTTTATCATTCAATAGACTAAATATACAGTATTAGTATATTACAGTTGATTAGGACAGTCTTGGTTAAATAACTCTTTTAAAAAAACAGTCTTCCTCTATATGTCAGTTTTTGCCAACACATGAGCTTAAATTGGGGCTAACGTACACAAAGCTAAAATTAATGTCTAAAATCTAATGCTACAGTTCACATTATTGTACAGAAGGTGGACAAATCTTTACCCTTTAGAGTTACATAATTAATGTCACATAATTGTTATGACTTATGAACATGATATAGATACATACATACATACAGTTTCTTCGCAATAAATTTAGTCCACTATTTATCCGCATTTTATTTAAAAGCACATCAATATAGGTAACACTAAACACAAATAATTTTTTTAACGTTAATCTATTATTGACAAAATAGTTAATTATAGTTAATAGTTAATTAATCCCTCAGAATTACGCACAACTAATAATTACAGCATCAACAACAGACTACAATCGCAACAAACAAGTTAGTCTTCATACAGGAGAAAGGGTTTGCATTAAGACTGCAAACTGTTTGTAGCTGGAAGAGCATAAAGATTAAAAACCGAGTGTAAGTGAACGTTAGATTAACGAATTTAACGTCAACAAGCGGTGTAAGTCATGTTAACGTTAGTCCCCTCTGTTGTGGCTAACGTGTAATATTTCTTCAGCCCTCTGACTTTAGAAGCGCAATACGAACAAAAGATACAAAAAACAATAACTCACCAAGGTGTGGTACTTTGTCTCCATTTAGCTCGTTATATCCGTATTTTAATTGTAACATTAGACGATAGCGAAACCCAAGCTAACAGTTAGCAAGCTATCATTTTGTTTTCAATAGTTCGCTGCTATTATTCGGTTTCTGCCGAATACATGTATTTGAACCGGCTGCCTAAAAATCAATTTATGAAGTATATAATATTGTAAATCCTAGTAGACCCACCATTTTGTTCAACTGATAATTAAACGTAGCGTTTCTGAAACAATGGCGCTGTTTACAGTTTGTAAATAACCCGCGTATTTTGATGGCGACTGGGGGACCATCACGACTTTCTGCCCTGAGTTGTGTCTTTTAGGCAGTGCTATTGCTAAGCTAATGTTCATTTGACAGACGCTAACCCACTGTCTGTGTCATAAAATTGTTACAGATACTTGAATAAATGATGTGTGTAACATAAACATAACTAACGGGCTTCTAGTGTTTGCTGCTCGTGAACAAAACCGTGATTTACATTGGACCTGTAGCCTGAAATGTTTTACTCTGGGAATAGAAACGCAAAGACAGGTAAATATACGTCTGCGGATGTTCTTCTTCTGCAGTTTATTTTCCGGCAGATTCAATGGGGTGGAGTTGGCGCTTCGCGTGGCTGCCTCCTAGGGGTTAAATTTTATATTGATTTCATAACACGTTAAATTATTGCGAATACACAGCATTGTCCTGGAAAATGTATGATAATTTGACATTTTAAATGCCCATCGTTTTGTTTTCTCCCACAACCTCCAATTGTATGTTGTGTTGCATCTCCAACTCTTTCACCCAACACAGTGTAGTTATATTCTGGAAAAAATCCGACCCCAAAACACATCAGAAAAAAACTGTAGTGTATGATAAGTGTCTAGGGAGACTTTTGCAGTAGAAACATACTGTTCATTCATCTGCTGCATTATATCTAAGAACTCATGCAGGAGTACTTTATTACAAAATAAATATGACAAAATGAGAAAACTACAGACAACACCAAATTATAAGTTGGCATGTAATACAAATGAAAACAAATTCTGGAAAGTCTTTAAAACAAACAGTTTGCAAAATGTAATGTGGGTGCTTAACGTTTTGTTCTCCTGTGATGTGTTGTAATAGTTTCTTTGTTAGGGTCTAATGCTAACGCATTGTTTCATCAGTATGTTAGAAAAGAGCCATAAGAGTTTCAGAGATTAGTCAGACAAAGTTGAGAAAAATGTTGTCAATGAAACTATACAAATTATGCCAAATTACACATTTTAAAACATTACATATGTGAAACAAAATACCAAAATTTACAAAGTAAAATATTTGTCCTCATGATTATCAACAAAATAATGTTGCATAAATGCTGCTTAACTGCACAACTATAATATAAGACATCAAGTAGTATCAGTTGCATTATGTCAAATTTTGTAGAATTATTAGCAGAAAATCTTTTTCTGCTTCTCAGCAATCTCCATCGGCTCCATGGCTTCAGGACTGACATCTTCATAGAGCGGTTGTTTGATATGTCTCCAGATCACCAAAACAATCCTTACGACAAACAGCACGGAGGCTAAAGCTAACAGCACAGCTGAGAGAATAAGATGAATTAGTAAAGCTCTTAAACAGATATTTATGGATACCATTATTCGGGCTTTCTACCCCCTGGTGTTTTTGTGCAGGACTTAATATTATAATATTTCCTACTACATTGGAGGTTAAAAAGGTAATATTTTATTTAAATGGGACCACTGGTTCAAATGTGCATTGTTTAAGTGCTTTGCAGTGGATTTACTTTACTGAAAAGTCACAAAAATAGTATTACTTTGTCAATACTATTTACTTTTTAATTAATTTTGTATTATTTATGCTAATAAAGCTTCATGTGACAATAAAATTCAATAAATAAATCAGTCTAATCAAACTTTGCTTATGTTATATTTATGTGGAGATTTATTACATATGATTTATGCAGAGATCTCCTATGAGGCTTACCAATAAAGATACCATTGCGATTGGTTGAATCAGCGTCATAGTTTTTGTCCAGGTTTCCTGACAGAGCCCAGATCACAACAGGGTAGATAATGAGGATGTATCGTACATGTTTGTCAAGGACTACGTTTTCCAGGATAAACCTGTGAAACACACAGCACAAACAAAGAGGGGTTTATAATTTTGCAGATAAGTAAGTTTGCATACTATGTTAAGTATAATGTGTTTTAAGTGTTTTGCAAAGAGCACATACCACACAAGCAACAAAACACTCAAAATAATGTAAGAGATGGTGGCAGCATCCGTTTGGGACATCTTTACATTATGAGTCAACACAATGGTCAGGTTGATTAGTGTTGCAATGGTTGTCCATGTTGTGTATATAACCACACCATTTTGAACCTGTGAATATACATAGTAATAAAGTTAGATTTGCAATCATCTTTTGCAGTTAGTAAATATACTGAAATGATTCCTGAGTAAATTTTGTACAGTTTAACAGTGCTATGTTAACTGCACATGAACAAAATAGCTTCATATAGCCAGGCACATGTAATATTTAAACCTGGATATGCACATTTGTTATACTAACCAATACACGCAGTAACCACAGGTGTGTTTTGTGGTATTTCTTGAGCCACGGTCCATAAATATGAAGCCCATGGCAAGTGAAGCATATAGCAGAGTAGTTTGTGCAGATGATCAGGATAAGAAAGATGAATGCAGCAATCATTTCTCTTTAGTCATGTAGAAAAAAAGCAGATAAAGAATAATTTCATTATATCGTTAGCATAAATCTACAATATTCACTCAGTGAGGCAATAAAGACTCTTACCCTCTGTCCCAAACAATCAGCCAGCCAATATTGAAACACAGATTTAGGCACCAGCTAATGAAGAATCCATAAGGCAACACAGCAGGGCTGCAGTAAACATAGCCATAACTGTTCCTGCAAGACAGAAGAGCCACAGCTGATCAGTCGTCTTGCAAAAGCAGTGCTTAATATCTGACACTTCCTTAAAATTTCCCCATGTGGTAAAAACATACAAGTGGTATCTCAAATAGATATGTATAAAACATATTCCCAAATAGTTCTGCCTGGGAAAGACTCAGTTTGGTATTTGCACTTTTTGACCCATTTGTACAATGTGTGCATTATTTTAAAGTTTTAAACAGGAAATATAAAAGAGTTGGTCAAACTTTGTGCAAAGTCCCGTGAGGATGTAGATAATCATCGCTGTCAGCCAGATGTAGATCACAGCCCAGATGTTAAAGGTCCATCCTGAAGGTGTGATCTCAGTGTCAAACATAGCGGACACATTGGCTGTAGTGGTATAATAAGGACCTATTGGGGAGATATAATTAATACATTTAGTCAGGTTATAGAGGATTTTTACATTGTTAAGTAATATTTTATTTCTCAATAATACAACAATGCACATTCAAGAATTTCTTACCAACTCCCAAAGCTGACAGCGCATTGAACACTAAGCTTATTACAAAGCCAATAACAGAAACCACTATTGCAGCCAGACGTCCAAGATTATGCTCTCCCATTGTGATCTATGAAAATACATTCAAATATGTTAATAAAAAACATTTTTATTTAAAATACAGGCGCCTTTTCAAATTAAATAATGTCATTTCTTTCAACTCCAGTGACGCTTGCCTGTATTTGAACATGAATTTCAGTAGTTTCATAACTGGGCTTGTGTAATGTTAAACAGGTTCATACGCTGCTACATCATGCTGAGATTCATTGAGGACAATAAAACATTTGCAGCAAAACAGAAAGAATACCTTTATAAATAATTAAAGCCAAAGAAAACACAGGCATACCTTTCCCTGCTCTTCTTTGCTTTGATCTGGAAAATTAGCATGAAGGCCAGAGAAACTGTGCAGAGCGTGGAGGTCTGCCTATTTTATAGAATAGCTCATTGTGCAAGAGGAAGCTTTATGACAAGCATCACGTGCACCTCTTATCTTGTATACATTTCTGCAACAGCACAAGGAATCGTAAAAGACTAGCGAACCCCCATGCACTTCATAATTATGAAATGCATTCATTATGTAGCTTATGAATGCATAACATGTGAACATGGCATATTTTTGTTTTTTAATCTACAAATTTGGTAAACCACTATTGTAGAAAGAAAATTATGCTTTCTCATTCGAGTCACTTTTCAATGATAATTGAAAATTCATAAAATTATTTTGTTAAAATAAATGCAAAACCCCACAGAGATCCAAATATTATATTATGAATGAATAGAACAAATATGTTAAATTTAAATGACTGACCAGATGGTAAATGTCCACCCTGATGGTGTGATGTGTGTCACAAAGTCATCTGAAATATTACTGGTGCTCATCAAAAACAGAGACTCAAATCCAAAAATTAAAAATCACAACAGATACAGTACAACACAAAATAATTTATAAAACAATAGAGAGAGTACAGCATTATAAAGTACATACTCCTGGTGCAGCTAGAAAAGTGAACACCATAGTGATGATGAAGAAAATCAATGCTAACACCATGGCAGCTAAAAGGTTCATGCTGTTGTCTGCCATTGTGGATTAGTCAACTTATCTAAAAACACAGGCAACATAAAGTAAAAAACATTACAATGTGAAAAACAAACAATTATTTCATAACCAGGATTGAACTTAGCATATTTATATGCTAATGAATAAAGACAAACCGTTTGTTGTGTGTTCTTTGGATGAAAGCAATGAAATTGGAAGACAAAGACTGCTGTCAACCAGGGGCTTTTATTTCATTAAAAGAAGTTGGTTGTGTAACAGTGAGGCTTTTATTGCCCTGTAGCATGTGTACAAGTTTGAAACTCATCAAAGTTTAGGGACTTTCTGCAAGTGTCCGTTGTTTTCAAACGATGGTGTGAATGAAAAGAGAAAAAACCCTATCAGCTAAGATAAATAACACACTGCTGCATAACTGAGTTCCATAATTACAAACAATTATAAAATCCAGACTTTGTCCCAGTCATCGTGTTTAGTAACAGGTCTTTATCACCCAGTCACATCAGTCTGTGCAGGTGAGCAGGTGAGACCAGAGTTTGCCCCTTAATGAAGAGCCAATGAATTACTGCAACTTTGAACAACTTAATCTTCAGTGTTACAAAATGTTGACCTGCTGCCAAATTTATCATGGATTGATGTCATTTCAAGGGCAGTGGGTGCAGGGTCTCCATATGACAGTGTACACTACTACAAATGTCACAACAGTAGCAAAAACAACTTTTAACATGCTGGTTACAGAGTTACATAATAAGACAGAGTACGACAATGACATAAACAGAGAGGGAACATGAAACCATGAGTTCATGGGCAGGTTATAAGAGCCCTGAAGGCTCCACATCCCTCCTACATAAGAGCAAGAATCACAGATTGCCAAAGACAATAAAACACAAATAATGCGTCAATAATTTGCCAATATGTGTCTTTTTAGTTGTCTTGTGTTTCTTTTTGGAGAGACTTGGTGGTTGTTCTTCAGCTCTACCCAGGTGTTTGACCTTTCACCAAGAAAAGTTCACCTTCACTGTGTACAGAGGCTCTGGTCCACTGGCCTCTTGAACCCTATGCTTTGAGATATTTGTACTGTATTTAACTTTTTCCATTTTATCCGACTTTATACTTCCTCTCAAGTACATCTAAGAGTGAAGCTTTACATTAATTTTTGATCATTTGTGTAAAATACATTTGATGAAAGTCTAACATGATGAAAAGAAATCTCCCTCTTTGTGGTTGTTTTCTCTTCTTTTTTAAGCCAATTTTTCTCTACAGTGACAATGCAGCAACTGTGTTAATGCTTGTTTCAGAGATTTCTTGACATGTTTAAACACAAGTTAGTATAAAAACAGGTTGAAATATTCTTACTCAGCTTTTAGTACCACAATATAGAGAGAAAGGGATGTTTCTTGTAGATTAAACAGACCAAAACATGATTAATCAACTCCATTGGAGCACATAAGATGGGTGATAAGAAACTTATAGCACTAATAAAAGTACTTCAATGTAACTAGCCTACACTTCAGATGTACTTTTACTTCACTACATTTGTTTGATAACTTTAGTTACTACCTACTTTTCAGATTCAAATTAATCATCCAAATCCATAAGACTTTATTGATCCACAGTGTGAAATTGACAAACTACCCATGTAAAGTAATTAAAATCATTAGTTTCAAAATATGATCACATAATAAAGAGTAATTTTACTTTTTTGTTATTTTTGCAGTACTTTTACTTGTAAAAGAGTACTTCTACACTGTGGTATTGCTACTTTTAATTATGTAAATTATCTGCTACTTCTTCCATCAGTGACTGATCGCTTTAATGTCGCAACTGGCAAAGTTGGGGCTGATAAAATAATGAAATATTAGAACATACATCTTGAATCCAGTTTGTATACAGTAGGTAGATAAATCTATCAGAATATAATTATTTTTTTCTTTATATTTTTAAATAATCAGCTTAATCTGTAAAGTAAGTAAAGCTCTCAGATAAATGTAATGTAAAAAACACATTTCATAAAGCATTCTTGGTAAAGTATGCTGCACTACTTTTGTAAAGTTAGTTCCATCACTGGCAGTTATTTCATAATAAAAGGACAATTGAAATATATTTAAGTGGAATCAAACATTTATTTGCAGAATTAAAGTGAATTTGCGTCCAACAAGTACCTGTCAGTCTACTGCAACAAAAGTCGGATAATAAAACTTTAGAAACTTTTAAAGGCACAATCCCAATATCTACAAAAAAAGGTCTCCAACGTGAAACATCTCACCACAAACTGCATTTCTGTTCACACTACGAACTTGAAACAGTCTTTGTGCAGAGTTAGCACATGACCAAAACGCCTTTGGTAATTATATACAGTCTTTTAGTGTCCATCAACAGCTACCAGAATCTGGACGCTGGTAGCATCCTTGCATCCTCCTGTCGCAGCTGCTTGGGGCAATACCGGAGTGTGTGAGCGTTGTCCCCGGTGGCTTCACAGATGGGACAGGTGTAGTTGCGGAGGACGGGGCAGATGACTTTACTGTCGTCTGATTTCAGCTTGTGTGACCGGTACACCCTTGGAGACTCCCCGTTCTGCTTGCAGAAGCGGCAGTAGTCTGACGATGTCCCGCTGCTGCTGGTGTCCGACGGGCTGCTGCTTGTGCTGGTCTCCGAATCCTTCCGCTGAGGTGCAGCTTGGATATGGCTCCACTGCGCTGTCGGTTCCTTCTTTGGCCCCTCGGTGGCTCTGTGGTCCGCCTCACGCCTGCTGCACAGCCTCTGTAACAGTCTGCCCAGGTTCATGTAGTCATGCCACATGTCGAAGCAGTCTCCGTCAGAGACGCAGGAGCACTGGACGCCAACTTGTCTTTTCATTGTAATTTTGAGAGTAAAATTGCGCAGAGATTGTTTTGGAGCGTCTCATGGTCTATTTATAAGAATCTGAAAATTACTTTCAATTGCAACAATGTTTGGATCTTATAGTCTAAAGTAAATGCGGAATGGCTGCAGGTGTTAAACTTGTAGGGTTACCTTTCATGTCCAAAGTCTGACATTTGGGTTGTATATTTATCGTTTGGTGTTATTATGACCCAGGTGGAAAACCAGGTCTTTTTATAAGATTGTTTATGAAAATTAAACCAATACCTAACACTGATTTTATGGTATGATTATTTGATCTAATTAAAACAAACTTGCAGCTTGACGTTACAGATGAACGAGAACAGAAACAACAAAACATTGCATTGCAATTACGAATTATGTATTTAGGCAGATTGCTATTAAATTATGACATACAACACAATGAATTAAAGGGAAAAAAAATAATGGAGTGTGGAGTGCAGTGCGTGAGCTGTGCAGTCTGGCATGTAGCAACTGTTTCCAAATTCTAGACTGTGCACCTGCCATTAAGTGTTAAAGGGTCAGACAGAGAAGGTCAGACAGGTCGTGTACAGGTCGGATCACTTGCTCCCTCATCCCCATCACCACGACAATTATCATCAGAGCAATCCAAATGTAAGCCTATACAGTAACTTTTAAATTTGGAATAAAAGCAAAAATGCAGGTGGCTGACCATTTGTAAGTTATTTCTTACAAATGGTCAGCCATCTTCATTGTTATCAGTAACACTGAATGTTGTTTAATATAAATCAGTTGCCTAGTATTTATCTGATCATTTCTTTTTATGGGTCCTTCGTCATTTTCAGTTGCCTATCCACTTGTTTTCATCATAATCCATGAAAAGAAAATTAAATGATTATTGTTGTTACATTATTTTCTATCCTGTTGTAATTTAAAATGCATGTATGGATGATGAAGGTGATGCTGATAAAATGTATATATTTTTTATTTAGGCTTTTATTATGAGGAATAATTGTGATTATGTTTCTCATATCTTTGTGTTGTCACTGGTTGTTTTGTTCATGTGCGTGTCGCGGCTATTGTTTGTGTCGCTGCACAGACGGCTAGTGGCGCCGGAGCGTCTGCCCACTTCAAAAAAGCTTAATTGTTAAAGGTTCATACAACTTTGATGAACATTTATAAAGCTCGTTAACTGAACTGATGGGATGCATCCAGTCCTTTTTGAAGTTGCACAGTTCATTTCTGTAGTTTCCATGTAGGCCTATGCTTGTGTATTAGTACCAGGAAATAAATTCTGCCTGCTCTATAGCTAAACAATTTGATATTTGTATGGATATCCTAAGTATAGTTTGTGTGGGATGTGTAAGTTATCAGTCTATGTGTTTACAGCATGCTTTATTTGAGTGGTTTTCTAGTTATTTACAAAGCAGAATTGTCGCGTGGGCGGACGAAGGGTAAATAAGTGCGTAGGGGTTGAGAGGGGGGGGGGGAGAGCATCCCCTATCACGCATGCGCAGTACCATACCGGCGACGGCTGTACAAACGTTGGCCTAGTGAATAAGGGGATTACAGAGTCCAATTTGACAGGTCAGTTTATAAGTATATGTGTGGAAATTAATCAATCTTTAATTTCGGCAGTGTTTGTGAAATATCGGTCGCTAACGTTAACGTTGGATTTAAGAGCTCACGTTAGCTCAATCAGCTAGCCACTTTTAGCCAGCTAGCGTTAGCTTTCGTCGCTAGGTTGTGCTAACAACGGCTAAGACATTAGCTAGCTGACTTGCTAAGTGTAGCCTTTCTGTTAAATTCAGTATTGTTTTCTACTTTGTGGATTTGCGACTTGGTGAGAGGTAGCAGCATATCAGCTCATTGCATCATAATATGTCTGGTTGATTATTAATCACACAATGTCTAACGTTAGACACTTATAACTAACAAAGTAGCTGGTATCCAAACTAGGTTAGGCTTAACTAGCTAGGTGTCCCTAGTTGTTGAACTGTGTTTACTGAGAAAAATAATTACCTGTTTAGTTAGCTAAGTAAGCTACAGCTATCAAGACGCTACTTTAGTTAAAGATTGCATTGGCGTCCCATGGTGAAGGCTTTCCTACTCACAGGTAACTGCTAATACTTGGCATGAATATACATAAGCCACATGCATTGTTATACAACTAATGGTGCAAGACATCCATTTGCCAATAAAGGACTCCATTCCAAATTGGGAAGTCCTTTCCACGTCCTTTTTAAGGCCTGCCTGACATTTACGCATGTGTCTCTACATCTTCATAGGCTACACAATGAGTCAGGGTAAGGACAATGCACGACTCAAGAGCTACAAGAACAAATCTCTCAACACAGATGAAATGAGGAGAAGGAGGGAAGAGGAAGGCTTACAGCTCCGCAAACAGAAAAAGGATGAGCAGGTGAGCAAAATTGTGCCAAGTTAAAATAAAGAACTTGCAGCCACTCCTTACATGCCCCCTGAAACATAAGGAATCTGAGGTTGTTTCCTGTCATTGTTGGTATTGTCAGGAGAAAACTTGAATCTATGCTGTTTTTTAAGCAAAATAGTTACCATGCTGTGCTAAATAAGACTGAAAAAGTTTATTTAAATAACTACTCTATTATAGCTGTTTAAAAGGAGGAATGTGGCTACAGTGGAAGATGATGGCATCCTGGAAGACGATGGAATGGCAGATAGCGGCTACCTGGAGTCCCAGGCTAATAACATTGACCCACTCATGGTGAGAAATCATTCAATCTGTGTTTTATTATTGAAGTATGAAATAAAATAAGAAATCAGATGTAACAGCATTTCATCTGTGATGTGTCAAACCTCTACCTCTATGCCATACAGGGTGGTGTGATCTCAGAAGATATGATTCAAATGATCTTCTCCAGTTCTCCTGAGCAGCAACTAATAGGTACTCAGCGCTTTAGGAAACTCCTTTCTAAAGGTAAGTGTTACTCATTCTTCCTCATTTGTTTTTCTTTGCTCATGGCAGTGGCACTTACCTGTGCCCTGGAGTAAACATTTTAATCTGCTGATATTAATGCTGTGATAAATGGCAGGATTAATTTTAGCCATATTGTCCACCTCTGCTATTTGTGTTACATAGAACCCAACCCACCTATCGATGAAGTCATTGCCACTCCAGGTGTGGTGGAGCGCTTTGTTGAGTTCCTGAAGAGGAGAGAAAACTGCACATTGCAGGTAGATTTCTTTAGTGAGTCTTAGTTATGGAACAGGTGTGCACAAGCTGGCTAAACTGAAAGGGTGTTAAGATTCTTGTTGATTTATATCCTTGAATGTAAATACTACATGTAGTGTGTGAGGAAGACATTTGCCAGTTAAAATCAAACCTGGGTAAACAACAAAAGGTGATATATTAATGTTTTTTATGCATTCTGAATATTGTTTTAGTTTGAGGCTGCATGGGTGTTGACCAACATTGCGTCAGGTACATCCCACCAGACTCGGGTGGTAATCCAGGCAGGAGCTGTGCCCATATTCATAGAAATGCTCAGCTCAGATTTTGAAGATGTGCAGGAACAGGTAAGAAGATTCACTGAAGGTCACTAAATTGACTCTTATGATAGTCATGTGCTTGTCTGAGTGTGTTATAAATAAGAACATATATTTAGTTATCATGCTAGACTTCACTTGTGATTTAAAATATTTTATATTATTAACATTTTGCAAATCTGTTATACTTTATGGAGACCTGTGTTTGAGTATTATATTATGATGTTACGTATAGTAAAACATGAATAATTGCTTTGCCCCTCAGGCAGTGTGGGCCTTGGGAAATATAGCTGGAGATAGCACAGAATGCAGAGACTTTGTCATAGACTGCAACATTCTGCCTTCCCTGGTGCAGTAAGTAGAAAGCCACTGTCACATTATCATCATTAATCCTCTTGTTGCACTTGAAAACAAAGAGCAACTCAGACACTGTATCTGTGGTGCAGGTTATTGGCCAAACAGAATCGTCTAACAATGATGAGAAACGCTGTATGGGCACTCTCAAACCTGTGCAGAGGAAAGAACCCACCTCCAGACTTTGCTAAGGTAATGTGCCAAGATAAACGTATCACTATGGAAATAGCACACCTCTCACATTGCTAAGGTAAATCATAGCTTTTCAAGGTCACAAGCTTAATAAAGTTTGTCATATCTAAATGGGAAAACTATAGGTTCCACTGACACTCATGCCCTCCCAACACATTTCTTTGTCCCATGTTGGGTTTTTTTTCCCCAGGTGTCCCCATGTCTCAGCGTGCTGTCTTGGCTGCTGTTCGTCAATGACACGGACATCCTGGCTGATGCATGCTGGGCGCTCTCATACCTTTCTGATGGCCCTAATGACAAAATCCAGGCTGTGATTGACTCAGGAGTCTGTCGCAGGCTGGTCGAGTTACTCATGTAAGGCTTTAAACACAGATGTACATTAGATTATACCACTAAGATATTTAGTTTTGTTGGCCTCTAGTTTGACTTTGCCCAAGTGCTATGTTTCATTCAGTAACAGGATGTCCCATGTGGACCATTCGTCACCACAACATAGGGTGTGACAGTCCAGATGTGGGTGTGTTGTGAATATTTCCTGTTCAAGTTTGATTAATTCAGCACCAGATATGGCAAAAGTCATGAGAGAAGGGTTTAACATTTGCAAACATTCATTTTGAAGTCATATCATTTTCAAGCTTCAAAAAGATTGTCTGAATGATTACACAAAACAATTCTGCATTTGTTCTAGGCACTCTGATTATAAGGTGGTATCCCCTGCTCTGCGTGCTGTTGGGAACATTGTTACTGGAGATGATCTACAGACACAGGTAGAAGCACACTAATTAAGTTAAACTACTGATGTAGAAAGTAAGTGTAATACATATAGGTGAATATTTCTGACTGACCTTGGTTGTAATGTTCGGTACTTCCTAGGTGATTCTGAACTGTTCAGCGCTGCAGTCTCTACTTCATCTCCTGAGCAGCCCAAAGGAGTCCATCAAGAAGGAAGCCTGCTGGACAATCTCAAATATCACTGCAGGGAACAGAGCACAAATACAGGTATGTGTGCGCACACGTCTTTATTTCCTTGTGTGTTTTAGGGTTAGATTTAGGTTTAGGTCAGAGTTACAATAAAGTTTAGGGTTAGGTGTTTGTGTGTGTGTGTGTGTGTGTGCGCACCACAGTGTAACCTGAAGGTTTTAAAGTTGACTTGAGCATTTCCTCACGAGTAAGTATTTTTTGTTTTTAGATGGTGATAGATGCAGGTCTACTGCCTCCCCTCATCACTATCTTGCAAGTAGCAGAGTTTCGTACAAGGAAGGAGGCAGCGTGGGCCATTACCAATGCCACTTCGGGGGGCTCTGGAGAGCAGATCAGGTAACAATACAAATACATTTTAGCTTACAGTATGTAGCCATTTTGTGCAGGACTGCGTTCAAGGTCTCAAATTCAACTGGCATATGTCTTTTAAATTCACAACATTTTATAATCAGAAGAACTAGTAATTAACTCACCACAGATTAGAAATAATTCACACATCAGAAATAATACCTTTTATAGATGGAAGTTGAGCAAAAACGTATGCAACAAAAGGCTGTAGTGATAGCAATTGGCTTTTTTTTCATTGAGGGTGTCATTTCATAATTTGAAGGTAATCTGCGGCTCTGAACTGACAAATCCAAAAACTACATGTAGCATACTTCACAAAACAGTGGAGGAAGTGTAAACTAGGTGATAGAAAATTATGATTTATCAGTAGGTAGACCGTCCTTGCACTATGTATGTTTTTTACCATGTTTTGTTTACATTGTTAAGCCAGACAACAATTTGCTTTAATGTAAAACTTGTGTGTTCCCCCTGCAGGCATTTGGTGGAACTGGGCTGTATAAAACCACTGTGTGACCTGCTCACACTCATGGACTCCAAAATAGTTCAGGTGGCTCTAAATGGCGTAGAGAACATCCTACGACTGGGAGAACTGGAGGCCAAGAGAGGAGGAGGCATCAACCCCTACTGTGCACTCATTGAAGAAGCCTATGGTAAATTATTTCCTACATGCTGATTATATAGCCTTTGTAAATGTAGCTGCTTGAACCGAACATTTCTCTTTGCAATAACATATGAGGTTTGGTTAAAAGACCTACAAGTAGTAAGTAATTGCCTACATGTATCAGATGTTTATCAAACTGTCAACCAATTTGATTAACACCTGATACTAATGTGACTTGGTAAGTATTTTGCATCTGTAGTATGTATGTTTTTGATTAACTGATAAACCATTAAATCATGATCATGAATATCAAGTAAATGCCCATTTAATTTTTCTAGAGCTGATCACATTTGAGCAGCTATAAAATAATATATATTTTCCCTGAAAAATGACAGCCTGTCAGGTAAAAAATAGTGCAGAACCTAGATAATATCAACTTTTGGCTTGATATTAAACTAAGATGTTGATGATTTTAGTTGTTTAGTCAGTCATTTTTGATCCAAACAATATCTCAGGAATCATATATTCATCCCTTCTTCTCAGGTCTGGACAAGCTGGAATTCCTGCAGGGCCACGAGAACCAAGAAATCTACCAGAAAGCCTTTGATCTGATTGAGCGCTACTTCAACACTGAAGATGAAGACCCATCTCTGGCTCCAGCTGTCGACCTGCAGCAGCAGCAGTTCCTCTTCCAGCAGTGTGAGGCCCCAATGGAAGGCTTCCAGCTATAGTGCTAAATCCCCCACCCCCGTGCTCCACCTTCATACTCGCCTCCACTCTTTTCTCTCATTCTCTGCCCACTGCCATGATCGAGGGTGATGGAAAACTCTCCTCCTTCCTTTCTCATCAAGAGATCAATTCACTCATGATTATGATAAACATTACAGGAGCACGTGTGTGCATATGTCCAGCGTGGGTATAGTTCTGCATTCTTGTCGGCCAATTCGTGAAGGTTTCACTCGTCATTCTGTCTTGCGCTGAGCTCACCTCTGCACCTGAACCCCTCCTGTCCCAGTAGCTCCTACTAGAAGAGTCCCTATAACACCACCCCGTCTTACACTTTGGATTTCTTCCTCAGCTCATTCCAGATGAAAAGCACCTTTCCATGTTCCTGTAGGATTGGCATTGCCCATATCTGTTGGAGTCCATGGGAGTTTTAGGACTGCACTGCTTGTCTGATTGAAGCATTAATGACTCGCAAGACAGACAACATGGACATTATTTCCCCCCCACCCACACACACACATAGAGAAGAATGATCTAACTTTAACACTGGACTGACCATGAGACTTTGATCACGTTTGACTGTGGTCACTGGACTGAACTGCCCACATCAGGGCTATGTGGCCAGACCCAACCTTCAGACTTAACTGACCTCTACTATAGGCACTTAAATGACTCAAAAAATTGAGATTTTTCTCTCCAGCATTAGATAAGTAACCACAGATGGACAAATTTGGGACTTGACTGTGTTGCGGAGGGATGAAGCTTGTCCATGTTTCTTGGATTCCCTCCTGGATCTCGTATCATTCATTCCTCTATCCAGTAACGGGGCTTTTTCACCTGCAGACTCCATCCTGAAGAGTTTAGACTGCTTCCTGCCTCTGGTGTGACGTGAATAACCCCATGGAACCATGGGAATTGGAGTCTTCCCTCGCACTGAGACAAATGGACAGACTTAGACAAGACAAAACAGACTATTTAACCCTGGATTCTGTCTAGAAGCAGACCAGTGGGAATTTTTATTATCTTACCATAATTTCATTTTTTTGCAGCACTTTAGTTCAGGACTGATGTCTGCTCATTGAGAGTATACCATAGTTTTACATTAACTATTTAATTGGTTGATGACATGGCTGTTCCCTCCTCAGGAAGCGAGGTGTAAAGAGGTGTGGTCTGTATCCTCGGTCCCCTTCTGGTATGACAAGGATCACAATGTACTTCACTGTTTACCCTTCACACAAAGGGACTCATGCAGATTGGGAAACTGTTAGCACACTACTTACAATCAGTAGATCAGACTGCCTCAGCAAACCTGAGATCTTTATTGTGAGAAAATAATCAAGACTCTTTTTGGAAAATCGTTAGCTCCATAAAACACGGCTTTCCAACATGTTCAGTACTATTTTTTGAATTTGATCATGCCAAATCAACACGTAAATCAGCTTTTGAGTCTGACGTTAGTTTTATAAATTTGGGGTTAGCATCTGTCATGTTGCTGATGGTGCCATAATCCTTTATTCTATAGAAATCCTTCCAGATAATTTCAACAAATCCAGATTAAAACTTGAAAATACTGGTTATCACCTTAGTTAGCTAAATGAATGTTTACAAAGTCTGCTTTTCATTACTTACTTTCGTCAAAGTCTCTGCTAGAGATGACCAGCTCTACATGTTCATACTGTTTGTTGTATTGAGTTTGTGCAACTGTTCCCTGTTATGCCATTTGCATAAAAGCTTCAATGAACAATGTAAATTAGTCTCATTGCAGTTACTTTACTATAGTAGTAGAAATTTGTATTTATCAAATTACTGCCAGATGAACTTCATGAGTCAATTAATCAGCATATTGATTAGGTCTATAAAAAGTCAATAATGAAAATTGTCTCTCAGGTTTCCATGGTTCTCTTTGAATTGCCAGATTTGTCTGAACCAGCTCAAACCAAAATCGTTCATTTGTTCAGTCAATTCCTTCATAATTAATGTAGAATACTAAAACAGTAAATCTTCACATTTGAGTGGAATACTTCAGTGCCTAAATTTTGTTGTGCAGCATGTATTTGAACACACTGAGAAAATAAGGTGTTGGCAGTTTAGAAATAGTAATAATTTCAGTTCATTAGCTTTGTAGTTACACTTTATATGAACTAGAACCAGATCACATCATTAAACAACACAGGAAATCCTAAACATTACTTTATTCAACTCACTTTTGGTGATAACTGTACACAAACATAGAAGTCACATTAGCACGTAACACGTGTTTCAGTACCAATCACTGTACAGGTGAATCATGGATGTCTGACCTTTTGGTGTCTTCACAAGGTGCCCTACTACAAAATACTGTTGTTTCTAAGGCAAATTTAAAAACAGTATACCTAAGGTATTTTTTGTTGAGCAATACTAATTGAAAATTTACTAGCACTGAAAGATTAATATAATCCTGGTTGGGAGGTCTGCAACTGATTTACAAACCATTTTTGCTGAGTGGTAAATGCCAAGAATTATAAAAAATATCTGAAACCTGCGATACAGTCTCTGTCCACTCTCCTCCGACACAAACAAATGCCACCAGTAAAGAAGAGTGCTGCACCCTAAAACTGCTGCTTTTTAATCTCATTAATTCACTCACTGGGTTTCTAAATTAATATTCCATAGTTGTGTGTCAAATCAATTTCTAGCGTTTAGCAATTATCTACAGAATAAGTATTACAATATCTTTTGGATGCTCTACTTCTTCAAAGGATGGGAGTGAAGAGCTCTGAAGCTGAATACACACAGCAGGAAGATAGACATTATTGGCTTGGTATTTGGGGAAGATGACATGGTTGTGTAGGAACAAGTTGTCCTCAATCACTGAGCCTTCGAAGCCAGAGAAACAGTTTCCCTCTCTTTTTCCAACTCCTCCTTCCACTTAGCTTTTTTCTCCAGGTTTAGGTTTACCAGGGTCTCATGCCTGCCTGCAGCCTGCAAAAACACGACAAAATACAGGTGATATTTATATTTAACCTGAAATACAAACAAAAACAGCAGTAACAATTTAGAGTCTGTAAAATAATATAGTAAATTTTTAAGAATGTTACAGTCAAAATTGTGACAACATGTAAACAGAAAAACAAGGCACGGGTACACAGTGTACTCTTCTACTGTCGCTTACCCGTTTGCCCTGGATGATCATCAACATACACGCCCCTAATGTGACTGCAATCATCACATAGCAAGCCTTTACTCTGAGTCTATTTCTTGCAGCGTCAATCATCTCAAACCTGTGACAAAATATACAAATAATAGCTTCATCAGACAGATGCTCTTTGTTGCTGTTCTGTGCTATTTTTAAGCACAGTATTAAAAGCTATGTTTTCCTTCAAGAAACACCAGTGATGTCAACATTTATGATAACTCCATCATCTGACATTTGAGCCAACAGATTGGTGTTCTTTTTTATACCTAGCGTTGGTGGGAGGTCTGCAGTTTGTATGCATGACAACCAGATCTTTTAGCACACCAGCAGATCAAATCTCCACCCTGAGACCAGTAATTACCTCCACACAGAGGCCTTACTTGTACAGCCACCTACTACATGCAGCAGCAGCACCACCACTCATCCATTTAGTTTGCTCTGTTCTTGCGACGTCACCTAAAGCACAGCCAGTCAGTCACTTGTGTGCTGGGAGCTCTGGTATAAAAAGGAAGACTACTTACGACACAAACTCTGGTATCTGGTCTGCACTCTTGAAACGTCCTGACCAGACCAGAATCTTTTTGTCCATGTTAGAGGGTCTGTAGCCTGGGACTTTGAATGTAGAACGGGTCGCTGTATGGAAGAACAAAGCGTACATTAAAAACTAAGAGTGGAAACTGTGAATGTAGCTTCACAAGCCCCAGTCAGGAGCTCCATCACCCTCAACTATGACCCCACTTCCTGTGTCTCTGCTTCTTTTGGACTTTTGAAAACTTTCACACACTTGCTATGACAATAGCTATGGTGGTGTATTCTCTGAACCATTCTAAGATAATACCTAAAAGACATCAGTATATAAAACAAATTTTGAAATTTTTGATTAATTTGAAACAGCAGTTTTGTTATTGAAAGCTATTTTTGGTCATGTCCATGTTTATCAGACATACCGTGGTTTCTGGATTGAAGTATATAAAATGGTCCGATGAGAGTACTGATCTAAAAGTGTACCATGTGCTGGGACTTCAGGTGGAGTCTCTCCTTTGACCTCTTGTGGTTTAATGCACATCCCTCTGTGGCTCCATGTCTGAGTGACCTGTCTGCACCTCTGACCTGTTGAGACATGAAAACATAAGCTGCAAACAATAGTTGCTTTCATTATCCATTAATCTACAAATGATTTTCTTGATGAATCCATTACAGTTAGAGCCCAAGGTCACCTGGCTAATAGTCCAAGACATGAGAAAGAGAAATCCTTGTATTAAAGAAGTTGGAATCTAGTGATTAGGATTAGATTAAATTAAAAGATTAAACAAATAAAAATTGTTATTATGATTATGGTAAATCTTTAAAAAAATGATAAAAACATTTTACATAGGTAAACACAAGATCTGTTCTGCCAATAATAAAACAAAGTTTAAAAAAAAAAAACTGAAAAAAAAAAATCACTTAATTTAACAACATTTGCAGAGTCCAAGTGTCTTAGTGATGTGCTTTATGGAACGACCAGCTACACCTCAATACCAACTTAACTGGTTACAAATTTCACAACATGCACCCATTATAATAACCTACAGCATAATGGTTTTCTGCTGAGTCACTGGGACTTAAGAGTTAGGTTGGCATAATCATTTAAACAAATTATGGTATGAAATGGTATAAAAATTGAAAAATGACATCTTATTTTATCTTGCTAATAGAAAATATTTAAATCCTGGAACCAGAGTTTGTCTATTTAACTCAAATTAAATAAAGTACTGATTAATGAAGCAGTGGCCAATTATAATTGGCTGACTGACTAATACATTATACTTTTTCTGGTCAACTACAGTGTGCTGGATTTGATGAAAACATTTGTCATTTTCATTTCAAAATCACCTAAATGATTATTACGATACTATTTTATTTATTTTCTATTGTGAATTAATCAACACCATTTCTGTTCTGATAATAAACGCCAAACTTCTCACAACTACTTTTTCCATAAATACAGAGAGTAATCACAAGATAACGTGAATTATAGTGTATTATATACTATCATTAAGAAATGTCCTGCTTTCTTTCATAACAAGACAAAGCATTGGAGTTGAAAAACTATTAAGTTTGCTAATTGTCTTAGTGATGTACGCTATGGGATGACTAAACTTCAACACTAACCAAACTGGTTTCAAATTTCACAGTCTGTACCTATCAACATAACAGTTCACTGTACCTGTCAACATAACAGTATAATGTCAAGTCACTGTGACTAGACAACATAGTGTTATGTTGATCATTTTATTAAATTATGATATAGGAATTGGAAAAACAGCTTGTTTTATCTGGCAAATGGTCCTGGAGATGAAATCGTCACCAACAAGTTGCAAACAAAGTTTGTCTAATCCAATTGTATTATTATATTTGATTATCTATATTAGATAGATTATCGACGTTGTTGCAGATTATAATCCGTTGACCAACTAATCAACTAGACTGTTTCTTGTGAACTGTAGTGTGCTGGATCTGTAGAAACCCCTTAGGCACGGTTAGAGCTGCATCTAACCCGAGTAACCACTACAAAAAGAAATTACACGATAAACTACGACACAACATGGTTTAATTACCAGGGCGTATCAATATAACGTTATATTGAATTTGAGAATGAGACTTGTGCGTCATGTTAACGCAGTCTGAAATATCATATAATAAAACAGAAAGTCTGTTAGGTCAAAGTGTGATGGTGAGGAGTTTTTATATGACGATAATTAAACTTTTAAAATGTGTGCTGTTATCGTGCAGCATTGTAGCTTATTGTGGAGCCACGTACTGTTCCCAACCTCGTATAAATCTTCTAAACGAGTTAATCTAACGATGTAATAACTTTATAAACCTAGTAGGTCAATAAATTATAGTATAGACGTAGTGCGTCAGTGTCATTATTAGCTACAGCTGCAGTTGCTAACTCAACGATAAAGTCGCAGTAGCACTTATAAAGATGCCAGACAGTTATTAATCACAGAGCGACGCAGAAATTCAACTTAGCGATACGCACCTAGCAGGTTACCGATGGAAAGGCGGGATCTGATTAAATTCATTTTGTCCGTTGAAGAAAACAAGGTTAACCGAATCTGCGGTTTTCTTAAAGTGCTCTAAACATTGCCGTCCGCCGTCAGCTGGAGAAAGTCAAGTACCAACTGGCAAACAGGACCCCGAGATATAACAACAGGCGTCTGAGGTGTGCGCCTGATCAAAAATGATGTGTCTACGTTAAAGTCTGCTTCTGTTGCTTTTAACAGAGTGGACTCAGATATGCTGCGACGTCAGGTCAGTTGGGACAGCGTAAGAAACCAGCGCTGATCTTCTGCCGTGAAAAGTGTACGTCAAACCAATTAATGTCTGTGACGTCAGCTGGGACGGCGTGGCCACTAATCAGCATCAAACAGTAAATTAACCCCGAAAAGCAAGAGGAATAGTCCAGCTCGATTTTAATTTTGTTAAATTTATTATTGTCTGTTCTGTGCTATTTGAAGATTCACGTGATATGGTAAAGTCAGGCTGCTGAAGCCTCTGATTATACACTATACATAAGGATAGATATACAGTCAATAAGTGTTTAAACAAATAAATCTTACTGTCAACTTGTAAATGTTGTTTGTAGAACCGTTGTATAAACCAATGTCACACTCAAGGTCGCGCTGTTGTACTGAATATTCAGAATAGAACTTACACCTGTCGTGTAATAAAACATACTGCCACAATATTTTATTACAATGTCAAAAATAGATGATAGATAGATAAATAGATTCAGGATGTGCAGTGCACACGGAACATACACATCCGTACATCAATATAATTCTTAATTTGTGTTTATCTCTAAAAGACACGTGTCAATCAAAAGCATCCATGTTGCATGCTCATTTACATCGCTTATTTTAATAGGCATGTCTCTATTTCTATCTAAAAGTTATCCCGAGATAAACCCACTGATATCGGGAATTAATGTGTTAAACAGAAAAATTTGTCAAACATTTTATTTAAATAACAGTTTCAGTTCAATTCAAATGAACTTGTCAAGTAACCCGGCGGACTAGTTTACAGCTGTCATTAAAAATGTAGTGGATTTAACAGTATGTACTGAAGTATAAAGTAGTAGCCTATAAAATAAAAATATTCAACCTCTTAAGTACTTAGTTACTTTACAACATTTCATTCAGGCACTTACTCGAACAGTCACATCGCGTTGTGTCTGCGGAGGACCCTGCAGTCCACTATGGCGGCGCCCGGTGGAGCTTTAAACTGTGAGGACTTTTCAATGTTTCAGGTAATTTTAACGCGGGGTTAATTGATCTGCGCAAACCTGTCACTGGGCAGCAGCGATCCGAGTCATTAACACTCGGCAGTTCACATGTTGTGTTGTTTATTTTCCAAGTAATCCGGTGAGTGAATGACCCTCAGGACCAGATCACTAATGCTCACACTGTGCGTGCTCTGCAAGAGTTCAAGGAGCAAGGCTGACAACAGGCTGCATGTGGTATAAGACTCGATTTTCGCAGGTTTATTGTTGAACATGTGCCCAGTATGCGGTAAATAACTGGTAGTTAACTTGGTAGAAACTCTGATGCACTGTATCGAAACATAGCTCTTCACCGGAGTGCAACACGCTCTGGAGCTTCTGTATCATATGGGACTATTTGACTAAAGACTGAGAAAGTAAGATTAGGATGACCAGACTGATGCCAGCTTTCAGTACTTTGAAGAACTGGAGACTTCGTGCTGAAGATGTTTTTAAAAATGCTACCAGAAAAAGCATTGAGGTCGTCTCTATTTTCTCACATACCATGGACTTGGGTAAATGATTTCAGTCTAAAGTAGCTCAGATCTCTTGGCCTACAGCTTCTTCTGCAGACTTCGAGACGTTGTCAGGCCAAATGAGCTATAGTGTCTTTCTAGCATGTCCTTGGTCAGACTAGCTCCATAGAGCAACATTTGAGAGGCATCCCAGTAAGACTGTTGGCTCCTTCCAATCACCAGTATACTGATCTCCTAATTTTGCATTTATGAGTGAGGCCACACAGCCTTCAAAAAGAAACTATTTTTTGCTGCTTGTTTCTGTCTGGCTCACTGCTCTGAGCTAACGACCACAGGTGACGGCTGAAACATCCACTGGTAATATTAGAGCTTTACCTATTCAACTTCCTCTTCAGTATGACAGATGGGCTCAACATCTATAGATATGGTTAAAATATGTCATTTATTGCAGAAAACCACACATATTAATGTCAAATTATTGTTTGGATTTTACTTTAAATAACGTTGCTGACTGTCTGTGTGTTTCTCAGGAGGTGCTTAAGGTGATGCGCTCCATAGATGACCGCATAGTCCACACCCTGAACACCACTGTGCCCACTGTCTCCTTCTCTGGCAAAGTGGATGCTACACAAACATGCAAACAACTCTATGAATCTGTGAGTGTGGCTGTCAAGACTCAGCTTATGTAGTTCATATTAGACAAAAACTATCAGTCTCAGTTTGTTGGAGCTGTAGCAATTGGTGAAACCCTGAAAATATCACTTTCTGGGTTTTCACAGTAAAAGCTTTGGTACGTGTTGTTTCTTGTCCTCTGTGTGTCCGACAGATGATGGAGATCCATCTGAGCAGAGACAAAGCTATCAAGGCCTGTATAGCACAAAAATCTGAGGTCGTGGGACAACTCCGTGAAGAAAGAGCAAAAGACAGCGAAAACCTGGCAATCATCAAACAGCTCAGGAAAGAGCAGACCAAAGTAAGTCCTGTTTCTAATACTAGAGGACGCTAAACGCCAAGAAGCTGTAGAGTGTGAGCAAGACACCGAGAGGCACTCCTCATTTGGCTGAGACACAAAAACACAACACTTTGCAGATAGTTGTGGTTTATATGTGCACAGGTTGTGACATAACCACCCTGAAGTTTTGCTGCCACACTATTGTACTAGAGTGTGTGGAGTTTTATTTGTACTGGTAAAAGCCCTGAAATGTGATGTTTAAAAACCTCAACTTTAAAACCACTGAATTGTAATAAGGGAAATGTAGTGTTTGACGTGTACTAGGCATAAAATTCAGGATATTTTGATGTCTTTATAGTAAAACTGTCTCTTTTGAAACTTTTTGAAATTGCAATTATGTATTATTGGAATACCCCTTTTAAATATCAGACATTCTTACAATAAACAAAAATTATTTGCATGGCTAAATATCATGAGTGATCTGTGAGGAACATACTGTATGTTTATTTTGGTTTTGGGTGAACTGAACCTTTTAAGCAGGGTTATTAGAGCATTTATGTGTGTGTCAAAGTATTAAATTTAAACTAATCTACTATCTTGCTCGTAGAGAAAATAATGTATTAAGTGATGCATCTTTTTGTTCCTTGTCTCTAGTTAAAGCTGATGCAGTCAGAGCTAAATGTTGAAGAAGTTGTCAACGATAGAAGTCTGAAGGTATGCTCACTATCATCAGTCATTCGTCCATAATGCTCTCCAATCACACATAAATGATCTGCCGTTATCTTACAAGTTACTTATTTCTTGCTCAGGTTTTCAATGAACGGTGCAGAATCCACTATACGCCTCCGAAGCTGAAGTGAATCGCTCTCTGATGAGAGGTTCAAATCCAGACGGGAGCTGAAGCTGTGAGCTGCTGCTGAGTCCAGACTGCAGCCTGTTCACCACCCAGGCCACACTGACCTCTTCTCCAACACACTTATATTCCATTGTGATCATTGCTTTTGAATTACCACCAGTGTATTTCAGTCGTCTATGTGCTTCTTTAATGAGAGACATTGTACAAATAGAGTTTTTTTTAAAAAGATAATGAAATGTTTTCAAATGAGACTTGTCTGTTGTCTGTGATTTAAATCAGTTGCAAGTATCTGAGTGGTTTCAACATACAACGAATCTAAGTAGAGCCAGTCAATCCTTAATGTCCTGTATGGATTCAGTTTTGAAGTTGGTCAGTCTGTTCATCACTTGGTTCCAGATTGAAACATCTTAATAATTTATAAGGAGTAACAAGACATCACTGAGCTGCTAACATGGCTGTTTTTTTTTATTCAGGGAATTTAGCAGACAGGGCTCAAGTCAGTACCAGTGTTTTTCCTGTTTGGTTAGATTCTGTACATGCTTCAACACAACAATTTTTAACTTCATAGTTATTTGTGAATGTATCCTCAAGGAAGAAACTGACAATAAAGAAACAGTTTTGTTGTTTGTGTAATCAGAAAATATCCCACCAGGAGGTTTTTGAATTACAAGATCTAAACATTAAGGGATTCATTTCAGCTCACCATGAAACTGTGAAGTTTGTATTTCTGGTTGTACTTCTCCAACATGAGCCAGCAGGAATGTATAGGGAGGAAAATATTGAAACGCCCACCCCCATGTACAGAATTGTTAGCACATCATCCGTTTCATCAGGCTCCAGCTAAAGACCATAGGAAAAAAAGGACAGTAGACATGAGTAGACTGACTTAATTCATAGAACTGAGTTAAGGTCAAATCAGTCTTGACAAAAACTAAATAGAAAACATTTGAAACAGTAAAACTTATTTTCATTCATTGTTATTTTTTCCTTTACAAATCAATGCATCAAACCTCTGAATATCATAAACCTTATATGCTTTAACACATTGGAGCGTTTTGTTCTGAGGGTTCAGTCTGGAGACACTGAGCAGCTGAAACAGACTGTGTGATCACGTTAGAAAGGTACAAGGGGATCGTCTTTGGTGTGGTTCTTCTGCACACCTTTCAGCTCAACTGCTCCATTGCATGGAAGATTGTGATAAACTTTCACATGGATGTAACTCTCCCCTCTTACATGAATCTGCAGGCAGGAAAGAGGGAAATTGTAAGTATATTCTTCTTGTCTACACCCTGATGATCCCCTTGTGATCTTTAAGCAAATATCACATTTTTAAATTTCTGAATAACTTCCTTGACGTCAACCAGCCTGGCTTTAGAAGTGGCCATGGTCCCATCGGACTGTGAAAGCTGCTGCCCAATCCTCTGTCCTACTGTACTATTCCTACCTTTTTACTTACTACTAGACACAAGCAATTACCATTCGACCTGATCTACCTGATCAGTCTGCAGCCTTTGATACTGTAGATCACTATATCCTCCTGTCTGCACTCTCTGAATTGGGCATTTCTGACATATCTCTCAGCTGGCTCAGATCCTACCTATGTTGTAACTGTGTTTACTGTTATTTCCTCTACTGTTGACTTGACCACTTTATATAGGAAATAGCAACAAATAACAGTTCATATGTTTTTGTATGAACTACTTTTACCCCAAGTGTGGGGTATTATACTTAAACAAGTCTGAAGAAGGTTTGTCCAGTGTTTGCTTTCAACATAATAAGTATCTATACTGAGTTAACATCTCTGGATACACCTGAAATGTTTGGTCCACTACATGTTGGAGCAAACATGAGGTTTTTGAATTGAAAGACTTAGTTCAGTCAGACATCAAGGTTTATGTACTCTAAGCCACAGTGATGGATCAATTCACTGAGAGGCACAGTGGTTTAAAAATTACTGAAACTCCCACCGCGACACTCGTCATGTTGCACACAACATTTTTAATTCATATACTTGTTAGCTCAGGTTTCTGAAATCAACTATATCAGGAAAAAACAACAACAACCCTCACTAAAGATCTAAAATAAAGCAATTGCATGTCATTTTAAACCACAAATCTATTTTGCATGAAGAAACAACT
>JAUMHL010000013.1:22365476-22377853 GCA_032362345.1 Sandelia bainsii
TAGTGTGAACTTTTTACGTTTTCCATAAATTTCACCTGAAAGCCAAATATCCCTAACTTTTTGTGAGTAGTGTATATTCAAATTTATACAATAAGAATCTATCTTATTGGATCTTTCATGTACTTAGTTTCAACTGTTTGTTTTGGTTGACACATAACCGAGGAATGTGTATACTTTATGTGACCATGTGACTCATGCCTTAAAGATCTTTAAGTTCACAGATTGCAGCTCAGTGTCAATGCAAAACAAAAAAATTCAACATGTAAGATGTAGTTTGTGTCATCATTTTCATCAGGTTCTTAGTTATGTTTAGTTTATAATGCAACTAATTAAATGTATCTATGGATGGTGCTGCTTTTGGCATAAAGACAGAAATTGTTTTTAAAGAAAGCACATATGAGCTGTTGCACAATATCAGGAATAATGTGCTTGTTGAAAGCTTGTTGAAAAATCACAGCACTCCACCTTCATTTGTAATGCTACAATACCTGTTTTCAAGATGATAATATGATCCCAAACTCTGAAAACTGCTGCTTTACATTTAGAAGGGATAAAACAGCAGTAGCCTCATAGCAAGAGCATCAGCTTTAATCAGCTGCCCCACCCTTATTACCAAACGTTAGAGGCCACTGAGCATGAGCTTTACTGCCATGGAGCTCAGAGTGGCTTCCAAGTGTACAGCACTGCACCCACCAGCCACACTGTAGCTGGATAAATTAATATTTAAAAAAAAAACTTATCTGCTGCTTGTCTTTGTCATTGTTTTTACTATCATTATTATTATGGCTGGTGAAAGAGATAGTGGTATTGATGGTAGTAAAATTAGTATTAGTGTTATTTACTTTCCTTCTTTCAGACTTCCAGGTGTCTCAACTCCTTTTTTTTCGTTTTCTAATACTTTTTCCAGGCTGATGATGTGGAACCTGCATCATACATCAACACTAGATCAGCACACACAGACAACCTAGAACTTCTGTAACTGTCTTCTATTTAATTTATGCTTGTGAAATGTATGTTGTTGTGACCCGTTAATGTTTTGTCTTTAGGCTTGCAAAAAAAGAGAGAAATATAAATTTATTGACAGATGTCATGGGTCAAAGGTTCACTTTTTGACTCAATCAAGTTCTCCACAAAGTCTATCTTCTGCAGATTTTCCAAACCTTGTGACAGTTTCAGTATGTTTTTTCACAGCTGGAAAACCCAAGTCTCCCAGAAGCCTAGACAGCTAACCTGCATGACAGGACAGGCCAGGCCAAAATGTCTGTTTAAACAGTCACGTGAAAGTGCATTTCAGACCTGAAGAGGGAGTGGTCTTAACTGTTTTTAGAGTTTGATGGATGTGAAGCTGGATAAATACAGCCTTACACACACACACACACACACACACACACACACACACACACACACACACACACACTGTATTTAAAAGTTTATGCCTTCAGGGCTGCACCATTCTAGCAAAAAGAAATTATTTAAATGTCTTGTACATTAGCTAAACACATTTAGTCAACTTTAACCTAACGTGTATCGTATGTTTTCAAATTTTGGAATCTGTACTGTCTGAATATGAAATGACATACTTATGACATAGAGCTGACTGAAAGTGCCTCAGAAGGAACTTTGAAATCTTAAGATCCATAAACCAACCCTTAGTGTGGTGCAATGACAATAGCTGACAGAAAAATCAATTACTCACAGTAACTAATAGACCTTTTTGTCACTGTTCAACCATGTTTCAACACTCTGCGTGCCAGCTGAAGACACACGCCCTAGTGTACATAGGTGTATGTCTGCAGATATTTTACAAATAAGAAACCACGAAAAAAAAGAAAAAAAAGAAGAAACAAATATAACTCATTGATTTATTCCATTGTTGGGATCTGCAGTACAAATAACAGTATGTAATTAGGAGTGGCAACATACACTATATAATAAGCTAAGACAATTTGATATTAACTAATTAAAATGTGATTGCAGCCTGTAGGCACTGACGGGATGCTTTGTTTAGTTTGTGGTCCCATTAGAAATACTCAATAGGGTCGTGGAAGCTCTTGGGGTGCTGAATCTTACTCAGCTCAAGTCCTCCTCCGTAACAGGGGAGCTCTTTATAAATACGAAGGTGAATATGTTCGTCTCCTCCCACATGGACCTGCAAGTAAGTAAAGGCAAAGTTACAAAATAATACAAGTTTATATTAATACAGAAAACAAAGATAAGGCACTTGTAGGTTTGACTGGCACACTTAATTACATGATCTTGTTACATGGTTGTTTTCCATTTTAACAGTACCTGCCTGGAGCATTAGAACAGGCTGTTTATCTTGAAATGCTCAATTCCTTGTCAAAAGCTTTGTCTCCTAAAAAAAAAATTCCATATCTATACCACTAAACAGCAACCGCAAATGTTTGATTTAAACTAGTTTACATTCTCAACATGACAATAAATTAGAGTAATTGACATGTGGCAATTTGCAAATATATTGATAACGAACATAGTGAAAATGAAATGTTCCCAGACAATTCACTTCTTTTCTGCCAAAATATCAGATTTTGCAGTACAACATCCAGTTTGTGTTTTTTTTATGGTCACATTTAAGCACTCACAGCTCTTGGGTTAAGGTTAGGGAAAGACTGTGGTGTGGCTTAATAGATAAAAACTTAACACAGCTGTCTCAGAAATCACTACCTATTCAGTCATTCACTACTCCCTATATAATGCACACCCTGTAGCTCCCTCAAAAGTGAGCAGTAAATTGAGGCTTCGGGACACCAATTATCGTCATATTGCAACATCCTTATTAACTAAGCAACCAAGTAATTTTATAACGAGATGCAATGCATTGTGGACCTGTTCGCATAGTGCACATGCCATGCATACTACTTATTTCATTTCAAGGTTGAAGCTTTGAGTGCACTGTATAATTAACAGGTTTACACACCCAACATTTGTACACCACGCTATATACAGTAGTGCACTATAATGTAAATAAGTAGTGATTTCAGGCACAGAGATATTGTTTGTTTTTATCTTGTGCGCACAAGATAGCAGTTGCGCCACTGTTCATTTTTACTTGTACACAACAATTACCTTAACGAAGTAGTTGGTCCCGGCCACAATCTGCGTCTTGAAGCTCTTTGCTGTGAAAACATCAAAAGTTCTCCCTGCTTGTTGCTCTGCATGGGACTTCACCTGGTTAACAATGAGATGACAACATCGTCAAAATGACACACAGGCCTTGTTCACTGTGGAGCTGGAGGAAGGAAAAACCAAGTGCAATAATATTTTTTAAGTTTGTACTTACGCTATCGCAGATCGCCTGGACGTTTTCGTCGGCGTCCTTTGGCGCAGAGGTTCCTCCACACAACGGCATGGTGACAGATACTGACGAAAGTAAATCAACAACTGACTGAGGTTATTTCCAGTCCAGCGTTTAAGTTGACTCAGTGGATCATATGACGCGACGTTTTGGAGCGTACCATCGGAGTATTGCGGAGGGGAGGGTCTTTTAAAACTATGCCCGAAACTGACTTAAATGACAAATTCAGAATCTAACTTGTAATAAATTGCAATATAAAAGACATGTTTATTTCTGGTGTTCATTGTTTAAAGTATCAGAAACAGGAGCGCATGAACATATTTAATATCGGCTTTTTCCTTTGTTCACGCTCTATCCGATAACATGGGTCAGTCTATGGTGAGGCTGTTTATGACAGCTGACTTTGTTATTTAACACAGACGAAGCAATGCAAACGCGTTGGTGATGTAATGCTGGGAGCAACAGACGCTGTTTAGACTGGAAAAGTTGTGAGTTCCTGTTGTGGGAATTTTAAAGGGCTCAAACATGAGTCATGGACCAACCAGCTTCATATTTCTTTCTCTGTAGTTTCCCTTTTACACCTCTGTTGTGCAGCTAACCTGTGTGTGAAAATTACTCTCTTACATACAAAACACTGCGACCGTAAACAAATATTGATTTATTGTTAAAAATAAATGCAACAACGAGCCTAGTTAAAATATCCCAAACTGGGATCTGGTACAACAATAATTAATAATCGAATAATATTAAAGGGGCTCTAATCTACTCTAATTTCACTAACACTTCATATTTGCTAATAAGATCTTATCAATTTAAATGTAATTTCATAACTGAGTTTAACTGAGTACTTTTACACTTTGATTTTTATACGTATGGTATCTCCCAAGTAAAGTATTTCATATAGTATAGAGTGCATATACTGCTTGTTTCCTCAACTTATTCGCTACATCTTCCACTGAAATGTGATCAAAAAGCGTAGATGTGCAGATATTCTGTTGCCCACCCATCCACCCTGACCTCTTTATAGAGTGGAATTTGTCACATCTTAATCTGGCATAATGGTACATGGAGGAGTTCAGGAGCATACTTATCTGGCTGGTAACAAATCACAGCCATTTAAACAGCCTTAAATACTACTTCCAATATAACTTGAAGGCAGATTACTGTGAAACTGACAACAAATGCAATGAGAGCTCAAATTCAAATCAGAAAACTACATGACTCCTTGTGAAAGTATTATAAAAATCAGTATCATGTACAATAACACAAAAAATGGATTCATAAAAGTATAGACTGTCAAATTACATTGTGCTGCATATGAGGAAGAAACTTTTCACTAGATCGGCATTAGTTCCCATATAGAGTACAACATAGGTAATCTAGTAAACACATATAAAATTTTACAGGATTACAAGTGAAAATAGTAAAACACACAACAATAATTCAACAGTTAGCCACTTACAATGGTTTCTTGGTTTGGCTTTAGCCAAGGAACAAGTAAGAGTTCATTGGTCCAGCAAACTGTTTTATTCAGCAACAGTGTGCTTCTGTCATGGTCACCTAGGTCCATAAAGAAAAGTATTTACGAGGTTGGTGCAAGAACGTGAATGGTCTACACATGGCCCACACCTCAGGCCTTTGGCATGAAGAAGTACACCGACTGTGAGCTGGGTCTTATTAGTCAACATTGCTAACAATCCTGTCGATGAACATTGATCCACATCTTCTATCCACCATTCATTTGACCAAGATTTACATTTACCCAAACAACACATGTTCTTATCATACAACCTAGTTGTCCAGTTTTATATTTAGTCATTTGGCAGATGATTTTACCCAGTGTTTAGACACATTAATACATGTTATTGGTCAGATCAGGGCGCACCCTGTAGGTTCACTCTAGCAGGTCTGAATCTGTTCATAAAATCACACAGCCCAACTCAGCTTCAAGCACAAGCGTAAATAAATAAAGTAAGGCTGACAAGTCTGACCAGTGCAAGGGAAACCTACTGAGGACATCTGCTGGACAAATGTGAGAAATCCAGGACCAGTAACAAATGTGGTTTTGACAGTGTTGTGGAACAGTTGGTGTCGAGTCTGAAATAACGAGAATTAATTATCCTTGCAAGCTGGAACAGTCATACAGAGTTTCTAAATTGTCTGCAGAGCATCTGAAAAACAAAGACTGCACAGGGCAAAGCTTTGAAAGGAAAGTGCAGAGGCAGCACTCTGGTGACAATTCCTCTCTCTAGGTGCGTGCAGCTGGTTCAAACCAGTTCCATGGTTTCTGAGCTAAAGAGTTCAAGATGGCAGCTCTATCTGCTGAGCACACGTGTAGGCAGTTAAAGCAACAATATTTAGAACTGATCCTGTATTTGAGTATTTAAAAATCGTCAGTCCAAATGCAAAACACTGGACAGAGCTTTGTCCCCTCACCCCTCCTCCCTAGACACTGAACATACACAACAGTTATGTAAATCCTGAATTTCTGTACAAGGAGAGAAAAATACCATAAAATGCCTCAGACTTATGTCTTAAGGCGTTTGTGTTGAATCTGTCCCATAAAGATTCCCAGGAAGACAGACAAACTAGTTCTGTTTACAATCTTACCAGAGTAAATTTAGCAGGAAGCAGAGATTAGTCATCTGATTGAAAAACAACATAAAAGCCTTTAGTTACTGAGTTGCCTGCTGCACTTTTAGATAATGGCCACTCCAGTCTTTCTGTTGCGTCTGCCACTCACTCACTTTGAATGGTTTCCCGGTAGTGGCTCAGCCCCTTAGTCCAGCAAACTGTTTTATTTTGCAGAAGGTCACAAAGTCCATAAAGAAAAGTATTTACGAGGTTGGTGTGCAAAACCATTATTGGTCTGCACATGGCCCTGGCCTCAGGCTTTTGGTATGAATTAACACTCCGACTGTGAGCCAGCCCTTAACAACCTATATTTCTAATGATGCTGTGGACAAACATGCTGATCCACATTAGTGCTGTGTAGTACCTTTCATCTTCTTTTGTTTTGATCAAACTTCTCAAGGATAGATCACTGAAGCACGCCACACATATGATGTGTCAGACTTGGTGCAGGGGTGGCTGAGGGTGGCACAGGCCCTGCGAAAAGCTGAATGGTCAACCTGCCAGACCCATAAAGTGGTATGTACTTGACTTAAGCCTGATTTATGCTTCTGCTTTGAATCGATGTAGAGTTCATGCCATAGGCTACACAAGTGGCCTATTTCATTGTGAGCATTTACACTTGTGTGCTGGTGTGTCTGTGCCTCTCTGCAATTACACTGCTAACCCGCTAGCTGGCAGTGGAGTTTCTTCCTCGCCCCCTGGTGTGAAACTCATGCTGAAACTGAGCGTTGGACCTAATAGATATTTCTGGGCATGGTGCACAGGCAGCACCAAGAGAGCTGACTGAATTTGAGGGTGATAATCATTATAATTTTAAATGACAAATATATTTGTATATAAATATTTTTTTTATTTTTTATTTTTAGATGTATTTAAAAAAAACAAACAATTTAAGCAATGTTGCAACCAGGCAGAAAATCCCTGCATTGGGTAGATGTCACCTCATCCATCTGCATCTGTTTATTACTATTTGTTGAGGACTATTTGAGGCATATTAGTTATGTACTTTTATTATTTCATATCAGAATAATAAAGTTGCATATTTGGCATCTCTTAAAGTGAACAAACACATTCATTATTCTTTTGAAAGCAGAGTTTTAAATCTGAGTGTAGAACCTTTTTTTAAAGATAGTTTTTTTCTTTATCAGATAGCTTGACAGTAGAGAGGCAACATGGGAAGAGAGAGAGAGGGTGTGACATGCAGAACAGGTCCCCAGCCAGACAGGAAGTAGGGACGTGCAGGATTGCAGTTGCATGGCGTGCACAATAACCATTACACTACCAGGTACTTCAAGTGTAGCAGCTTTTAACATATTTTTCAAAAGTGCTTCCTTTCTTTCACTGTGTACCCTCCCACTGAAAAAACCTCTAATCATTTAATAATAAATAGATTGGGTATTCATCTATAATTGGCTAAATGTCAAGTCTTTTTTTGTTTTTTTGTTTTTTTTTAGTAGCGATTTCATTACACCAGCTTTAAAAGTCTGTTAGTAAAGATAGATTTATCTGATCTAATATAAACGTGCTGAATGAAGGTAAAACATCTTTGAGCAGTGTAGTCAGGATGAGACATGTAGATGGTTTCAAAGAATTACTTGTTGAAATACTCTCATCGAGATCTACAATTGTAGATCTACGACTGTATTTGCAAAGAAATTCATAAAGTCAATGAGGCAGCATTATTAACAAGATAATCGACTTGTACTGGAGTAAAGTTAGGATTGCAGCTCTACTCTGTGTTGGTACACGGCCTTAAATAAAAGATGATGGAATCATTTACTTAAATTTGGTAACAGCATTTTCAGATAAACATCTACTGTAGTAAATGTTTTTTTGAATGATATAAAGTCCATTATAGTAAATGCAAATCATATTAAAATGGTCTTATAAAAGATGGTTTTGAACAAATAGAACTGGTTTTTGAGTTTTCCAGTCTGGGTGTGAGAGGCTAAGAGTGAGACTCAAATGAGTAAAAACTATGTTTAGCTCTAGGGTTGATTAATAAGCTTAAGTGGAAGATTGCTGCTACTCCTCCACCCCGACCTCTGCTGCTGGAAACATGATAGTTAATATGTCTGGGTGGGGTCGACTCATTCAGACTGACACATTCATCCTGCTGCAGCCAGGTTTCAGTAGGACAAAATCAATTTATCTGACGATCACTTATCAAGTCATTTACTAACAGGGATTTAGACGAGAGAGATCTGATATTTAATAGTTCACATTTGATTCTTCTGAGTTTATTTCATTCTGTAAGAGGAGTGGTCTTCATTTTTATTAAGTTCTTATGAATCACTCCTCTTTTGGAATTTGTCATAAAAATAAATTGTCAGTCTTCATCTTCATCATTCTTTGCATTATTTCACTGGCCTGTAGTTCACTCAGCTTGATGGATCCTTCCCTTGTTTTCTGATAGGAATAATCAATAAGAGTTTCATAGATGTCAAATAGATGTTTTAACATTATATAACAGATTTCATCCTTCCCAGGAGATATTAATCCGAATCTTGCCATTGTTTTCATTTCCTCCCAAGTAAATGCAGCATCTATTGCACCGTCCGTGTTGTCTCTCTTTTTATAAGAAATACCAGGATGAGCTGCTCAGTCAACTGCACTTCCTCACATGCATGTCCTTCTCAGTCCAACTATGAGAACTGTGGATTTTAATAAGTGCCTTTGCTATCATTTCGGCCTTCTCTTCATCAGATACCTGCTTCTTCATCACCCATCTTTACCAGTGGATACTGATATTCCTTTCCAATCCATCTTGAACATTCCCCAAACATATCCCACAGGTGGTAATCTTCCTATTTTATTACAAAAACGTTGCCAGCTTTGCCTATTTACAATACATAT
Source organism: Sandelia bainsii (assembly GCA_032362345.1). Lineage (NCBI taxonomy): Eukaryota > Metazoa > Chordata > Actinopteri > Anabantiformes > Anabantidae > Sandelia > Sandelia bainsii. Next base: position 22,374,283 of record JAUMHL010000013.1, read on the forward strand.
TGTTTTTCTAACTCTTGCTTGTGCTGTCTTATGTTCAGTTAAATATATAATTAATATACATATATTTAGTTAGTTGTATTAGTTGTATTCTCTAACACTGTAACTTAGAAACCCCAGAGTGACTCTTTTCTGGGAGAATTTCACCTTCAAAATCAATCACAACTTACAACACACTCACAACACGAGTTACCTGCAACCTTCACCTTTCCTCCTTTAAAGTTTTCGTTAATTTCATCAGTAGTGACATTGACGGAAACTCCCCAGATCACTGACGCAACTTATATCCTCTTTCAGTGTTTGCACGCACCACTTCGTTCATCCCTGCTGTCTCTGTTCCTCACTTCTGCAAACAATCCACACATTTCCACACATCACCTCAACCATGTGGATATCACTTATCTGTTGTTAAACTGGTGTCAGTTTCACCAGACCCATTGACAAATTGTCTTAATATGACCTTGAAATCGAGACCTGCCTGATCTCTCCCCTCATTTCCTCCTCCAACACCTCCACTACCTCTGATTTTCGTGTTTCGAGAGCTCCTCCAAAATCATTTCCTCCTTCACTGTCTCACCTCCTTCACTTATTTCTAATGCTGTCGTCTCCATCGTGTCTGTCAGATCCTCCTCACTCGGCTCCATTCACAGCACAGCTGCACCAACCCGCCCACAGGATCATCTAACAGATCTCGTTGTCTAATTTGTTATTAAGTTTGAATAATATGTCAGAAGAAGAACCGGCCACCCAGTGATGAGACAGACCTTCCAGTTTGTTTACGCCTACCACAAGAGGAGCTGCTCCTCCTGGAGCTGGGCAGCATTAGTAAGAAAGAAGAAGACGCGCGTACAGAGCTCAGAGGTTATTCCTGAGGAATGATTACGCTTCAAGTCAGTCCGCTCAGCGCTGCTGCCTTCATGATGATGTCCTTTGTGTTATCACGAAGTTTCTGCCAGGTTATTGCGGAAGTGAACCGCAGATCCTGTCCGGCTTTTGGTTCGTATTTTCGGACTTTTACAACATCAGGTCCAAAATGTGGAGAGGCTTCAGACGATGGTAAAATTATTTTGTGGAATATAATAGTCCTCTAGGCCACCGCGTGTGTGTTTCTTAGTTGTTTATAGTTGTTTAATTTAGTTTTAAATGACAGTTCAAGCGATGTCAATATAAAAATTTTACATGGCATTTTTGCAGCATTGATTTATAACCGTTTTAATGCCGAATTCACTGCAGCTTTCATGGGCGAACTCTTCATTCAGGTGTACGGTTTGGGGGCGGGGCGGTAGGGTAGGGGGCGGGGCGGGTTTTGGGATTGAATGAAAGATAAAAATTGTTTATGTGGAAAGATACCCCACTCTGTCATAATATAATCGCAAGTGTGGTTCCACAAAACACAGGTTGAGTGATACATCTTAACTCAGTTTGAGTTTTTCTCCCTGTTAGCGTTGCTGTTATTTCATAGCAATAATTTAAGATGATTTAAGATGAATTTGAAGCAAAAAATTGTTCACTGTTTCGAAGCATTTGGCACAATTAAAAATGTCATCTGCTGGCCAAATCCTTGAGTTAACATTTGTCTTTATGCTTATTGTTATTTTGTTCAACAAAGTCTGTATTATGAAATAAAAAATAGACTCCCTGGTCCCCCGTGGAGATTACAGGCTCGGTAGCTCAGTTTAGGGCCACTGTCCTACTTTTTTTCAACCATCCCTGCACTTACAACTTCTTATTGCTGAACATACCTGAACCAGATAATCAGCAGTGGGTGGGGCAGAGATAGTTGGAAAACAAGCAGGACGGGGGCCCTCGAGGATCAAGATTGGATACCCCTGGTAGAGAGTTTAGTTGACACAGCATTTTATGTTGCAAACGGAAAACAATTATCTGAGAGAGTAGCTTAGCTGGGAAAGCTCTACTGTCCTCTCACTGCAGAAAACAACTGATTTTTCCAGGTGTAGGAGTCAAATTAACACAGGTTACAGTTAAATCAGGGGGAAATTAAGTTACTACATGCAACAGGTGAATTTATATTCTATACTGAATTGTTTGTAAACTTTTGTTTCTCCTTCAGATTCTCCTTATGTGGTGACATACATGCAGCTCAAGACCATGTTGGCAAACCGCAATATTCAGCTATTTGATGTGAGAAATCCTGATGAATACCAGGCTGGACGCATTGCAGATTCTGTCAACCTGCCATGTAAGTGGAACAACATGCATAAAGTAGCTTGAGTTGTTTGTATGGGTTCCAGCTTTCACATTCTTTGTGTGTTTGCTGATGTGAACATCAGTGGGCAACCTGGAGGAGTCCCTAAAGCTGTGTCCTGAGCACTTTCAGAAGAAGTTCAAAGTGAAAGCTCCTGGGAAAAATGATGATGACATCGTGTTTCACTGCAAAACTGGCAAAAGGAGCTTCCAAGCTCTAGAAATCGCCCATCAGCTGGGATTTAGCAGGTAATTAACAACAGTTGCACCTGTTTACACATATGAAGTATGTACCTCTACAACCTGTGTATTGCGTAAGGCTTCCCCATAAAGATCATATATATATCACATTTATTCCGTAAAGGACAGCTAAACAGAAGTGACTCCACAGTTCATCTCTTTGAACTGTATTCCAGACAAACTGAATTATTTATCATATTTTTTTATTATATTTTAATCACGTTAAATAATGTGCTAAACCTGCTAAACCACAGAATGTGCTGTAGTGGAGCTACCCAACATCAGCCTTTATAAATTGCGCATTTTGCATGTTGTTACTTAATTATTAATAAGTCCTGGTGGTGGTGCAGCTAAAGTACAATGTCCTCAGATGCTGCTTCAGGCCTTTGAGTAGTAGTAGACTAGGAAAATCTTAATAATAGTGATAAGAGACTAAGCTGTTATCTTTGTTTCTTTTTCTCAGGGCCAGACATTATAAAGGAGGGTACAGTGAGTGGGAGGAGAAAGAAGGAAAGAAGTAAAATTACTCCAGACTGTATTCGGCTCTTTAGTGCAGCATCTTCACTACAAATGCAAAACTACAGGGAAAATGTAAGAGATGGCGCACTAGCGTTGCTCTGAGATTTTAATCATACAGTATTAACTGTGTAATGTTTAGAAGTTATAATTTTGCAGTTACTTTATAAGTAACAATTTTTCATCAGTTTTGTTTCTTTATAAGGAAAAACTGTCTACAAGATTACACTCCATTGACTTTTTACATTTTTAATACTGATTAAACCCATTCATTAAAGTTTTTATGTTGTTATTCAGTGTATCCTTGATTCCATGTAAAGAAACATGATTGGTGACAAACTGATTAATGTGAACGCTTGAACTTGATTAAATTATACACAGAATTCGTCATGTCTTTGCTTGTCATTGTCCACACACTTTTTTCAGCTATGCACTAAGCATAGGAAAGATATGAAATATATTTATTTTAACAGAAGAAAGGTTAAAGGGGTCACAAGTTTTAATAAATTTCCAGTTTTCTGAAATCAATACAATATATATATATACACTACTCACAAAAAGTTAGGGATATTTGGCTTTCGGGTGAAATTTATGGAAAACCTAAAAAGTTCAC
>JAUMHL010000013.1:22377953-22403157 GCA_032362345.1 Sandelia bainsii
AAAGACTCTTTTTGTTTGAACCCTCTCTTGTCCTGGTCTGCGTTTGGGTCCACCATTTTGTACATGTGTCTGACAGACGACTCAGAATCTTCACAGGCATCTGAATGCAACTGTAAGTGTAAACAGTACTTCATAATCTGAAGCTATAATAATTGGTTATTTCAGTTACGTTTCAAAGTCCAACAAAGATGGTTTAATTTTTTCAGCCTTTTTTAACAGAAGACTTCACCCTGTACAAACCCAGACCAAGTTGTCCAAACCAGCAAATCTACATTTTTGCCCCTTTTATAACAAAAGCAAGGTGACAGGCGCAGGCTGTTGAAAGATTGGCTCACGTCTCAAGATTTTACAGTTTTTTTTAATACTGTTTTTAATCTCTCCAGGAATAATGGAACATTATGATAGCAAAGCTATTCATTTCTGACATTTCCTGGGTAGTGTACAGTATCTGCTGTTTCAAACATCCCAGTTTTATTCACTGCAAGAGTTTTATCAACACAATCTCACATTTCTTTATCCAGCTGAACTCTCTGGATGTTCAGGATCATTTAATAATTAATGTTAAACGTCATGACAAGTGAAATAATTATTCATATTTTTGATAAATGTTAGTTGATATTAGATATTTATCTATATAATTACTGTACTGTATATTTATACACAAAAAGGAAAACCCCAAAATGTTATTTTTGTTTGTTTTCTGGGGTGTTTCAGTACCACCCAATATACCATTCATTTGTGCAGGTCGCTGTTTTCCTTCATGAGCTTCGACAGCGCATTTGAGTTCAGAGGTTTTCAATGTGTATGCAAACTGTGAGTGTATTTTATTTTGTCATTTTACAAGTGTGAACATAATCCTACATATTTAGATTGAGTAAAGGGTACATTTGTGACACATATAGTGTTTGAGTGTGGGATAAAAGCAGTTCAATCTCTTCCCCAGTAGATGGCAGCGCAGTTTTAGCCAAAAATGGTTTATTTCCATTATTCCACTTCCAGTGTTATCATTACTCTAGCAATGCCCTCTCAGGGCTGACCTTCACTCTGGTATTAGTTTAGACAGGTACACATCCTGTGAGTAACACCTTTACAAGCAGCTGCCAGGAGCCAGATCTGCATAAGGTGCATCCATCCCTCATTCAGAGGGTAAACTGATCCAATTTCATGCTCCACCTTTCTATAGTGTCATCTCATCTGGGCCATTTACGAAACCTCAATAATGCAGCAGGTGTGTGGGTGTGGGTGGAGGAATTGGTGCTGTGTTTATGATCTTTGTATGGAGGAAGTGAAAGGGCTGTAATGGCCACTGCAATGCCCCCTATCTGACCATGAATGAGGAGTTTGCCTCTTGGTGCCATATATTCAATGACACCAAGTTATTGAATAAATGGAAAACGCATCCAGTAGTTGACATTCAAGTGAGAGGTATTCAGACTGAGCTCCTAAATGTTGGACAGTATACACAAGTGAAGTGCAAAGGAGATTAGGATTTGTTGGACATTTTTCAAGTGAGTGGGGAAGCAGCTGTGCAATATAATTTCTTTCAAAGTCAAAATTCAGCATTTTTATGGATGTTACAATCACTTTTGTCAAGGTTAAAATGTATGGATTCATGCAAGCTACAGTACAATATGTATTAGGATTCTCTTCAGCTCTGCACTGCAGGAGATATTTGCTATTGTTTTCCAGTGTAGATGAGCGATGGGTAAAATTTAAGCACCAAGGACGTTTGGACACTTTTTTACATAAAAACAAAATGACATTTGCATGACAAGCATTTTAGGGGGTTTGTTAGTTATTGTGGTTATGATAAACCTCATGCTGCTCATTGCTTTTACAATAAAACATTAAGGGATGATTTGTACAGGGTGGTTGTTCTTTTGCCATTTATCATTTATTAAGGATAAAATATATGAAAACATGAAACATATGGTCCTTTCCAGTGCCATATTAATGTAGTAATAACAACCACCCCCAGTCATGTATGAAAATTAGGTGCTACAGAAAAGTCTTGAATTTCTTCTACAGTAAAGTGTGATTCTTCGCAGATTGGAACTGGTTCATAGAGAAAAAATAACATCTCCTTTTGGTACACTTCGCTGTGGTTTGGTCCAGATCTTATTTGTTTGCGCTGTAGGGGCTCCTGTGGGGTTTATTACTCTTATCTGAAAATGCCATGTAGAAGATAGCAACACAAAGCACACTGTCTAGGAATGTGAGATATATGACACGCTCCCGGTATTTATTTATCAGCATTTAAGTTTTTTGAGTACGTTTTGTATGAAATGGGCTTGCAAACAGACCTATATGTTGCTGGAACCACAGGAGTGTGTCATTCTATACATTTTCTCATGCATAGGACCCAGTCTGACCTAATTTACTCTCTGTAGGTCTTCTGGTCCTCTCATCCAGTTGTTTTATGAGGCCCCAATTAGGCTATTTTTACGCGGATGCCACTTCCAGCAAAGCGCGACCCAGACTAGTTCAGGGTCATGAAACACAGCAATGTGACAGAATTTTAACACTTTACATGAGCTTGGATCATAATTAACGGGTGAAAATAACTTCATTCTCAAATTAAAAACGGACTATTTTGGTTGTTTTATTTGATCACCTTCATTTGCCACTGCATCACTAAACGCGCTAAGGGAAACACCACCTGACGTATCCACCACGTATACGCGCGCCTCCGGTGTGGCTGCAGAATCAAAGCTCAGCACGCGTGTAAGCGGTCGTCACGGAGCCACAAAGCTGTGAGGCAAATGAAATAGGCTAAGCAAGTGCGCGGCGGTTCATCTTCGAGCTTCCCACATTCACGTTCGCTTGTGCGCAATGGCACTGAGCGCTCCTCCTGTTCTCCTCACAGCGCTGGACGTGATGACCGGACAACTTTTAACTGTGCACGGATGATGCTTTTCCTCGATGGCATCTGATGAAGTCTTCACTTGGAAACAGTAACAGTGTTGTAAGTCTGTTTACCTTCTTTTGCATTTGGAAACATCACAAACAAGCATCGTTAAACGTCCTTTTGAAATGTTTTCTTCTTTCTTCTGGACCGTTTGTGCCTGTTAAATGTGCTGCTTTGTTCTTTAATTGTTTCTTCCTGCATGTGCTCTGATAGATAATGTGGGGAAATCATTTTGCGTAATTATTCCTCCGTGTTACTGGACTATGTTTGACCCCAGTTTTTCTCAAAGCTTGATTGTGAAGCCTGATAATGTGCTAATTGAATTGAGATATTATAGTTTGACTCGCGCAAATTATAATTCCCTGGCAACTATGATACATTTCTAGACAACAAATTAACACAAAAAGTAAATTGCTGACAGGTTAGCTGCAGTTAATTGAACAACACTTAATAATTATTCTTGTGATAATGTAGCCAAGGTGTTAATGCTCTTAAATATAGTAAAATCCTCTGTACATTCTGAAGGCTAATGGCTTCAGAACATGTATGTGCACATGGATGTGTGTTTTGTGCATTGAAGGATGTGATTACACCCATTTCACACATATTTGACGGTCAGAGTAGTGCCCATTGACACTGAAAGAGCAGCATCTGATAGTTTATAGGAAAGAGAGGTCCGGCAAACACTGCAGGAAATTGGTGTCAATTAACACTTGTTCTCCAAATAAACAAACCATGCACTGCATCCTGTGTGCACAGTCCATAGGTTGTGTGTGCGTGCATGGCTGTGCTTTTCTTTAATAATCTCCCTTCCTCCTGACCTGTCACACCTAATTTTGTGATAAACCCAGTGCTGCACTCCTATTAGGAGACTTCAAGGTGATTGGTATCAGCGTCTGGTTTTCCTTTGGTTCTTCACGTTCTCTTGTGGACAATAATACGATACTGGAGTCACTGAGGAACAGAGTGGAATTATAGACTGAGGAAATCTTTAAAAGCCTCCTGGATTTGAGCCAGGTCTTGGTGTCTTTCTCCCTATTTCTGTCGCAGAAAGTGAGAGGGGGAGCTGGATAAGATGGATCCGTTTGTTTACCATCTAGACACAAGTGCGAGCATTACCACAGCACTGGTATCTGGACTGAGGCCAGAGAGGGAGGTTTGGGAATACATGAGAGGAAGGATGGAGTGCAAAGAGCAGAGTCCAGGAACAGAGGCCCAGACCTTTCAGGGTGGCAACACAGACTTATTACCCCTCTCCAATGAGCTATAGCAACCTCACTGACACTGCTCAAAGGCACACAGCCAACCCCTCATTAAAGTTACCATCTCTGCTTCTTAGTTTCTGTTTCTGCTGGTTGTGTTAAAAGCCATTTAGAGGAAGTAAGGGGATGCATTTACAATAATCATAAATTGCAATGTCGATGAGCGTGAATTTCTGCTGAGTCTTTGTGGAGTTGGTTGGCTCTATAGGAGCCATATGTGTCTTTGCGGAGGCATCAATATATGCTTAAATGTTGTATGCAGCAGGAAAAATAAAACACGTGCCAATGTACAGCAAACACCAGTGATGTACAGCAGAGAATATTACTGCAGGGATGCATTTCTACCATTTTATTTATCAGTGCATATGGCTGCTGTTGCTAGGAGCCAGTCTCCCAGTAGGCCTCTGACCTGAAGTGATGCTGCCACCATCATCTGATGGTTAATATGCTGTGTCTTCATTTTACTAATGAGATGTTAAAATGTTATGTCTCTATTTGCATGAGAATCTAAATGAGGGGAAGGTCTGATAATTTGGTAACACTTTTCCTCTGGTAGGTCTGCAAAATCTCCCCTCCCATGTCACCAAGACGTCTCCATGGCGACATTTAGCAGCGCAGAGCGGATCTGGAACGAGTCAGACCTCCTCAGATGGGACGAGAGGAACGACAGCTCAGGGGCATCCGGGCAGGAAGAGGGAGAGCGGAACTACTATGCTATGCTCTACTCTTTGCTCATCCTCGCAATTGTGTTTGGGAATGTGTTGGTGTGTCTGGCTGTGCTGAGGGAGCGTTCCCTCCAGACCACCACCAACTACCTGGTGGTCAGCCTGGCTGTGGCCGACCTGCTCGTTGCTTCGCTGGTCATGCCCTGGGCTGTGTACTTGGAGGTGAGTAGGTCGGGGTGTCTGTCTGCCTTGATCTGATCAAGTGTATGAGACTCTTGTCTTATGTAACTCCACATGACTATTTTGTTTGTTAATTTGACGTATATAGCTGAAGTTCATTTGTAGGCCCCATCTCTGGTTAGGCTTTTAAATCAAAGTTCAACAATTAGCTGAATAATCAGAGCAAAAAAACTACAAGACAGATAAACCCAAGTGTGTGTATGTTCACATATATTGTGCACAATTGTGTTAAAGTGGCATGCATGTGTGATTGTGTATGTGACTTTGAGTATCAGTACAATGTGTAAGTAAAAATGTAATTATAAAAGTGAAAGTAATAATCCATTGTGAGACTTTCACTAGTATTATCATTTTTGGATCAATTGACAGAGGCAATCCATACACTGAAATTTAGTTTTTATGAGTCAGAATGAGAACAACTATGATGTTGTCAAAACTTTGCAAATTATGTTTTTGATGAAATTGACAACGTGATTGCTTTGGTCTCAATCGATTACTTTCAAGGTTTGTTTATAAAATGACAGCCCCAGATTATGTGATTTGATTTTAATTTAACTTCTAACTATTGATCTACATCTCTGAAGGAAAGAAGGGTGGTAAAATGGGGACGAAGTACAGAGGATGTTGAAGAGATTGAAATACAGATGCTTGGCAGTGACTGAGGAGAAGAGAGGAGAAGAGGGGGAGAACACAAAAAAAAAGTTAGTCAGTCACCACATTCAGATGCTGTCAGATTAAAGGAAAGGAGTGCATGTCTGAAAGGAGCTACAGAGCAAGGATGACGGTCATTTGGAGCTTATTATGTAATGACAACTATGTGGGTGATGGGAAGACAGTAATGATGATGGAAAGCAAATAGTGCTTCTATATTCATGTAGATTATACGTAATCACTGGGGGACAGTTTGAACATTAATTGTGGCGACTTCATCTGCTGTAGGTAATTGGCTAAGCTTCAAGTTATGAAGGTACAAGTGCAAACCTGTGAATTTACATATTTTTATCAAACCCTGAAGGAACCCTGAACTGCTTTTTATGGCTGCTGTTCATTTTTATTTACACTTCACAGATTATTCAATAGTGTAACATAGTTTTTCTGCTAATTGTTAATTTCCTCCACCTACCTCTTCATGTCACTTGCTGTTCAGTAGCTCCATTAACTGCACCGGTGCACATGACCCGTAGGCATCCATATTTCATCAGCGTAATACTCTGCTGCACTGAAAATGTATTGCAAAAGTGCCCTGTTTGTATAAGCACACAGGTTCACTCTTGTGACTGTGTGGAGTCAGTATCCTTAAAGCTTGGGGAGACCAAGTGTGTTGCTCAAGGGCCGGTGTTTGCCCACATGAGGTCTTTAAAATTGTCTGTTGGAAGTCCAGTTATGTTTATCAAGCAGCACCCTGCTGCCCAAAGTTTGCTCACTGTTGGCAGAAAAGGATATTTCTCACAGAGCGCAGACAATTCAACAGCAGGTCAACCAGAAAAAAACTTAAAACACTCAGTGAGCTGAAGCTGACAAATTAAAGATGATTATATCCTATGATGGGTAAATTAAGGCAGCCAGGAACCTCGGCAGGATTTAGTCATGTGTTTAACTTTCACGTAAGCAGTCATGCCGTAAAAGCATGTGCTACATTTTTCATATCAGAGTGTAACCCTTTCATTTCACATTCAAAGAGGAGACTTACAATCCTGTCAGGAATAAGTTATTAAAGTTATTAAAGAAAAGTACGATACGAGTTCATTTAGTAAGACTGTAAAGTTGAAAGTTGACTAATATGGAAATTCATAGTACATTTTAGTCAAAGTTAAAGTGTTTTAGCTCTTAAAGCTGTCACTGTGGGCACCATCACCCTGTGAGCTCTAATCTGAAGGATGGAGGATCAGCTTGTTATGACCAGAGGGTTGTTGATTTGCTTCTGCAGGGTGCGTCTTGGAAGAAGAAGTGACTAAGTATCGCTCTCCCCACAGGTACTAATCATGTAGCCTTCAGTGAGCCACGTTATCCCTGGATGGTACGGTTGATTTATGACTATTCTTGAAGGAAGTGGTTGTATTGGCAGCGATGACTGATCGTTGACTTTCCACAATTCATCCAAAAGGATGTTGTTCAGCCTCAGCAAATACAGTATATGACCTGACTATGGAAACGGTTCCATTTGTTGTGCAGAGGTTACTCCTTCCTCAGGTCAAGATTTTATCAGCAATGTTGTTATTTCATAGAAGACAAAACACATGAGGTTAAATAATACAAATGTTCTCTTAGATACACTGCAGCCTCCCCAACTTTTGTCAAGACAAATGCTTTAAATGTATCTGTGAATTAAGCACTTCATTATTTTCAACACAAAACAAATTCTTGTGACTTTATATTATAATCCTCTCTTTTTTTTTTAAACACGAGTGTAAACACAAATTTCAGCCCATACCATTCAATCAAACTGCTTTTTCTCACTATAACCAACACTCAATCTTCTTCCTTAGTTTCCAAGTCTCTGCTGTAAGAGTACACACCGATCAGCCACAACATTAAATATTTGAATGTTGTGATGGACTGGGTTCAGCATGCAGCTACGCAGACCCATACACACAAAGCTGTGATGCACTGTGTGTTCTGACAGCTGTTGAGGACCAGCATTATTTTTTTGTTCTATGCATACCCCCATCTGCCACATCATTAAGACCAGGAGGTGGTTGTAATCCCCACTGAGCTGCCACTGTATTCCCCTGTAGATACAACATACAGAGTACATTGTATGCATTGGTGATTAGTGCTATACTTAGGATCAAATGTCCTGATACTGGCAGGACATTTCTTGTCCTCCACTTTTTAAAATAACCCTCAAGGTTAAAGAGATGGTGCAGAGATTTAGTATTTAGCCTCCATAAATTTGGAGGTTTCCTAAAACAGATTAAAAGAGATAAAAGAGATAAAAAAGAGAGTCAGAATGGATATCTTGATTATTATCCTTATGCTGTGTCCAAAATCTATGAGTCTATAATCTATCCACTTTTTGTATGCTAATTGTATACAGTGTATTCTGAGTATACAAAAATCAACATTATCATTTTGTAGTCATAGGAAATTATGCACCATCAGATATCAATCAAACTGACTTTTGAAAAAAAAAAATTCTGAAGATGTAATACTTATATTTTCTCAGATATTTTTGTGGCTGCCTCAGACTACCTGTAATTTATTCTAATTTCTTTTACATTTGTGAGCAGCTCCTCATTTTCCTTTGTGCCGTGCATTGTGGAGTTATTCAGTTATTCCAAATGCACAATGACTTTTTTTGAGTTAATTATTTTGTCACCTCTCCTATGTGAAAACACTCAAGACCCTCTTAGAAATGGTATGCAGTATGCATTAGTGACACGACATTATGTAAAGCTCTGAAAATGAGCCTGCAATTCCCATAATGCATTTCTGTCATTACACCTTCCCTGTTTGCCAAACACCCATGTTTTTCAAACTGCACAACCGCAGAGGCAATCTTTTGGTTTAAAAATTGTTGTCCCAACTACAAAGACAAGATAATCCTGACGATATCACTGCCACATGATGAGAGTTGTTTTCTGAGACTTGATATTTTCTGAAGCTCCTGCAGAAGCACAGGAGACTTTATTCAACTCTCGTCACAGATTGAGTGTTGCTAACCATGACAAGTAAACTGATTTTTATGGTTTAAGAGTAGGTTAGGCTAGGATTTGGATCGAGGTTAGGCATGGTGTGGAGAGTTAATATCAGGGTTAGGACTTAAGAAGTTAATGTGTTTGTATTTGTCTCTGTGTACATGATACCTCTATGTGAAAGAGAGATTGCTGTCTATTTAGATCCTTTCATGTGTGTGTGTATTTGTTCATATTTTCATGCCAGCTGCTTCTCTGCATAGGTAGGCATACAGTGTATTCCCATCCTGGATTTAAGAGATTCAGTAGTCAGGTGATGCTTGGATCCCATTTATCTTTGTCAGACAGTTATTACCAGGCATTATGGAGCCTAAGTGAGCCTGTCAGTCTCAGCAGAACTCAGCTGGGGGGAATGGAAGTGAAGATATGGTGGTTTGGGATATCGTTGGTCTTGCTGGGGGTTCATGTCCATTTTGAGCAATGAAAACTTAAACAGGGTATGTTAGCATAAAAAATATTTGCAAAAATTAGACTAATTCATATCCATGTTAGGCTTGTTTTTCTTTATATAATGGTGGCCAAACCATCTCTTACTGTAGATGCATATATTTCCTTCTTCCTTGCCTCTTTGCCACATGTGTACGAGTGTATGCACTTAATGGATGCTTCACACTTCATGACGAAAACGGGAAGAGAAATGTGAGCGTTGTTAATCTGCCTGTCTGTCCTGTGCAGGTGGTTGGCGGCGCCTGGCTTTTCAGCCGGCTCTACTGTAACATCTTTGTCACACTGGATGTGATGATGTGCACCGCCAGTATCCTCAACCTGTGTGCTATCAGCATTGACAGGTGAGTGTGCAGTGTGAATCTGTATGAATGTGTGTGTTTATTTGTTTTAGTTATTTCGTATAACTACAATTGTTGCCAGCCATATGAGATTCATCATATTGTACATGTGAGATTTCCATAGTTCCATGCTTTTTCTTTTGTTCACTTCAGTTCATAGATATTTCAAAACTTCCTAGAGAAGTTCAGAGCTCAAACCTCTTGATAGTTGTGTCTGTGTGTATTTCTCTGTGAAGAATGTGACTGAATAAGAGACTGTAGAGATGGAGGAGATATAGGATGTTTCTCTTTTTCTGTAGTCAGTAAGACTTTTCAGTGAGTGCTTTATAACATACTGTTGTCGTGTGCAGAGCTGGATTGTGCAGAGGTTAAGCTTCTGTTTGTTATGGACGGATTTGTTTCTGTACAGTCGCTAGACTTTTCTAAATATGAGTGTATGTGGTGGATCACAGTTCTCCAAATCGATAGCTTGATGTTCAGCAATCTTAGTCGCTATTTATCCCTCTACTAGCACCAGATAAAGCAGTGGTGAAGGGAGATATTGTTTCCCAAGTGGAAATCGTTGTCACCCTCTGCTACATTCAAGATGCTACTCCTTAGGGGTTTCAGTGTCTTGTCCAAGGATGGACAAGAGAAACTACTGACCCTTTGGTTCAAGGACGACTGCACTACGAGGCACAGCCACCCCAACTGTCTCTGCAGTCATCAGAAAATGGCTGCACTTCTGGTGAACCATTTAAATGGTTAATTGATTATTTGCCATTAATTGATTTAACTGATTAAAAACATGTTAACTGATAATGCAGAAATTGAAAACATGCAGGTTGATTGTCCTGCATGCAATGAGACTGGTGCCCCTTATGCTTCTTTAGGTGGGGTTTGCTAACTGCACAGATGAACTCCAATAATGCCTGTAAGTTGTTTGCATTACATGCTATGTTTTATACTTCTCTCCAGCAAGTGGAGTGAGACACTGTCACCTGCCAAACAGAACTGCTGGTGAATGTTTGGTTCATTCTTTAGTGCTAAATGACATTATGGCGTCTACTTTTTGTCCTGACAGAGGAATACAGAACATGCCCGTTACATCAAGCTGTGCAAGACTGATTAAACTTTTATAAGCTTACCTTGACTTTCAGGCCATGTTTACGTTGGTTGTTGAGCATTGCATGGTTCACTTCTTTTGAAGTACAAAAGATCAAAGTTGTAAATGCCAAATTTCTTCCACTGTATATTATTTGACCATCCACCCAGCCCTACCAGCTCCTTTGAATGAATTTAGTGATTTTCTATCATCCATTTTCATGTTATCTAGATTTTATCGTGATTTTAACATTCTTAATGATAATGGCTCTGACAACTTTACTTCTGTTTTATTATCATCTCACTAAACACCAGAAAGCACAGGCTGTTTGTACATATTTTTATCATTCAATTTGACTTGTTTTTTTTATTTGGATTCCTTAGCTTGTGTTGTGCCATGTAATTAGCTCTCTCATCTAAAACCATCTCTCTGCAGCGTCTCTTTCAACTGTTTTCCACAATATCCCTGGAATTATGTCCAACAAAGTACATTTTTTTAATGAGCACTGCCTTTTAGTGCTGGATAAAGTTGCTCCTTACTAGACCATATTGGCCCCTGTGATCAATTACAGTAGATCAGAAACCATATTTACAGACCTATAACAGTGTTAAAAAAAAAAGTTTAAATGAACTTTTTTAAACAACATGATTAAGGATTCCAGAGTTAATTACCTTTATAGTCATTAATACTCAACATAATCCCAAAAACACCATATGTAACATTGTGACTACTGCATCAGCTGCTCTTTCAGTTGCTTCATTTCTTCTTTGTTGGTAAGATAAATGATATACCACCTATTTCCTTCCCTATTTACTTGCCCTTCCCAGACAACAATGCTGCAGAGTTTTTCTACACTTTCACTACAAGAGCTCACCAATTTTCTGAGGAGGTTTCTTAAAACCCTAAAAACCTCCTCTTGTCCCTTTGACATTGTATCCACTGCTTTGTACACTATAATCAATAATTCATTCACATCTGGCCATGTCCCAGTCTATTTCAAATACGCTGTTATTCAACCACTCAAAAAATCCAATCTCGACTCCTTGCCCCAGAGCTACAGGCCTATTTCTAAGGTACCTTGGCTAAGGTGTTGAAAAGTTTTAGTCTTGTTTCTGTTGATTGGAATCAACAAAAAAAGCTCTCTTCAGAGTTTTAAATTATTATAAGTGGTGATGTGTTAGAATATTCTGTGTTGGTACCACTGGATCTCAGGATCCAGTCGACCATCGTATCTTGGATGAGAGGCTCAGGCACTGGCTCGGCATCTCCGGATCAGCCTACAAATCATACTTTCCTTTTAGACAGAAGTTTTTCAGTTACTGTTGAAACATATATCAACTTGAGGCTCTGTCGTGTTGTGGTCCCCAAGGTTCAGTCTTTGATCCAATTCTGTTTGCTTTGTACTCACTTCCTCTTCAGCTGATAATAAGTTATTTTAAAGACGGCTAGCTGTGCAGATGATAACGGATTCTACGGATCAGTTTTTAGACACATATTTGTCACATAAGTTTCTGTTCTACAGAATTGGCTCATTTCTGTAAAAGGTGGTAGATTTCGACTGAACCATTTTCATTTCCAAGCTGATTTTATCCCAGAGATGAAAGACCTTGGTCTTCTTTCTTCTTCTGTTAAATTTACCCTACATATAAGCATCTTTATGGGCCAGGCTTTGAGTCTTGACCAGCATGTGGTTGGTTTGTTTCTGTTTTTACCAACTGAGGCAAATGGAAAATAAAAAACTATAAGCTAATAGGGTTACACCAGCTCTTTTATGACCCTTGGGCCCCTAACAGATTAATATTAATGTTATGGGCATATACAGAGAAGATAAAAGATTCCCAGCCCATAACGTTTCTTATTTTTTAGCTATTCCTCTGTGGTTTAAACTTTGGCACATTCAGAACCTTTCAAACTCCTGTACAGGGTGTGTTAAAATACAGAACAAGTATAACTCAAGACTCAAGCTGATGGGCACTTCGTGATCTCTTCAAGATTCACAGAACTTTTATAAAAATAAGTGATAATTCCTTTAATTGTATTATTACATACCTGCTGGCATATGTACTGCAGTGTTTGGTGTACAATACTTCATTTGTCTCTGAGGGACGATGTTTTGGGGTTTCATGTTCTGTGATTGATTGAGCCTACTATACAGCTTTAGTATCACAGACTTTGCTCAGTGCTTGATTAATGCTAAGTGCCAGGGGCCCTTTGTCTCACTAATAGTTTTACAGGTATGTGCAAGAGAAATGCTTAATTGTGTAACTTCAAAGCAAATCCTGCTGTAATAGTGGATAGAAGATTTGTCGCCTGTTAAAAGCACAAGTCAAAACAAAGGCAGCATAAATACACCAGATCAGAAGTCCTTGCAACAAACTTCAAGGTGAAGTGTATTTGGGAAAGTACTTGCAGTAAATCATATTTTGAGTGGTGAGTGTGGAGCCTTTCATCCTCAACTAAAAGTCTAACTTTAGGCAGCACCTGATCAATAAACCATCAATGAACCATGCACATTATTTTTTACCACTACACTGCTTTTATTTACTCAGACATCATTATAGCAGCAGGGTAGCAATAGTGTAAAGCAGCAAGGGACGAGTATTTTTAGCGAGTGTCTGTGTCTGTTTGGTTCTGGATTTTGCCCCGTGTTTTGCCCAGAGAAGAAGAAGTAATTAGTCTGATGATGATAAACAATCATGGCAGTTATCTGGCTCTAAACAACATAACATCACATCCACTTTGGGGTAGGGGTCCAGTATAATTGCTGCTGCTTCTGAGCCTTTGCTGAATCTAGTTTTTTCAGGCTCATTATACAGTCTTGGCATATACTATGCTGATTAACTCTTAAATCGAAGCTCCACTAGGGTTTATTGCTGAATATCCAAATTGTTTCTAAATAGAAATGCCTGATTTGCTGCTCCGTTGTTGGTCTTTATATTAAACCCTTTCTCTCAGCAGTTCATGTCTTGGCATCCCCAAAGCCCAATTCCTTTTAGTAACACTCTCTTCCTCTCTCTAATTATCCCCTTTTAATGCACTATATCAGCATTTTTTTCCTTGTTCAAATGTCACCACGTGTCCCCCGTACACTCACATTTTCAAGGTTGGACAGACTCTATTTAGTGTGTGTCTCTGCAGGTACACAGCAGTGGTGATGCCCGTCTTGTACAACACCACCCATCGCTCCAGGAAGAGAGTTTTGGTGATGATTACCACAGTGTGGGTCCTGGCTTTCGCTGTCTCTTGTCCCCTGCTGTTTGGCTTCAACACCACAGGTCAGGTCAACAATATATTGATTTAATCTTCTTGTTCAGATGTGTTCTGGTAAAGTTGTTCAGGCTGAAAAATAGAATGCAAGGTACGAAGGCACTGTGTTTTTCTGAAATTCAGGGTCAAGATTAAGTCTTGTTGTTCAGAGTCAGCAGTGGGACATGAAAATGCAGCCTAAAATGAGATCTGAAGGCGCACTTTACCAATTTAGCATGTCAGAGTCAATCTAGTAGTCGTGGGGAGTCCTGGGCAGCCTGCGAAAATCTTTAATGTCTTTTGTGGCTCTGTCTTGAGCTTTTGTGAAGCCTGAGAAAATATCTGCAGATGATGAGATTTTAAGGGAGAGACTAGGGCAGGTCAGCAGTTCAGCTGTAATTCAGTCACAGATATTGTAAATTTCTGACTTCTACTTGTCAGCAAGCCTGTAGCAAAATTACTCCAAAGTCAGTTCAGCTAATTTAAAAGAAGATATACACAGCTTCTTTGCATGTGGTTTGAGAACAAACCTACAAAACTAGCAAAATTAGGCTACTTTAATGTCTCTTAGTTGTGGTTTGAATATAAAGCTTGAATATTCCCAAGTTCTAAGTAGATTACTACATTTCAGAGACTCAAACACCGTTTGAACAGCTACATCTGCGTGTTGAATTTTCACCGAGCAAATGTATTTTTTCTTCCTGGTCTCAATATAAAGACCAATTTGTAATTGAACAGTTTTAGAAATTCAGAAACAAATATACTCTTATATTTATCTTTTTATTTTTTTGTCCAACAGTGATTAGCTGTTCCCACAAAAGCCTGCGTAGCTCAGGTCCAAACATAACCACAAGCCTTTTCAACATACCACAAGCATAATAACGGCACAAGCACGCAAATCTGTTTTTCTGTGATAATGTTTAATTATTATAAACAATATAGTATAATATTATCATAGTGTTTCTGCATTAAAGTGATGTTTTGCCAAACTACACATACCCTAAATGTGCTATTAGCATCTCAACTTGACTTTGTGATTCACTACTTTTCCAAAGGTGACCTTTATGCTTTTAGTTATTTCCATCCATTAGCTGTTCCCGCTTATCCTTGAGTTGACAGTCCCAGGTGACACTAGGTGAGTACACCCTGGACAGGTCGCTAGTCAATTACAGGGCTGACACACAGAGGCAGACAACCAGTCACGCTCACATTCACATGCAGAACCTGCTTGCTGTGGGGTGACAGTGCTAACCACTGCACCACTTTGCCTAGATTTATTGAGGTGATGTTGCATGCATTAAATTCTGATCAAATGAGGTTACTATAGGTGGAGAGACAATTCATCTTGTGTCTCTTCTGATGATTCTGTGGGGTATTTTAGGAAGTCTTCATGTTCTGCATAGCTTAAAACTTGCAGTGCTGACACAATCATGTCTTCTGTTTTTGGCCATTGTGATGTAGGAACAAGAAAAATCACAACTGAGGAATTGAATGGACACAGAAATGCGAGCGACATCACCAGTAGCTATTTTAATTTCAATAGCCGGTGGCGCAGATGGATGACTGCACTCACACAATTAAGAGCATTAGCCAGACACAATGTAAAGCTACTCACACAGATAAGGGCTTTGGTTTAGCCCACTTACAAGGAGTGAAATACAATGGCTAATGATTGCAGCAATTTCGCTGTTTTGTCTGTATGCAACCACGCATCACCAGTGGAAGGAGGAACCGAAGGGTTCACATCAGGTCCAGAATCCTTTATCATACTTCAAAAGGAATGGACTGTAACAGTGCAGTTTGCTGTATAATTGCCCATCGATAAATAATATGAATCTAGAAAGTGAAGGTGGTTTGGAGAGTGGCTCGAAATATATCAGATGGTATCTATTTGTGCATGTTTCCATCTCTCTGTGCATTTTGATAATATTGAACATCCAGGGACAAACAAATCACTTCACTTTGCATGCTACTGACATGCAATATATATTTCACAGGTTCAGCCTGAGCCTGTGTGTTTTGTTTTTTTTATTTCAATTTACAGCTCTACCAGCTTACAGGAATTTTGATTTATTGAAAGAATGGTCATATTCACTATTATTATTATATCAATAGGTCTGAATTTATGGTACTATTATTGTCAAATGAATCATACCTCCATCTCACAGTTGTAGCACTGATCAGTATGCATACAGAATATGAAAGCGGACAAACCATCAAGGTCATTTTGACAAGCGTGCACCAGGGTTAGAGGTCAGCTGTATATTATGCCTGTTATCTCTTTTATTAGCCTGTGATTTTGGGCTGTTTCGCATTATGATATTTTCCTTTTATTTCAGATGACCCAATGGTGTGTTCCATCTCCAACCCTGACTTTGTGATCTATTCGTCTGTGGTGTCCTTCTACCTTCCTTTTATTGTCACTCTCCTGGTCTACATCCGCATCTACGTCTTCCTCAGGATGAGGCGGAAGAGGATCTCCTTTGGTCAGCCCAGTGGAAAGGTTCAGCCAGGCTCAACCCCACCGTCTGTGGTGAGACCATTATCTTAATTCTCTTTCCTTCTATTTTTCTTTATGGCAGCACTTTCTAATAAAGATTTTTGTGTTGTGACTAATGCTTTTTTAATGGTTCATAAATAATGCTTTATAAATAGGTTAGAAGCCATTAATAGGAACAACTTCTTTGCCAGGTTGTGGCTAGTGTTTGTTTTGTCTTAGTAAGTTAAATTAATATTTACAAAACCCTTTTACTGATGGTTAGTGACTCTTTCTTCATGACTCCTTAATGATTTTTAACTGCTGATTTGATGGTTTATTATCAATTATCTGTTACTAACAACATATAAGTAATCTATGAAGCATTAGTGTAGGATTTATTGGTTTAATACAGCCATTAGTTCCCAGTTGTAAACCTATGTAACTGGTTCCATATTGTACTGTCGTACCTGAATTATTATAGTGGTAAACAGACTATTATACTATTAAACAGACTAATATATATTATAAAACCCTTCACATCTGACTGTATCGGGGCTCAAGGTCAGAACAACTTTGCAGATGCGAAGAATGAGCTCGTTAGAAGTTGTCTCTCCTCACAGCAACTTCTCGCGTAGATCCGTTCTCTCTCCCTCATTTGCATTCTCACACTTCATGCACACTCATAATGACTTGCAAATTACGCTTCACCTTTATATTGGATATTTCCGTGAGAAACTGTTTGCACATATTGTACCTCCCAAGCAAAATCTCATAATTAGCTTGATTACAGTAGAAAATGAGACATGTCATCACAGTGATGGACAAGAACAGTGTTGTCAGAAACACTGGGTAAAAACACCACAGAAAAATCTGTTTTTGTCATATGCATGAATTTCGATACATTAATTGCATGTAAAAGGGTTCAAAAAAGATGTCAGAAGAATATCTGAATTGCTCAGTAGAGAAAAGCCGTGATTCTGAATGAGGTTTCTCTGTAAATGTAGAGGCAACGTCGTGCAATATTAGACCTTTCAGATCAACACAGGTTAAAGAGATGTAACTGTATAGCTTGTTTTTTAAGGAGATGACACAACCGCTACTGTGAAACTGAAGTTATTTAAACCAGAACCTTGTGGTGGTCTTTCTGTATTTGAGCTAATTTACCACTTTCAGCCACAACATTAAAACAAGCTGGTTAATTCTTCCTAGTTTCTTTTGAGAAACAAGTTAGATTTTATTCCTTGAAATAGTATCATAATCATTTTCTTCCTTTTTTTTTGATAAAACATTGACTCTGCACTGCACTCAACACTGCTCTTTAAATCTCATTACAGTGCAAATCTGAATTTTGTTCACAACCAGCTGTCAGCTCTTTGATCGCACACATCACTCTAATATTTTTCCCAGTTACACCGATCACACAAGTGATTATGACTTTATTTTAATAACCAAGGACACAACAGGTCATGTTTTGTGCATCTGTATCACCCTGTTTTTAAATTATGGTGTGTAAAAAGACACAATTAGATAATTCAGTCCAGGAGCTTCCTTTGTAATGTGGTTAGATTTATTTCACTCTCTTTTTTTCCTTGTCACCGCACACAGAGTCAGAGTTGTTCATTTTAACAGCAGGTTACAGATAATTGGTTGTGGCTCAGCCACAGTTTGGGAACTCATCCATGAGTGGAGACACCCGTTGGAGGATCCGAGCCCTGGAGCAGTTCAAGCTGAAAGAGTTATAATGGAAAAGTGTTTTGAAATAACATAATAGGACTTTCACTCAACTGAAGGAACATTTGATATGAAGAAGGAGTCCTTCAGCTTTTTCTGTGTTTTAAAGGTGACTATATTTACATTTGTGGGGAGCTTTAATTAAGTCGCGCCATGCTTAGCTCAGGAGTGAAGGTTGTATGACGGAAAATATAACAGACAAGAATCCTAATTGTGCTTATTTTGTCTGTGTCTGGCACACTCAGAGAGATTTCTTTGAATTGTAATAAAACGTCATCTGAGATGAAGACAGATGAATCAATACGTTTCTAAATAAATGGCACAAAGATTATTTACATGTAGAGCAATAGGGAAGAGGTGGGTTATCTCCGGAAACTATTGCTTGAATTTACCTCTGATTTCCTAGGAAACCTGTCTACAAGAAGAAACTCCCAAGGCAAAGCAAGACCTTTCACCTATAAGGATTAAAGTGGTAGGTGATATTTTCAACTTGAGAGATTCTTGAATTATTTTTCTTTTTTCTTTTCAGCGCTCTAGTGTTGCAGTCTAATGCCTGACTAACTCTCATATTGACTGTGTTGGCGTATTGTGACTTGGTGACACACAAGGAGGTGCTGTTTTTAGCTTTCTATGTGGGTCCGTCTGTGTGTATGTGCTTGCACAGTTCACTTCTTCATTGTGCTGTGTGGTCACAGGCCAGGGGTCTGAGAAGTAGCTGAAAATCGTGATTCTGAAATGTGGCTTGTTGCCTTGCGTCATCTGGTCTGTTGGTGACGCAATGCAGCACCTGAATAATCCCCAGACTGTTCAAAGGCAGAGTGAATACAAATCTGTAATTTTCCCCTGAGGGAAATGTGTTATGAGATGACTGTGTGAGTAAGAGAAGACTATGAAAATGAAAATTCATGTCTGCAATCATGCTGGAAATACAGGTTGCAGTTTAATTTTTAAAGTAATTCATCATTCTTCTTATTCCTCCAAAGAGAAAACCTGTAGTTGCTGAATTTGATTGTTTAAAGTGTTGCTGGTACTTGGGGTCAACAAACAGACTATAAAAATTAAATATTGCATTTACAGGCAATACACTATATTCACATCTTCAGATATGTGCTGAATACCAACTGTGCGGCTATGATTTAAAAACTTGGAGTGGAAGCACTTTCCGTCTGTCTGAACAGCACTTCTGAGATGTATTGGCCAAATCTTTCAACGTTTTATTCACCACTTTGTTGGCTTAGTTTTGTATCACTCTGCTTCTAATATTTTTCAAGATGAGGTTAAAGAAGGACAACATTAAAGTAAGCTTTCTATACACTGAAGAAGACATTTAGGACATTTAAAAAATATATTTGTATTATTCTACAGTTTGTTATTACAACAAACATATTATTCATTCATATAAGCTATTGAGTGCAGCTTTAATTCACATTTGATTATTACAGTAAAACTAATTGCATTGCAGTTAGTAAGTCTGTGCATTAAATATGACTGTAAAAAATCTTTCTTACAATGCAAGCTGATGATAATCGTCTATCATTTGTCCCTGCAGCAGAGTGTAGAGCTTTCAGGTTCCTCCAAGCCCAACCTGCTCTCAGGATGTCTGTGGCGCAAACACCCAAAGACAGAACCAGTGGAGAACTCAATGCTGCCCCCAGTGGATATGCAAAACTACTGCAGCATCAGCCATGCTTCCTGTGGTCGCACCGAGCTGGATCTGGAGCAGGAGCAAGGGGAGGGGGAGGTGGTAGAGAACAACCAAAACGAATGTCCTCCTGTCAGGATGAGCTGCGAGGTGAAGGATATGTCCAATGGACGAACACACACGTCTCTGAGGCCGATTTCTTACTCTCATACCAACAATCCACGATTCAGGAGCATGCACGCACGGGAGAAGAAGGCCACTCAGATGCTGGCCATTGTGCTTGGTGAGTAGAGACTGCCTTAACTGGGATAACCTGAAGAAATGAAAGTCTACAGTAAATGTCATGGTAAGACTTAATACAGACAATTTCATGCAATATATGGTCGCGTTGCTTATATCACTTCTCCTCACTCCCTTAACATTTTTCTGGTATCCTGTATGTACCCAGTCACCTGTACTGTATTCTCACCAGACCAAGACGGTACCAGCACGTCGGCTTACACCGTGTGCATTTGCTGCATATTTTACAGAGCCACAATAAATCAAGTTGAAATGTAATAAAGAAAAAGTGGGGCTCGCTTCAGGTTCATTGACATGCTGTAGCTTCTGACACAGCTTCTGCATGCTTCAATTATCAGCCAGGCTTCTATAAAATGGTCCAGTTACGTCTGGCACAGCATAGATCCACTGACAAAATATAATCAGAGGTGTCTGATTAAATTACAGTGGTGTCAGTGAAAACAGAGGTGCATGCACAGGAGATTATCTCAGTCCAGCACACTTCCCACCTGCTTTTTAGCCAACTCACCACTGCTTTCTTGGGATGATGTGACCCCAATTAAAGTCTTTGAATTTATTGAGTATTTTAACAATGTTACATTTCTTTATGCATCAAACTATGACCTGTCAACGACTGCTGGGAATACTGAGTAAGACTTATATGAATACGATAAAAAATACAGGTTAATTGGAAACCAGAAATGTTTGCTGTGAACCTTCACTAATCCTTCTTTGCTTAATAGTGATAGATGTTCCACTCAAAGGCAGCAGTCTTATTTTTTTTTAATCAGGTCTTTCACTGTAAATGGAAATATACAGATGCAAGAATCTCATTTCTAGCCGGTGAGTGTTGACTTTGCCAGCTAGAATGACAGCTCTCTCTGGAATCAGCCTTAGTTAGCTGGAGTTATTTAATTAGACAATACTAACAATTTGAGTTAAAAACATAATCTCTGTTTGCCAGTGACAGCGGTTGTTCAAAAGTTAGAAATAATGAACAAAGTGGCCACAGACAAGATATAATACTAAAAGACAGAGGCTAAAGCTAAGATAATAAAGTTAATCTACTGTAAGGTAGCTTTAGTATCAAAATACACAAAATAACTGCTGTGTTGTTCATGAATTTGTTCCATGGCCTAATCTTTTGCTTGTGTTTTGATTTTGAAAAAGAAAAATAACACCATCTTCCAAAATTGTAATATATGGTGTATGTCTCTATCATCTTAACTCTGATTTTCTGTAGTAGCATGGTTTCACACAGTGGATGTCTCAGTCTTAAGCTAATTAGCCAGTTAATTGGAATTAAAGCAAGCATAATGTTATCTATTAACTATTCCTTAAGGTTTTTTCTCTTGTGTTTTTAAGTTTAGAAAATGGTCTAAAACAACACCACAGTCCTGTACACCGTTTCAACCATGACTAGAAATCTAAAGCCAGGCAGATCTGTTGTGGTTGCAAAGCTATGACTGAAGAGTTGCAGTCTGAATTTTAGTAAACATACACTGTGATCCTGATTAACACATAATGCTTCTTTTTCTGTCTTCTCTCTTCCTCCCCCTCAAATTTACACTTTAAACACATTTCCCTTTGTTTCACATTTTCTGTACTTACTTTCTTTTTTTCCCCAATCTCTATTTTGCCCATCACTCTGTCCCACTCACACCCTCCATTACACCCTATCATCCTCTGTCCATAACTCTCTGTTCTCTGGCTGCTCCAGGGGTGTTTCTCATCTGCTGGCTGCCCTTCTTTGTGACTCACATTCTGAACACCCACTGCAGGACATGCTACGTGCCTCCTGCTCTGTACGGTGCTTTCACTTGGCTGGGGTATGTCAACAGTGCCCTAAACCCTGTTATCTACACCACCTTCAACATCGAGTTCAGACGGGCCTTCATCAAAATCCTCAGCTGCTGAGGAAGGACGCGTGCCAGAAAATTAAAATGGAAATGAGCCTGTGCACAACTCAGGCTTAGTGCATTTAGACACTGATCACAGATTTACACTGGAGATTATCTGAAGCAAACCCACTTTGTGTCCTACAGGAGTTAAACAGTAGCAACAAGGCGAAGCATTGGAATGAACCAATGCCGTCATGTGCAATAAATGCAAGCAAAAGAGGATTTTTATTTTTCTGACTCCAAGAAAGACTCAAACTTTTGTTTCGCAACACGGCTGGGACTTCTTTTGATTAGTACTACTCTTCAAATAAGACTTACATTTTCACATGCATAGCACAAGATGTGGACTTTCTTGAGGATATGTCTTGTACAGTGTGTGTACTGCTCATTGGCACTTCTGATCAATATAAGTTTGCAAGTTGTTTTCAGCCACAATGGAGATTTAAGACTGATAAAATGATCTTAAATGATAAACTGATCCTAAACCTGCGGGCCACCTCATCCTCGGGCCATCTCATTGTGTGGATTACCTATCATGACACACCTCCCCCACCCCTTCATCGTCGTTAACATCGATTGCCATCATCATTACCATTCACAAGCGCATGCACAAATCAAAGGTCTATCACTTGAATTGTGCTATTGCGCCCTGGCAAGAGTCACGGCATTTTGAAGGAGTCATAAATATGGCTGTGGAGGCATCGTGCTCAGTGTGGATTCATTTGGATGTAATGCACAGTAGAAAAATTTTCAGTTTAAAAAAAAAAAGGACTTTCTGTTCATTGGCACACGTTGCCATGATTTAGAGCTGCCTGTTGGCTGTTCTAATGTGCTGATGAAGGCAGAAGCTTTGTGATCTTAACAAATCAAGCGGAATTGTAAACTGTGTGGTGGCAGGTCTGTCATAAACAGGGCATTTTCTGCAATGTGTTGTAAATAAAAAAAAGATTAAATGTTTGTCAGCCTTGCAATCATCTATCTGTGCAGAGTAATACACAGCTTATGTATATATGCATTATGTATGAATGTCACATGATGAAAGTTGTGATCAAAACCTGGAGAATAAAAGTGTTAGTGGGATTTCTGGAAGAGGAACTAAGCTGATTGGGACAACTTCGAGACAGAAAAAGAGGTGAAACATTGACACAGATGGAGGATGAATCTGGAGGTAGAAACTAAACATAAGGCAGACTATGAAGGAGTAAAGCTAAAAAGGAAAGAAATGAACAGAAACAATGAGGATCAAGCATGAGCATAGGAGAAAACAAAAGGTAGATGGATCGTGGATGGCTGCGGGAGAGAAAGGCAGGTGTTGGGGGGGGGGGGGGGGGGGGGGGGGGGCAGTTTTTGTCAAGCTCTTATTTCTGTGAGAGGCATCAACACCTGCTCCCCTGACACTCTGAGCAACTGCATCGACTCAGCCTGATTTCACCGAGACTTCTTATGATGACTATGTACCAGGTGTGTGTGTGTGTGTGTGTGTGTGTGTGTGTGTGTGTGCCTTTATTTATAGATTGCACACTGCGATGTGAGAGGAGCCTCCAGCTTGTGATCATCACAAGGCAATCAGCCAATCAATAAACTGTAGCACTAATTGATTTTCCTTCTCTAAAAAATCTGTCTTTATGCAACAGAAATCAATATTTAACGTAGCGTAGACATAAATGTATATTTCCAGGGGTATAATAGACACAAAGTAAAAATAATGATAAGACCCACAGTCAGATTAGATGATATCTCTGAATATGATTTTATTTATTTATTTAGATTACTTCCACTTACACAAAAAACTACTCATTCATCAGTTATTAAAAACAAATGTTTCCCTTTTGAGAGAACAGGTTTTTGTGGTCATTGAATTTCACTGGATCAGTTTTTACCTTTAAAAAAGTCTTGTGTGCAATGTTGACATTTTGTGCTGAAGGCAAAGCCCATAGACAGTTAACTGAGTGTCTAAATTTCCATGGAAGAAGTTTAGTGCGAATGACAAAACAAGTCATCTTCACGTTTTGAAGAAATGAGTGTGAAAGAGGTAGCTCACTGTACTAATGAAAAAGAATGACAAAGAAGACAAGGACACTGAAGTTTATAAAATGTAAGAATTGAAAATCTTTATTTTATTGGTCTGTTGTTTAAGTATACAGTAATCTCTTCATTTTCATTAAGTTACCTGGAAGAAAATATATAATTGAGTAATAATTATAAGGGAAAATATAGAAAGATATCCAATTGATTCAAATAGATTTTCTCTAGAGTTCACAGTCTGTTTACTGGGTATAACTTTGTGTTTCTGTTCCTTTTTTATAAGTTTACTTTCCTTTTTATTTTCACAGCATTGACTCGTATAAGTGAAAAGAAACATGCACGTCATATTTTTATCATAAAATATTATGCAGCTTGACTAAGTTTGATAACCACTGGTGTAGACAGTCGTTCTTGTCAAATATCTTTGAAGCAAAAAGATGGACGAACAGAATCTTCAGCCGACTGTTCAGTAAGAGTGAGACTGGTTAGACAGCTGCTGGTGGTGGACCAAAACATTATGATACGACCTCCATGCAGCTAAAGAAGTTATATTCCTGAATATTACTGTCGAAATTTAATTCTATGCAAACTGACCAAACTCAAACATGTTACATATGACCAGTGTGTTAGCTTTGAGGGTTAGCAGAACAATTTGTGAAATAGATGATTTATATTTTTATAATTTTATAATGTTACAATCTAATTGGTGTTTATAGAATTAATTACAAAAGAAACTCTTACAGTTAAAGAAGAAAAATTAACAAGACTTAACATGAAATGGACTAATTATGCATTAATAGGTAACACTTTACAATATGGGTACATTAATTAACATTACTTAATGCATTAATAAGCATTAACTAACAGGTAAGTAAGGTTAACTAATGCATCTACTAATAATTTACTAATGGTATTTATGTTAACTAAGGCATTAATTTATACATTAATTAATGTTTATAATAACCCTTATAAGCCTTACATAATGTAGTAATAACTATTAACTAATCGTTGAGCAGTACACTAAATAACAGTAAGTATCAGTTCACAAATTTCTCTTGCTGAAATGTATTTAGGGCTTACATGCTAATTCAGGTATTAAGTAACCTTAATAAATGGTTGATAAATATGTTAATTAACACGTATATCAAGTTTACAGCTCAGCCTTTTTGTTAACATAAGAGTGTATTATGAATGCTTATTTAAGGCTTATGATTGCCCACTTACTTGTTCATCCTCAAACTTATGACTTCTTTTTGGTAAAG
>JAUMHL010000013.1:22406231-22418155 GCA_032362345.1 Sandelia bainsii
AAAAGTTTAGGGAAGGTCACATTAAGTTCACCTGTAAAGGTTATGGTGCATTTTAGGTTCATCCTGAAATTTCACCCAAAAGCTGAATATCCCTAACTTTTTGTGAGTAGTGTATGTCTTCACCTCAGTATAAGCATTAATATGCTTTAATTAAGCATATTAATGTACAATAATCTCCCCTATGTTGCTAAAACCCACAACAGTGAGTTTCTCATGGTTTTTTATGTCTTTGGGGAAATGTGCTTTGACTTATGCTCAAAGTAAGTCACATTTTTCCCACACAAAAACATGCATTGGACCAATTTTGGGCACTGAAGACTGTCAGCTGTTAATTTAAGGGTTCTGTCAAAAATATTAGATGAACTGTGTAGAAATTACAGGAGCTCGTTACAGCCATAGAACCCCCCAAGTTTTTATGGGCTCAGTTATATTTAGACAGGCTAATATAATCAAAAATTAAATTGCTATTCTTAACACATCGTTGCACATCCTTTGCAATCAATGACTGCCTGAAGTGTGGAACCCAAAGATATCACCATATGCTAAGTTCTTTCCTGATGCTTCGGTTCCTGCTTGCTTTTGGGAAAGTGAAAGTGAAATACATATTCAGTTAGATTCAGGTCAGATGACTGACTTGGCTATTGCATTGAATTGAGTTTGAATTTTCCACTTCATGGACTCATTTTATGTGAAAACCTGTGGTGGATGACAGAAGAATTATTTCCCTGGAGAAGAAAAAGCCCGTCACCACAGCTGACCAGATCACTGCGTCACAGAGCATCACCAGGGAAGAAACCCAGCTGATGTCTGAACTCCAGATTTCAGGCAGAGGTTGATTGCAATGGATTTGCAACAATGTGTTAAAAGTGACAGTTTAATTTATAGTTATGTTCATTTGTCCAAATACTTTTGAGCCCTTGGAATTGAGAGTCTATATATAAAATAGGGGGAAGGTGAAATTTAAAAGATGTGTAATTCCTACAAAGTTCATCCAACATTTTTGTTGTAACCCTAACATTAAACCTGATGGGCTACACATCCTGATTTATGCATTTCAAACCCTGGAACTGTATAATTTGAAACTTTATCTATGCCATAGGAATCTTTGGAGTCTTTAACCCCGCTTTGTTTCAGGGTCATTCTGCATTGATAGACCAGTTCACTCGCCGCAGTCGGACCGTCAAAACCAAACGTGACTGGACTTTGTGTTTTTTTTATCTTTAGCACAGGTCTGGTGACTCCCTTGGCAGCATGCAAATGCTTCTGAACGCTCAGTTGCAATCAAATTCTTAAAAGTTGTCGCTCCACCTCACGTCTCTGTAGTGTGTCCCAGTAGTATTTATCTCACTCCTGTGATAAGGAGTTAACAGGAGGAGGAATGGAGGCCTCAAGAGGAGAATGTTCTCCATCTATTTCGTGACTAACATTACTAAGTAGCACTGAGAATTTGAAGTAACTATTTAGTGTGATTAGATGTAATTAGTTCTAGATATGTAGTTAGTGATGCAGAGTGTTGGTAAATAAGACGGGATAAGGAGATATTTAAAATGCCTTTTTAAAGCAAATTAAAATCACATATATAGAATAAGCATGTTCTCTCTTTATCAAAGACATGAAACAAGGACACAGAAAAGTTGTGGGGAATCACCAAGGGATCACCTGATGAACCCCTGAGAAACCATCACACACAGTTTGCATGATTAAGCAGGAAAAATCACACAGGCATGAAGTAGTGCACACAAACACACTCAGAGGTAGCCAGGGTGCTCCACCTCATCAGGATGAGTGCATCGTTTGGATGTGTCTTAGATCCCCTCTTGTTGAAGAGATTAAAAGGCAAATGCTGCTGCCCTGAGAATTACTATCACAATGCAGCAGCACGATTACTATGTACAAGGTCTCAACCAGGGAGCAACTATTCGATTTAATGAGCAAAAGGGAGGTGGGAGGCAAACACAAAGGCAGAACCATGTTACTACACCTATCAGGATTTACTTCTTCTTTCTTCACTGGGGAAATGCTGAACAAGGGAACCTCTCTCAATTAGCTTTTCCTGTGTTTCCCAGGAGAAACTAACTTATTCAGTAGGAAACGATGGTAATGAAATAATTATTTTACCTAATCAGAATGATGTACTGTGTCACAAAAGTTGCACTTAGTTGCAGATAAGCTGTGTTCCTTAAATAGAGACATATTAAATACTGTATGAGGAATGCTTAAGTAGGTCTAATTCCTTCTATGCATGGTCACAACTTTCTCACTTCTGGACCCTCAGTACCTGAGCTCCCTGCTTTCTGGCTCTCTGTTGAGCAATTACAGTGAGATCCCTCCTTACCTCCTTGGGAGGGATGACAGGGAGCATCTTGCTGTGTGAGCAGTTTATGAGAAAACTGTGCATTCATGTGTTTGAGGATGTTTAGATACACTTGTATGTGAGGCATGAAAACAGAAGTAGCAGGAGAGTAAAAGAAGGATCTGTCCTACAAAGAATAAATTATATATATATATATATATATACTATATACTATATAAATATATATATTGTATCTTTACATCACAATTATACCCAATCTCATGAAATATCTCACCATGTTCACATGCTTGTTATTCATTTTAAGCAGGCTACTGATGCTTTGACAAAGGAAACCTCACCAGAGATGGGAAGGGCAACAAAAAAGTCATAGCTCTTTCCTTGATTGTCCTTTTTCAAAAAGTTTTCCACACTTCCAGGGTCTGTGTTTACTTTTAGTTCTTTTTTTTTATTGCATCCTCACAAACACCAAAATGATACTAGTTGCCTTAATCAGTACATAGACACACACTCCACGTCTTTTGGTTCCTGGTAGACCTCCCTGCTATCTACCCTGCTTGGTCTCCGTTTCAGTTTTCCTCTCCTCTGTTTCCTCTCTCTGCTGGGTGAGATACTCTGCACGAGTCCAGTCAGACGTTCACTTGGGATTTGTGAGGATGGGAAGCTCTTGTCCACTGAGGGATATAAGGACACAAGGACTGCATCTTCTTCCTCTTCTCTCTCATTGTGAACTGTGGATGTAATTGTCCAGAGTAATAATCGTTGTTTTGCTCTTTTTGCATTTATGCTGTTCAACAAACTAAATTAAATCACCTCCATTTATTGGTGAAATTTCAGGGGCTGCATGTTTCAAATTGAGACTAACCATATAAATAGACTGGGGAGAAATGTGAACGTTTTCGCTTTTCACTTTACATATTTAATTTATTTATTTGTCATTTTGATAACTTGACCCATTTAAATAATTTTGTGTGGAAAAAATCTTGTCCTCCACATAATGCTGTGAATGCCCAGAAGACAATAATAGCATACAACACAATAACATAACATCCCAAATATGCAGGACTGAAATTAACTTCTACTTTCAGACATTGTTGTTTGCTTTGAACTGATTCATGAAACAGTAGAATTCATCTGAACGACTGTGTTAAAACTGCTTCCAAACACATTTTTTCTTTCTATTAATGTTCCTGAACTGTCCATTCTGATTTGAAATCACACGTGTGTTTCACGTGCGTCAGTCTCTCGTATTGATTGTATAGTGATCATGGTTGTTTCTGCGAGGTTATTGATCTCTCTGTAGCTATAGGCTTCATCTACAAGCTACATGTGGTTGGAGTAGAGAGAGAAATGAAATGAATAGTTTAATATTTTGGAGAATCATAATAATTATCTTTGTTGTTAAAAGTTAGATGAGGAGCCAGACACCACTCTCATATCTGTAAGCTAAATATGAAGGTTCTTTAGCACAGTTAAGGTTTTTGTGTGACTGTCAAGAGTCGATAGTAGAATAAAATGTTTTTATTGTTCTCATACATATTCTCTATATATTCTCTATATATTCTATAACACTGGCTATTGTGGTTTTAACAAAGTTAATCAACCATTTCCTTTCAGCATCAGAAAAGCTGCAGCTTCCATGGAATAAAATAGAGCCAGATCCTTACATCATAGGTTTTGTTCATTTGCATATAACTCATCAGCACTCTCTACTATGTTGTGTTTTTCATTGCCCTATCTGTAACCTCTACTCTATCTTCTACAGCATCACCTCCTTTCTGTCTTGTTCTTATTACAGATATGGTCTGAACTTGCTACGGCTCATGGGAAATGATTATTAAAGGTAAATAAAAATGTAAATATTGAACAACAACATTTTTTAAATCCCTGTACTTGTCCAAACATTTAGCATCACACTGTTTACAAAGGCTAGAGTTTTTTGTTAATAGCAAAGGTAAAATCTCAATTGGATTTTGAATGAGGTCACTGGATCACTTGATGTGGTCCGTATACTCCTCATTCAAGAATCTAAACCTTCAACCCATCCAAAATCCACCTATAATTCTCTGATGTTGATGCCCAACCTATTTCTTTCTATCACACTGAACACAGTTTTATGGGGTATCAGTGAGTAAAATTACTCTAATAAAGTACTGAGGTATGTTAATATTTGAATTTAAAGTAAAACAAAATGCACAAGAGAAAATGACTTTTTTTGGAGCAGCTTTTGTTGCCTTTTGACAGGCTGGTGTTTCCTCCAGTTGCCAGTCTTCATTGTAAGAGAAGCTAACCAGCTGCTGGTTGTAGCTTTATATAAACTATAACATGCTATAACATTAGTGAGAAAGCAAATAAGTTGGCTATATTCCCCTGAAATAATCCTAAAGTGTTCAGCTGACCTGTAATACTGAATGTGACACACATAGTCATTTCCCAACTCTAATCTGTCAACTCTGTGTCGTTTTCCTTTCTCTTGCCCAAGGCATTAAGGTCTAATTTTTCTTATACCAATTACCTTTTTGTCTGTCACACCTACAATTACTTTCATATTCTTACCATACCACCATAATCTTCTCTCTCTCTCCCAGCTGCGGGCCCCTGGCTGCAGCCTGTTAGTACTGTGAAACTTGTTAATTAAATCTGCAGATTGAAAGACCCTGGGGAACAATGTTTAATCGATGAGCACAAATAAATGGCTTTTATTCCACACAATTCCTCCCATAACGCTACTCCAATCCTTGGCCCAGCTGAATGTCTGTGTGTGTGTGCTCTTGTACAATTACAAAGAGGCCATCTAAGCTGTGCAAGAGAAATTAATCACTAAATGCTAACAATCTCCCTCTCCGTGGGCCACAGAAAGTAAATTGTTTTTCTACTGCACATCGTCTCTTTTTTGTTATCTTTGTGCTTAAAATGTTCATTTTTTAACTTATTGCGCTAACCAATTTCCCTTGGCTCTGTTCTCACTGAATCTCCTCTTTTTCTGTTGCTATGTCAGCTAAATCAGGAAAGACAGTGCTTCTGCTGCAGCCTTAATGAGTACCTGATGTGTTGCGAAGGAGGTTTCTTCTAACCAGTGGCTGTCATCTCGTTCCCAAGGAGCAATGTCACTGGTGATTCACAAAGAACTGAACAAGCAAATGAAGTTAAAGCAATAGCAATGTTCAAATTAAGACAGATATTCATGCATGATGTGCAGCACGAACGCAGGTGCTCACACACATACTAAGTGCACTCAGTAGTCAGACAGTGGGGTGCATGGCCTCTCTTCAGCTGAAGGCAGTATCAGTAACAGTATTTTGCCCAGCTGTTCTTTTGCCCCTGCAGCTAACTCCGTGTCTGACCTCCACATCTCTAACAACAACCCGACCTCAACATGGCTCAAACATCAGCAGCCAACACAACAACACCAAAATACAAAGTCACAGAGAAAACATGGATGTGAATCATCACGGACACAACAGCCTCTCAAAATAACCAAAATAGTCCTGAAGCGCCTGATGTCATCAGTGACCCACCACGAGTTCTTACACTTTTATACTGTTGATGAACTTCAACAACTGTTTCATAAGAATATTTAGTTTTATTCTTAAATTTAGTCTAGTGTGAGCTACATCAATAATTTATGTTTTGGCAACTAGGTGTTTTAGAATTATTAGACTTCAATTAGTACACTTTCCCAGCTATTACTCTCAGAGTGGAAATAACAGGTTACATTTAGTGTAGCAAAGTTATGTTGTTGTGTATTTGTACTTTTTTTAAGTATTGATAAAAGTAGTAATTTAACTGTAAAGTATTTTTATCTCAAGTAATATACTGTGCTACATTTATATTTGCAATTGTTGCAGAGTAAAAACAAAGGTCTTACAATGGAGTCAACATAAATCCTGTAAGAGAGGAACAAATGAGCAGAAGGAGCAGGTGGAGCAGAGAAGAGGTCAGTGTTTGTGGCCACTGGATGGCAGAGCTCCATGTTCAGACAGGTGCTGCTCTCATTTCAAAGTCTAGATACATGTTGTGTCAGCAGGAGCGAGAGGTGCATTCACACTGGCCAGCCTGTGCAGTATGTGAACAGCACAAATAATGTACAACAGTGCAATAAAATAAAGAATGGTCCAGTTAGCATTACCTCAGTAACAGGAAAAAAGATTGCAGCCACCTTAATTAATCACTGATTTAATGCACCACTGGCCTTATAAGCAACCCAGATCTGTTTGTAGAGATGTTGGTGCCCTATGTGAGACATCCTCTGGAGCCTCTGAGGGGTCAGAGCCAATCATTTTTATAACACTTTATGATTTGAAATGTAACTTTATTCAGCTTCTGTTGTGTGTCATGTACTTTTAGTAGAGTAAATTACCTTCACTCTTTGCACCCCTGATCACTATCTCACCATTTAATGATGTTCCATTTGGTGTTATAATAATAAATATAGCGATGTGGATCCTTATTGGGTTAAAAATGCAAATTCAGGCTCCCTTGTGTATTTGTAAAGAAGCAACACGGGCTAAGGCCACAAGTATCCATGAGGCACGAGGCCTTAGGGACCAACAGGCTGAAATAATGATATTCTGTAGTTTCTCAGCTCCTGTAGTGTGAACTGTTATTTTATATCTTACTATAAAAGGTGTACTATTCTTTGTGCGCCTTTTCATTTGTAAATTTTGTATTTTATTTGAATAAATATAGCAAATTTCTTCATTGTCTTCAGTTTGCCAGCTTATGTTTTAGAAATTATAAATATTGTTGTTTCAACTGATTCATGTTTGTAGAGTAAAACAATTGCATCTGTTAATGAGCCTTCTGTGTATTTCACTTCTGGTAATATACCACTGTATAAAATTTGGTCACAAAAACGTTAAATAAACCGCATTTCATTCAACAACCTCAAACAACCACGAAATTAAACAATTTAAGCAACAGCAATGGAAATGTTCTATGACTCACCGCCCACACATGAATGCATAGAGTAGATTATAGCATCACAAACATTAACCCAGTGGTGTAATGAGGTGGAATACTGTTGATTCGACATGGATATAATGCAGCCCCCATCTTATGCATTTCAAATGACTTTGGTTGTATCGATGCTCATCTGCCTCGCTGATCACACTGCCGGTGTCATTTCTCTGCTAAATTTCCCAGTTGAGGGGAGAGTAACTGAGCTCAGGACCTGGTATGGAGGAGGTGGACAGCTGAGATTTGTGTTGATCTGACAACCTTTTCATCAACAACATCGAAACACTGGACTGATGCCAGAGTTTTATTGAGTATTTGGGCTCCATTATTCACAGATACACACACTCCCATCAGCCTGGAGCAATGAAGCGAAGGACTCTGTTCCCAGAGTGTATGTGTCAAAGAGAAGTTTATGGTGAAGGTGAAGGAGACAACAACCAACAGGTCTGATAGGCTAGTTTCCACATAGTATCCACAACAGAGACACCAAGACACCTGTCTCTTGATTTAATCAAGACACAATGAAATTGCCTCCAAACTCAAGGGGAGTGAGTTTATCTATCACAGTGACACACAGTGACACACAGTACTAATCACACTGGTTCCTAAGCCAAAAAAACAGAACATGCTGAGAAATATTTTCAGAGATATTCTGTTTTGAGAACAAAAAACTGTGTTTTGCTAGTCTTGACTTAAATAAAAAATGTATGTGTATGCCACGTTTGATATTAAAAGGCGTTTTTCCTCAGCTGAGGGGGAAGGAAGTCTGAGTTAGAAACTTGCATGTACGAGCATCATTTGTCACATCACAAGCAGTAGCGTGTTCAAAAAACAAACCTTTCAGTGGAGGCAGCTTGTGTCAAGCAGTTAATCTTCTGAAATGAAACATGACAGAACATGCAGTGTTAGGATGAAACCCAGAATCACAAGCTTCTTACCACTTTTTATCCAAGTGGTACCATGCTGAGACAGAAAAGATTGGGTTTTATCTCCTAGTGTGTCAATTCTGAAACCTGGTGCTACCCAGGAAGCTATTTATCCTGGGACTACAACTGCAAGTAGTATTTGTTTTATTAAGAAAGTCCCCAAAGAAATCTTGCTCCATGCAAAATAGTGTTTTTCCTACATTACTTTGATGTTGTTGGCTCACTGCTAGCAGCTGTTGTCAGCTGGCAGATTGAATCAGACAATGTGTGTTTGCAGTGTTAATATAAGAACGATGTGGCTGGATGTTGGTGTGGTGGAATTTAGGTGGGAAGAACTGTGGTACTCCTTGATGTGGACACATAATTTTAAGTGTGTATGTCTGAAACCCACAGACATATTTAAGGGTAAAGGTCTTTATGTTGGTCTAAAAATGACTTCATTTATCACAAGCAAACTTTAGAATCTGCTGAGTTTTCATTTTCAGATAAGAATGAGTAAAAATTTGCTGTCTAGCTTTTAGTTTTATATGATGGCTGCAGTATGCAGAGGCTTTCTGCAATCCAGAGATTGCATTTCTGAGAGTATGGACATAAAGCACAAGTGAGAATCGACTCAAATTCTTTTAACAGACATGGTTTGTGTGGTTGTTAGTTATTGAGTTTGGAACAGTATTAACAGAGCACGAGGCCTGAAGCACCTACGTCTCCTCATATTTATAGACTGAAATTCTCAGTGAGGGAGTAGATGTGCTTTTAAGGGTTTTTCAGTTGTTTATTGAACTTATTTGTGGAAAATAAAAAAAATAAAA
Source organism: Sandelia bainsii (assembly GCA_032362345.1). Classification (NCBI taxonomy): domain Eukaryota; kingdom Metazoa; phylum Chordata; class Actinopteri; order Anabantiformes; family Anabantidae; genus Sandelia; species Sandelia bainsii. Next base: position 22,415,237 of record JAUMHL010000013.1, read on the forward strand.
ACTGCATGTACTGTATCTACACTGCCACTAGTACTCCAATATGTTTGTGTCCAGAGCAGAAGTTTAAAGAAAAAATCTGCCTAAAAACACCACCCTTTACTCCATCCTTCAGATGTGCAATGGTACTTGAAGCTCAACAAGCAAATCAGCTTTTGATGTTCCTTCTTCGCATCCAGATGAACTTCTAATTCTCTGCTTGCAGTAATCTCCATTTGTGAAGGTGGGAAAAAAGGAAAACTGCTTAAGAGCAGGAATGAACCGGATTTCTCTTAATTTCTCCCACTTAAAAATTCCATTTCTTTACTGGTCGTCTCCTAACTCAAAGGATACTGTCAACTGTCATTTGTGTCATTATCTCAAGAAATACAGAAAATAAAATGTTCTACAGCTTTTCAGAGGAGACAAAAATATCACTGTACTATATCTCAAAGTTTTTACCATTAAAAAACAATTGCACACACAAAACAGCTATTCAACAGTGGGCAGTCCTCTCTCTTTGTGCCTTGAAGGCAAAGATGACGAACCTCCCATGATGCATCACTTAGTCAGTACGAAGAAGGACCAAACTCGTCTGAGAAAGCAATCGTTTTAAGACTCTGCATGTAAACTCAAAATAAGACGATGAGTCACACTCATGAGAACAAAACACTTCATTACAATCACTCCATTGATTTCAGTCTGATCTCTGTTGATGTCACTGTTGATGACTGCTTCCTGCAACCGTTGATATTTGTGAGAATGCATGAACCCAAAAAACGGTAAAAGGCCGAATAATGTGGACGTGTGTTTTCACTTAGGGCACAAAATGACAAATAAACTGTTTAGGTTTAGGTTGCTGGTTATGTGTCAAGTCTGAATTTATTAATAATGGATTTAGAAATAACAATTAACCATCCTGAGTTATGACTGATGTATAGTATGTGAATTAGTCATTTGCAGTAGATATCCATGAAAGCAGTGTGATTGATGGCTAATCATTAAGGTTACTGCATTTTTCTCTTTGATACAAGTGCCACATATATCAGAGGGAATCAAATATCTTTAGCAGGTGCATCACAAATGATCTATGAGAGTCTTAACAAAAATCTTAAAAAAAAAACTCCCTAAAAGTCATATTGCACATTGTCACGCCATTAGAACATGATGAATCCTCAAACATCACTCAGAGGGTTTTCAGACTGCTGCATCTACTGTAAAGAGGCATCATTGTGCAGCAAATGTGTTCAAGCAAATTCCCTGTACTATAAAAAGGGAAATGTTCACCTACATGCAGCCACAAAAACAAAGTGCTAATGTTTTACGTAACACTCCTTCTTCCCTTTAGAGCATCTGTTCTTTCATTTCTGCAAAAAGCCCAGATCTGAAATTATGCTCGATGAGGCCTCCCCACTTCCTCCTGCTAACTGACAGCGCCCATCAGTAAAGGTCAAACACTACGTGGCCTTTTCATATGTCCACTATCCTACTAAACTGAACACAGTTGACCTTTCGCTCAACTTCCTGTGACCTCTGGGGCAGGAGAGCAATAAAAATAAAAAGCCTGCTTGAATGAAACACAGAAACATCAGAAACATGAGCTCATCATACCTTCAGAAACGTTTGTTGTCCTTTGAATGAACCCTTAATTAACTGAACATTTAGAGCAGATTTTCTTTGATTAATTACTTTAATCAGAAAAAGATTAAAGTTTTTCCAGCCATCACTTGACATACATGACTTCCTTTACCTCACTTTTAAACCATCGGTCTTTGAGAGAGGAGTAAAGAAAAGAGGAGGTGATACAACACCATTTATCAGCCTCATAGAGTGCCGTCCTGACATCCCTCCCCAGGCAGTTTCACAGTCATTCACACTTTGATTCATGTGACCTAACGACACACATAATGGAACAGCAACCCACAGGTGGTCTCAAAGACCCTCACAGTGTTAAAAACTCAGTGACTCCACATAAAAGCTTGGGACTCCCGAACCTCTCAGTCAGAACTGATGAAGCTTTTTGGATGAGATGTGAATGTGTCTTCAAGAGCTTCAAGTAAGTGTAGTTGCCAGTGAATGGCACCTTTGGGAAAGGTCAGGACTAGTGAGACTCCATTGTTTCCTCTTTTATAATGTTTGCTTTTAATTTGGATGGCATTACAACCCCCCTGGGCATAGGTGACACTAGTCTTTAACAAATCTCTGGAGAGATGTTCTGTCATTCTTGACAAATGATTTTTCTCTGCTGCTCTTTACTGGAGGGGTTTTGTTGCTCTGCCTAAAGATTTAAACTATTGGTTTTATCGGTTTCAAATCAGGGAACACATTTGACCACATCATAATGTAATTCTTCTTACTTCTTAAAACGTCTTTGACATTGTGTTTGGGATCATTATGTTGGAAAATTACTCTCCTGCTAAGCCTCGTGAAACTGGTATTCATCTGTTCATTCAGTATTTGTATGTACAAGCCTGCATTCATAGTCCCATACTGTATATAAATGTCATCTCCTTTACACTTTTTGCTCTCATGATGATGATGACATACTTGATTGATCCCCTTGCGGGAGTCATTGTTGTTTGGACATCCCCACGGCACTACTGTGGGGTTTCAGAGTTATGTCCAAGGACACCTCAACATGTAGCCAGGAGGAACCGGAAATTGAACCACTCACCCTGGGGTTCGAATGCTCTACCCACTGAGCTACTCCCCATGCAACTTCGTATCACTACTCTCCCAGCTTGTTTCATGGTCACCACTAAACTGCAGTGATGGTTATTCCTGGCCAGGTCCATGCCAAACATGATGATCTAAACAAACGTATTTTAGTTTAATCTGAAAATGAATCTGTTCATTAACTTACTCATTTACTCCTTAATTCAGACAAGACTGAAGTTATTCTATTTGGTCCCCAAGGCCTGAGAGACAAGCTATCCAATCAGA
>JAUMHL010000013.1:22419000-22452926 GCA_032362345.1 Sandelia bainsii
GTTTTCAATGGGGTTCAGGTCTGGAGATTGGGCTGGCCATGACAAGGTCTTGATTTGCAGTGGTCTCTTAATTCTTTACAGAGCTGTATACATATATATATATAATTTTATTGCTGTATAGATACCTTTGCCTGAATCACCACCTCCTATAGTCTAGAGTAGTTTGCCCTCTGATTCTTTTACTGCTTTCATATCACATCCCATTAAATTTACACCACAGCAAGACAGAGGGTCATGAGGTATGTTAACCAATTAGTCTGAAGAAATAATGTATTATGACCTTTCTGTATTTCAGCAGAGTAGTTTAACCTACACTTATACATTATGATTCAGAGTCGCAGCCCAGATAAAATATTCGCTCCGTGCATCCAACTGAGGGAGAAGGTCCCTGCTGATTTAGTACATTGTCAGCTGGTTGTCAAGTATAGTACATCAGGGAAGTAATAAGTGTTTTGCCTCCTGATTAGTGAATAATCATTTATAGCCAACATGGAGGTGAGAATCATTGCTGGTAGGGTTTCCATGGGGACAGAGGAGTGACAGGGTAGTCGTCGCCCTCTCGGTTTATTGTGTCCTGATTGTTTCTGATTGGGTTAAATGATGGAGGAGCATCTGTAAGGTTGTTATATTCTAAAACATGCGGCTGAGAGCAAGCTGGAGCATTGGATAGGTTATGAGACAACATGTCCAACATAAGAGCAATACAGTCTCTTTGAAGCAAAACACAGTCTCTTTTGGAAGTCATCTTGTGTCACCCTCAGTTTCTGATGGTGCAGCTGCAGCTGCTTTGTGCATCCTTACAGTCATTTTGTCTCGTTAGTTTTTTTTTTGTCTATTTCTAGTCTTTTGGGATCTCCTGGGATTCATGCTGCTTTCTGGTTGTTTCCCTTTGTAGTGATTTTGGTCTCCAATAAGAAATGTTAACAATCACATCAAGTAGAGGCTCCCCAAGGGGTCACATGGCCTCTGGGTCTGTGCCCCATCACTGTGGCTACTGCAGCACCTTGTCAAATCAATGATTTAAGCTGCAAAAGTATCACAGACACTTACTTATCAAAGTGACGGATGATGGCACTTTCTCACTCCTGTAAATATTTTGAATGCTCTGCTCTGACAACAAAATCTCTCACTGATATAGCACTACACTGGCCATAATTTCCTCGAGCTCCACGATAACACCTGCTGCACCTCACACCGCTGGCTTTATGAGATCTTCTGTTGTTTTGGAAGAGCAGCTTAGCTCATTCTTTTTCATGTTGGGCTGGCAAGATAGCTGATAACAATCCAGCTGCTATGTGAAGTGCAAGATAAATGCGAGGCTTAGCTCACAGTGCAAACTTGTCCAGGAGCATGGAGAGACAAAAAAGAAAGTTGTAGGGATCCAGCATGAATAGTACTCTCCGTCTGTATAATTGGTTGAAATGAGCTATGAGGGCCACCTGCTGACTGTGTCATTCAGAGCTCTTTTACATGGAAATTGTGCCCAATGTCACTCTGCAGCAGAGAAAGAGGCACACAGAGAACAAGGATGAGCATAACCATCTCCTGGTTGGACATACATCATCAATCAAAGGCTAATAGACAGCCTTAAGTGGTATTTTCCTAATATAAGCTCTGCTTTCAGTTTCCCCACAATAAAGGTGGAAAGTGTGCACAGCCTCAAGATAAGAGTTTTGTATTAGATACTTGCAGACTTCAGAATAAAAACATTGTTGTTCAGCAATCCAAGGCTGGACTGTGTAACCGACATCCTATGCGGCAATGCCAGTTTAAAGCTGCACAATAGCACTCACATTAAATTTTCATATCATGTTTTTACATGAAATGTGCAAGTGAGCACTCACAATGACAAATCCACAAACAATTACCACACATTTCTGTGGTTCCCCTTATCTATGGAATGTTTTCACACATTTCTACTCATGGTAACTAACTTGGTTCCCTCGCTCTGATGAGCTCTGATCAGTGTCATTTTCAGCCATGGGAAGCTATTTTCTGTGGAAAGGCTCTGATAAATCCACTGTGTGCTACCTGCTCAACACCAAACAGCACAGAGACAAAAATAGCGACTAGCTGAGGCTGAAAAGCCAGATATCATTCTCAGTAGTTGTAAACAGAGGTAAAGGGAGACTGAGTGTTGGACTTCAGGTGGCCACAAATACAAACAAGGGCTATTTTTTCTGCTGTTATTCTGTGAATGTGTAAATAGTCACAGTTTTATGCTTGTAAATGTGTGTATCATGCATGGCCAGTTTCAGTCAATCAAATTTAACTAATTATTTTAGACAAGAGCCAAAGGCTGTGATGGTTAATGGTGATGTGGTGCCTTATTTAAAATGCTGTAATCAAACTTATTATATGGCTTTGGATATTTTCTTACTCAGCATACTGTAGTTGACAAAATGTCAAGGTAAGAACAGCTTCTTTAATTAAAAAAACAGCATGTTTTATGTTGCAAGAGATTTAACACTTGTAGTTTTAATATTGCTGCTTTTAATAGTGCTGCACGAAATCATATGAACTCTGATGTTTCCTATATGCTTTAAATTCATGTTTACATTTTTACACCCTCGTTTTTCTACTTAACACATTCTAGTAATATTTAATCAGCTGGTGTGTGTTTAAACACTTCCTTCCCATCTTCTATATGCATATTTATTTTCTTTATATTTTGCCATATCTCATCAATAATGTGATCACTCATGTTCCATGTGATTGTACAGCTGAAGGTCACAAGCTTAATACATGCCTAAATGAATAATCGGCTGAAATGGTTGTCAATACTTTCACTCAACAGCCATTAGCAACAGCTTCGGGGGACCTAATTAATACCTTATTTTTATATTTCTTTATACCTTGTATACAATATTTTATTCATGATTATATTTAAGCTGCTGAACGCCTGCATTTTAACAGTTTCTGAATAAAAATATAAAAAGCGGTTACTGAGAGAAAGGAGGACAATAGCCATTCACTACCTTTTTTATTTTTACCAGCTAATCTGGGGGATTGACTCTACAACCTTTTCAGCACCAGCTTCTGTCTACTGTCATCCCATTACACCTTAAAATAAACAGTCTGGAGGTCACTGCTTGTTTTATCTTTTGCCCATTCTCCCCACAGGGATTAATAAAACTCCATCATTCCCAACCCATTTCATGCCTTTTTTTAAAGGTACATATGCACAGTCCCCACCTACTGACGACTGCAAATCCTCCAACCTACTTCTTTATAATGGTTGATGTGGTTGAGGTACCCCAGAAGTACAACAAAAATCCTCATTGCTGTTCCATAAATGCCACTCTCTCAGGCTGTGCCCTGTCCCCCACAGACGTGCACGGTCTGGCAGTCAATTATTTCCCCTCACCTTCAAAAGCCTCCCTCCATCACTGCATAGGCGGCAGTAGAGACTCATTTCTTTATCTCATCTTTATCCTTTCTCAGCAGCAGGAACAGCAGAGCTATCAGTTCAAATCTCTCTGAAACCCACAGAAAATTGCAACATGTGTTGAGAGCAACATGCAGATGTTTAATGCAACAATCTTAACATACATGCAGGTTAAAAACTCTCCAGTCAATATTGTTGTGTGGAAAAACGCCAACTGAAAAATTTAAAATATTGATTGAGCACATGAATTAATGACAAATGGTTGATGAAGAGAGATCAATAAAGAATGAAATGACAGTAAAACAAAGCCTTGAGGATATTATACACAGTTTTTTATTGTATAACAGGAGAAAAGTACGATCTATTTTGGTCATTATTCCCTCTAATAACTGGTCACACTTTTTGGTTTGTCCAGTGGTCCGAGCTGTTGTGTCAGCCATCTGCTGATTGGCAATCAGGCCTCAGGCAGCCAGGCATTCAGTCATAGTCCATCACCCTTTCTCACATTTCTTTCTATGAGTAAATTCATCTTGACCTCTCATCCAGCTTCTTTCCTCTTCAGTCACATAACCCTGACTCCATCTCCTGGATATCTGGTCTGATCAATACAGGAGCTTAATGGGAGCAGTTTTCCTGATGTGAAAACAGGACTCATGATTGTCTCCATCTGCTCTGTTCTCTTTTCACCCTCCCTCTCTCAAACGTGCGTGAGAGACATGACTTTAGCAATATATGGAGTGAGTGGGTCTCAAGGTGCAGGGCAAGATAGAGCTTTGATTGACAATCCAGTGATCCTGTAGAGGAGGAGCCAGACCAATCCCTCTCCTATCTGTCTGATTTGTCCATATTATTCCTTTCTTTCTGTCTGCTCGCCTCTCCCCCTAAGTACCCGTCGCTTAAGGAGATCAAGTTTGTCATTGGCTAGAGCTTCTCTCAGGGCGCCAAAGAAGCCGTGATAATGGGCTGTGTTGTGGATCATGAGCAGGACTCCAGCCAGCAGCTCATTGGTCACCAGCAGGTGGTGTAGGTATGCCCTCTTGTGGTTCCTACAGCAGTAGCAGCCACACCCGTCCATCAGAGGCCTGAAGTCGTCCTGGTACCTAGATAAAAGTTTAAAGAAAAGACACTTTTTGAAAAGCTAAATGTAAATCAGGTGTTTAACAAGTACATGAAAGCAAAGATTCTGCAAGAACCGCTGCATATTAAACCCTTCGGGATCTTATAAAAGCTGCTACAAACCTCTTGTCTTTAAGGTTGATCTCAAAGTGTGTCATCTGTGTTTGATCATCAAGATTTAGATCTCCGTTCTGTTGGATGTCCCCCGCTGTGTCTTCTTCATTTAGCTCCAGCACTGCCAAAACATGCACACACCTCATTAAGCCCAGCACACCACAAACTACCCTATATACAGAACTGCAGCACTTAGCCAGCAGCAAAAATCAGCCCGGCAGCAATAATCAAATGCAACACATGACGTAGCTTGACCCCTATTAAACACTGCTGTGTCCCATTATCTCCACCATTATAATATAATTATTTACTGGCTATGCTCTAACTACTAACACCTGTTTTACACAGATGGGTGTTTAACTGCAAGGTGACTTCAGTTAATTTAATGATAATGTAGAAAAGTAACAAGAGCTAACGATGACTGGTCTGTTATCAAGACGGCGGCTGTTCACAGGAGGACTTGCCAGGCTTGCAGGAAGCAAGAAAAGAGAAAAATAATGGCAATGCATATGGTAAAGGATAAAGAATAGGCAACAATTCAGCAAAAAGGATTTAGCTGAAACAGACAGGTGAAGCTCAGGGCAACAAAATGTGTAAACAAAGCATTTAAAGAAAATTTTATGCCAGGGATTGGTACGGAGCTCAAGGTGGAGAGATAAGCATGAGAATAAAAGAGACAAAATGAGGCTTGACCAAAACTAAAAAGATATAAAGACAGCAGGAGTAACTTGTGCTGAAGAGCAATTTTACCATACAATGACTGAGAGCACTACCTGCAGAAACTGAGGTTGAGAAGAAAAAGTTTGGAGTTTACAGAACACTCAGCTGAACTGTGAAACAGATAGTTGTAAACTTTAATTTTATGCCTTGTAGACTGGCTGTTAATCTTGATGTTTCAAGATCTAGAGGGTGCAGGAAAGACACATATACAAACAATCAATTCTTCTTCTGACTTCAACTTAAATAGATTTAAATTTGTGATTCAGTGGTGGTTTAACCAACTCAAACCACATGAATTTCCCTTGAGTCACAATCTGCAGTTACTGATACTCTGATAAGCTAGGCTAGTTAGCCTTGAAGGGCTGTTTTATCTGGTGTTATCTTTATTCCATCAATTACTATGATGTTTGAGGATCACATTTTTCAGCTACAGGACACTTGAGATTTTTGAAAACTGCTTTAGCTCAAGCTATCTCACCTGCTGCAGTTTGGCTTTTACATCAGTTTTTAAGATCTTACAAATGTACCATTTTTCATCCAAAAATTGCATATGGCACAATACGTTTATACTATTTTTTAATTTCATTTTATTTAACCTTCATTTAACTAGGCGAACATCCTTCTGAGGTTTAAGAACCTCTTTTAAGTGTGGCCTGCCCATAATATGGTAAAATATGCATCACAAATCCACATTCTGTTTTTAACTTAATTTGAACTATATAGTTACTGTGTTTTAACTTTGTAAGGAAGAGTTGGTGGAAAAAGTGCAATAAGTGGATAAAGTTATGACTGAATGTTAAAAAGAGAAGATCTAAAAATGGAGAGGTGAACAGAAAAAAAGGGGGTGAGAAGGAAGGAAAGGGGTGAATTAGCATACGGTTTGCAGTGTCAAAAAGGACTTTTAACTTCCCACCTCTCCACCCTTCGCCCCCATGGGTCTTTATAATTGGCTGAGGGGGGAATTAGATTTTCTGTTCAGGTTTGATTCTCACCTCCACTGAATTCCACTACACTCCCTGTGCAGAATCGATTAGTGCTGTCTCACACTAGATGCTGCTGGATACCAAACTTCACTCTGTCTGTCAGTTGAGTTTAACACAACTTTTTAATGAAGCACAAAGTCTGCAGCGGGTCAAGCTGGTACATTTCCAGAGCTCTTGTCATAACGCTTTTATTAACCCACAACACTTACTGTAATATTTTGAGTTTTTCACTTGGGACAAAAACCAGAACAACAAGACTGAACTTAATCATTACTTTACTATAGCTGCTATGAGGTCCACCATTGATTTTACTTCACCAGCAGAATTTCTCTCAACCCAATTATATCAATGGACGAAGAGCTGAAAATATGCACAAGGTGGGACGACATGACCACCCCATGTCACACATGCACACAAAGAGAGCTCTTTTTTTTCTTATTAAGTGAAAACCGTCTCAACAAGCATTCAGACGTTGCCTTGGTTCTCAGCAAATTAAAAGTCAGACAAACGCTTGTCCATTTACTAGAGATACTCATCTTTACATTGAACAATTTTAGTCTGATTAAAGATGGTGCCATTAAATGGTGAAACTCCCTACTTTGAGATAAGTGCCATGTTAAATCTGGACAAGGAACATTAATTATGCATGCATTTTCAACTCAACATCACAGGCTCCTCCTATAGAAATTAACATAATGCTGTTCAGCTCATTGTTGGGCGTCGTTAGTCGTCAGTTCATTGCATTAATCAGTTAACCACAACTGTACTATGAAAAACATCAAAAGTATTGCTCATTATACACTTATACGTCATGACAATTTGTCTTACTTACACCGAGTAAGTAAGCCTTTTATAATTGCTTAGTCTACACATGTCTTTTATGCATAAAAATCATGATAAGTTATAACCTCTCATATTACATGATGTCCATTTGTTGTATGCACATATTGTAAGCTCTTAAAGAGATTGCTACAGCTTTCCATCTTTTTAGGACAATTTCCTCCAACACATTTGCATTTAAAAACATCAAATTGTGAATATATTTGCTTTACCTGAAATTGTGAAAATAAGCGATTAAGTGGTGCCAAATTTTAAAGTGTCTCACTATAGCCTTTTTCTTGTCTTTCTCACCTTTTTTAAATTAAATTGTAATTGTAATCAAACCTCTGCATGCTTTGATTTAAATGCCACATCTCTGAAAAACAGAAAAGACAGCTACACAGGCCACTGTCAGAGAGGACGGTGAAAGCAATTCTTCTAGAAAGAATATGAGCGCTGCAGAGCATGAAACAGTGCATTTATAATAGGAAGAGGGAAGCTGATGCTACTTAAATGAGAATGTTAGAGCAGCTGAGAGTAACAAGCTTGATCCACATCTCATATGTTCTATGCATTTTGCAACATCAAAATGAGGCTGAAGTAAAAAAAGAATGAAAATGAAATTATTAATAAAGACTAAGATTGTCCGTAGGTGTGAATGTGAGTGTGCATGGTTGTTTGTCTCTATGTGTTGGCCCTGCGATGGATTGGCGACCTGTCCAGGGTGTACCCCGCCTCTCGCCCGATGACAGCTGGGATAGCCTCCAGCACCCCCCGTGACCCTTACGAGGACAAGCGGTTAAGAAAATGGATGGATTATTAATAAAATAGGCTGTTTTATTAATGGAGTTTGGTACTGTGGGACCACATATAAATTAATAGATCAATACTTCACGGCACTACAACTGCCAATTAAATTAAATTTTCTTTCATTAATTTAGTCTAGCTTTGCACAAGATATGGCTTTAACATCTAAATGATGTAACTTCAGTTGTACTTTAACTACTTCTCATTACAGCTATTCACCACACCTGCAGGGGGCGCTCTACCTGCGCGCTCCGGGTCCGGAGAGATGTCAAAGCTGAAGCAGAGAGCACAGCCTCGTTCCGTCACCTGGAAAGGGTAGAAACCCTCAAACAGATCCACACCAGCTTCCACGCAGTCCAGCACCTCATCAGGCCGTCCTACACCTTGCAGCAGTCTGCAGAGAGTCAAGCACAAATCCACACAGTCAACAAGCAACAACAAAAAAACAACAGAAAAGCCAAAATGAAATAAATCCTAAACATTAACATAGCACACACAAACACCAGAACATATTGCTAGACAAGAAGCAAACACCAGCAGCATTTCTCTTCTCTATAACAACATGTGCACCCTTGAATGTTTGTGCTTTCACTCTTCCTGGGCTTTCAGTTAACTGGCTCACTCTGACTCTCTGCCTACAGGCATGAAGGTCAAGCCCAATTTAGCATTTAATAATGACTCCACTCCACTTTCCTGTAGGAAGCAGCATCTCCTAACTGCCAGAACAACCAGCGGGGACGGTATTCCAGACGAGCTTGTTTACAAGGAAACTTGCGAAGCTTGCAGGGAGCTCGGGGATACAGACAACTGCTCCTCACAAGTCCTCTCTCTCAAACTCAGAGCATCAGCTCATCCATCACCTCCAGGAGAGGAGTGCTGATGTGGATAGTCTCCATGGAGAAGCTTTGAAAGGGTCATTTAGTTGGAATAACCAACAAATTCGTGGGTTAGCCAGTCCTTGTGCTTTTAAAGAGGAGTTTATTACCAAGCTATAACAAACAAAGTCTAATACAACAGTTCAAAATCGACAGGTGTTTCTGTTATTTTGTCCACCCCATTAATAGCTGTAAGGCTAGCCTGAATAACAGAAACACCTCTCTGTATAATGCAAGGCGGTTCAACAGTAACACAGCCTCCATAATTATCATACAGCTGAATCAATACCTTTCTACAACATTAGGAACAAATATTGAAAATGATTGTGTTCATGAAAAACGAGTCTCAGATATCAGACAGCATTAGTTTTAGCTTGGTGTACCATAGAAACTGCCAAATGAGTCTATATTTTGTGTATATTCAGTTTAGTTAGAAACATTAGGGTTGTTTGGAATATCTGCACAAAGGCAATTTATTACTCTAAAATAATTACAAAATATTACATTAAAGTTTCTGTTGAGTGTTTTCATTAAGATTATGCTTAGTACTTAAAAAAGTCAAAAACCCAAAGATACCTGATTCATAAAAATAGAGTAGAGAAAAGACGCAAATCAGTAATTAGACTAAAAATAAGTTATCAGCAAACAATGCAAAATTATTGGAGAAATGTAAACTAACCATGGACAATAGCAAAGTGGACAAAGGTTTACTGACAGAGATAATATCCTTTCAGCTCGAGCTGAGATAATGACCGCTGACAGACTGTGGATAATGAATTGATTGAGCAGGACCCACCAACTGGGCACGCTCACTCACTGTAACCATAATGAGTCGCTGCACTTTAAACTACACACTGGTTTGTTAATTTACTAAAAAGCAAAATAAATCAAATGAATGAATACTTTACTAATATAAATAATTATAATCTAAAGAGTTATTAATTAAATGGTAACCAATGAAAACTGATAAACTGTTTTCAGTCATCAGTAAAAACATTGAGCATCAGTGCTTCACAAATATGCAAAGTGTTTTCTTCCTATTCACATTTTTCTAATAATGTACTGTAAGCCATACACAAACAAAAACCTTACATTTCCTCTCCTTCTAGCTAATCTGTCATGGGGATTTGCTGCTTTTCTCTGTTTTATAACAGAGTTAAGCTTTGGTCAGACAAATCAAGACATTTCAAAACATCACAATAAACGTCAGTGAATATTTTTCACTATATTCTTATATTTCAGACCAAGTAATTAATCTGAAAAATAATCAGTGTAAAATTATGATTTATGACAGAGTGAATGAACGATCAAAATTAACACATTGTGACAGGTATTTCTCAGTAAGGAGTGTCTTTAACACCTGTATAATGTACATTAATGAAAACAAAGGTCTTTAAACGCAGGTAGGTCTTTAATTTCTTAGGTACTACTACTGACTATTCCTGTACCTGCCATGTTAGTACATTTTGTATCATATGTTGCTGTATTCAGCTTGTTTTTAAGGCTGGTATATCTTACTTTTTTTCTTATCCTTAACTAACCACACAATACCACAATAAAGAATGAATGAATGCATGATGGAAATCCCCATCAGTCGCTGCCCTGCAGGTAAGTTTAATTGGTTTCTATCGAATACAGAGCATCTGCAGACTTGTGTTTAACTTATAATTAACTACTGTACAAATCAAACCTTTCTTCTTGATGTCCAAATAATGAATAAAAGAGCAACACGGGGACTGTTTGTTTTCTCACCACCCACTAGTCTTTTCTTTTTGTGGTTGGTTCTAGCTGACTGAGCAACTATTTTTCAATGAAACATTGGGGAAGAGTGTTTAATTAGTAGGGAAAAAATCCCTTTACAAGTGATAAATGAATTTCTCACAAAGTCAAGAGGGGTTCTGACCTGGGTTTGTCCTCAGGCAGCTCCTTGGTCACAGCAGAGGTGAGCTGAATCCTCAGAGCCTGGTCCATAGAGCCCGTCTGGAGGCCATCCAGGCAAAATCCAGCCACAGGCCTCTTGGCTGTCTCTCTGGCGGAGCGTATCCTCTCCTCCAGAATATCTCCTCCTTCCACCACACCGAACACCTCCACTCCCTCCAGCTCCTGAAAATGACAATGTGGTGATTAAATAGCCGACAGAAAGACTGGAAGATGAGAGAGAGGAGCAAGAAATAGAGGAAGAAAGCAAATGTACACTAAAACTGAAAAAATTCAGTTTAGTATTCATACCCACACATGATGTATAACAAGGGACAAAGTGAAATTTTCCTCAGTTGCACAAAACAGCAAAAGGTTTTATTTTTGATTAGGCCTGTCTGCATTTGATGACTCAACACGTTGTTGCCTGCACATCATGATGAGGTAAAACAAAGTAGAGGGTGGGGAGCAGTAGCAATCGAGCATCTAACTTCACACAGACACTCCTTGTCTTGTGTTCTCACGCCATGCATGACTGATTCACAGATTTACAGAGCTATAAAATGTTAGAGAGCTGCTGTGTAGGTTTAGTGAGTGTTGAATGTGTGTGCACCTTTGAGTTTTGGTGTGCCAGCAGACACTCGTCCAAGTGAGCCAGAGTTCGATCCACCGACTTTTTGACCCGTTTGCGAGAGGTGTTGCTCTGCCACGTCTCTCCATCTGCCATGCTCTGGTACCAGTCTGGCTGCACAGTCTTCTGGAGAGCCATGAACTTGGCCAATGTCAGCTCTATCCGACCACCACTTCCCCACACAGACACCGTCTAACAAGCAAGATAACACTGAGACTTGAAAAGACATCTGAGTGAAACTCACAGTTTTAGTGGTGCTACAATTGTAGTGGGAAGGATTTTAACTGCGCAGATGAGCGTTATTGGTGTGGTATTAATCTTCAAGAAAACCAATAAGCACAATTACCAAAATACTGAAATTATTCCTTAAGCAGAAGTTCACTCTCACCTTGTTGGTAGTGTAACCAGTTGGGGAAGGGGCTGCAGGGTCGTGAAGCGAGCAGTACAACACAGTGTCATGAAGCCCTGCACAAAACAAAAATCATTGTGCATCACTCACAGAGGGCAAAACCAGACGAGTTGCAGTCAGCAAAGGTTTCACACAAAGCAAGGTGACGGAGCAAGATGCTTCATTAATGCATGTTAATGTGACAGCTCCTAGTCTGGAGAAAGAAATGAGGTGCAGCTTTATCAGAAAACCCAGCTGCAGGAGAAAATCAAAAGGAGAAAAAAAACAACAGCATTAATTGCACTAAATGCTGTTATTTTTCCTAATTATGAAATTACTGCCCTTCTGGGACTTTTGATACAGCACTGTAGCAATCGCCTGACAGTTTACAACAAGTGACACTACACTGATTACATTTCTAATTTCAAATGTGATTGTCTGAAGCAGGATAAAGCTTAGAACCACAGTTACTGTTGCACAGCAAAGCCAAATGACGTCACTGTTCTGGGGTATCTATATAAATATTTCTCAGAACAGCACTACTTTTTAGTCAGGCTCATGGAGCTAATCAGCTTTTCAATACTGAACTATAAATTTAGAAGCACCCCAATTTGCTCCAGTCTTTCTGATTTAGCCAGTGGAAATAATGTTCATATACCCTTAGCTCTTTAGTGTAAATGTATCCATCATGAATGTGTGACATTCACATCAATCAACTAGTCACACCAGTACAGGATTTTGAACCTGGCAGAGGTTCCTCTGCTGTGGTTGTTATTTGAAAATGTCAACCACAGTGGAGCAGAATAACAACAAGGCGAATTTAAAACAGTTAAACAACCTGTTCTTTTCCACCTCTTAACCTCTGAATTCTCTGATAAAGTGATTCAGAACAAATTTTCCATATTGTTTAAATGACTAATGAAGCTACTTCAATCAATGAAAAAACACTGCATTTGTCAGCTGTGTTGTTTCCAAGGTCAACAAGAAACTTCCAACTTCAATATAAAAAGCTGTTAATATGAACAGACTTTGTTTAAAATAGTCTTTCTCCATTGAGTGGCTACTGTTGTCATATGACATACGCTGCTACTTGACTTTACAGCATAATTTTCACAGTGTGGAAGCGTTTACAGTATATATGTTTCAGGCAAGTTATGACAAAGGGTTTTAAATATTTTTGTCTCATCTTGTCAAGTGTGTTGACCAGAATCAAGTATCAGACCTAAACATTAATAACACCAATCCATATGTATGTTGTATGTATGAATGAATCCATATGTATGTCTGCTTTCTTTGGTGCCATCATTTAGTGGCCGTAAATAAAGCTCTACAGCATTAATATCAATTCAACGCTTCTTGATTTTCAGCTAGTTTAGAGGAGAAGATAGATTAAGTTTTAATCAATACTGAATAAATTTGAATACATTGGAATAGCATTAGATGCTATCATAATTTATGTCTAATCAATTGTGTTGGATCTCCTGTAATTCACTCACCCATCCTCTCCCGATTACTCTCCAGAAAAGAAACTACTAAAAGAGGTAGAAGGGAGAGGAAAATGTAGATTTCTACCTGCAAACTTCCTGAATCCATCCTTAAACTCCTCCAACACTTCCTGGTGTTCTGCTCTTGAGGAGAAAAGTGATGAAGATGCAAATCAGATTTCAGAAAGACTTTAATATGTGTGTGTGTGTGTGTGTGTGTGAGAATGTGTGCGATGATTTTATCTTACATGTTGGACAGGGTGACCTGAGTGACACAGGGTAGTTTGCTCAGGGTGTGCAGTGTGTCCTGGATGAGGTGGGGTACTGTGCCAAAGTGTGTGTACAGCAGACACCCCGGGACCTCCAGGGAGTGCTGTCCCGTCCGACCGAGCCCCCTCAGGACACCCAGCCGACTTCTTCCCTGAACCACCCGGGACAGCTCCAGTTTCATCTTGCTGCCCGCCATACGAGTAGTAAATGTGTCACAAAAATAACCAAACTAGTGTTAATCGTAACGTTGTCTGGATGTAAGCTAATAACACAATTACAGGCGCTTGAAATACAGCATGTGATTTAGCCACGTAGCTAACTAGCAGTTGACTCACGTGTTACGACTTCATACAAACCTTCACCGAGTTAAGATGTTTAGATGCTGCTATTAACTGACCCGCTTTAACAAAATGTACGCATTTACAGACGGGCTAGTTTGAATTATATGCGTTGTTTAATCAGAGAGTGTCTTCTGTACGCTTACCAACCAAGCTGTCAGGAACTACGAGTTGTCGTGGAAATATGTCGTCATCACCGGCGCGGCGGCACTACAAAAGTAGCATTCTGCTTCCTTTGTTTAAGAAGACCTATACGTTTTACTGTGCTATGTCTACACACTCAAACGCACTTTTCGCGGTGTTGGTTCATTTCTATCTCACAATTCTTCACCGTATAAACACTGTTTTTCAATCGCTAATGCAGGCGAGTGCAGTTGCTATGGTTACCACAGAGACGACTGAACTACAAACAGAGACTAGTGGAACGTGTAGTCCTGACATGCTTCTACGCTGCGACAATTAACCTAATAAAATTGCTCGCTTACTACATTACCCAGAATCCCGTGTGATTCAACTTAGTGGCAGTTGTGTGTACAGTTTTAGTATTCCTCTTGTCATGACTTTTGAACATTGTTTGTGGATATATTTTTCAAAACGCTGATTAGTGTAATGCTGATGAAGATTAATTCATATTAGCCGCGGTAAAGATTCATAACCAAACAGATTATGACGTTCCCAAGTCACAATCCTCACCTGTTTCGGTGGAGGACGCGCGGAGAAAGTAACGTTACATCTGCACACAAGGTAAATCATTTGATTAATGTTAAACCAATATGTCTACAGTTTTTATAGAGTCTTTTTTTCTACTGGGATTTTAATACTATTCTAGATAAAAAACTTCTCTTGTCTAGGGGAACCTTTAAAAAATATTCGGTCTTTTCCCCCCAGAACTATCACATCTCTTAGAGTAGTAAAACATAATTGTTAAAGTGTCCTATTTGATTTGTGAATGAGTGAGAATCACATCAGTGTTAATTCTATGTATGCACTGATGGCTCATGCCAGGATACAGTTAAGAAATGTCACAAAGATGAAATGTCTCAGATACTCACATGCCTATAGCATATAGCTATTTAAGGCCATGACTTTGGCTTTCCTGTGAAATAATCCACACACATCAGACAACATCAGGCTCAAACTTCAATTTGCACACTATGCCTGCAGCTCAAGGTGTGTGTGGCCTTATCTTGGCATTTCCAAGCTGACAAAGGTGACATTGTGACAAGCATTTCCATGGACCCTATGGTCTCTCTTTCAAGCAGTATCCATTTACACTTGAAATTATTTTTCCTTCAATAACAGATGCATGTAAAGAATGGTGATATCGACCTGTGGAGAAAGGTGAGAAGAACTTGTGGTTGTGTGTCTGTATTGTTATGATGCAGGTTTTTATATCATTGTACATTTAATATCTTTGGGTTTTGAACTGGTAGCAGACCAAACAGTAATTCTGAAGGTGCAGCTTTGGACTGTGTTTTCATGACATGTATAAACTAAATAAAAATTCAAAAATACAATAAAATGAACTGATAGTTTTAAAACATCTTTTATTTGTCGATTTTCTTTTCCTCAGCGAGTGGAGAAAGCGTCAGAGTTTGCTGTGTCTGAAGTCTTCTCTCACAAGAAACCGCATTCAGGAAGCAGCAGCCAAGCTGTAACATTGCAAAGCTCTGACCAGTTGAGGGATCATGATGATGCTTACAGTGAAGGTAGGTCAGCTCATTAAAAGATAATAGAGGTCTCTCTAGAGAAGTGTTAGTCATAGAGAACTGAGGCTGTACAGAAGCAGGCTGAACATTAATATTTAGGTTGTTGCTACTTGCAGCTCAGGCTCTTCTCAGTGATTGGCTAAGCAGCAAATTGCGGTTAGAGCTGGAGATGGAGGAGGAAGATGACCTGATATGCACAGCTGAGAGGAAAAGCCCTGCTGCACTGGCTGGTTCTCAGCCTGCCACCCTAAACTATGACAAATTTGATGGTAAGAAAACTATTATCTAAATAGAGATTATATTTAAATGTAGTACTTGAAAAGCTCAAGCAGAACACCATAAATGTTATCTGAATATTAATTTATCCAAAATGCAAAATAAATTAAACATACAGCATCACCTACAAAGTCCTCACAACTATTGTCATTTATTTAATGGTTGACCATTACAGTGTTTTTACACATTTAACTCATTGCTACAAGCAACTACCACAATGTCCTGACTCTTGTCATTTGGACTTTAAACATAAGTAATGAATACAATGGTTTCCAACAACTGACCTCCAATTCTTAGAGTTTTCAAAAAAATCCATATTTTGGCCCCTATTTTAAAAATGCTGAATACATAATATATCATCTTCAGGGTTAACAAATATTAACTGTAATAAATTAATTCTCACAAGCACGTGCTGATTCTCTCTCTGCACACTGACTTTCAAACCATGGTGAAATAAACTGAAACCAGTGGCTGCCTGGAGAGAAAGAAATCAATTTTAAAACTTACTGCATGTGTTGCAATATACTCAACAGTAATTTTAAGTACAAACAATTCCAAGTTAAGGAGAGAAAACTTATACAATAACTGATACAATCTCTTAAAAACTCATCAGTTGTGATATAATACTTAGATCTCTACAACTGCCTGATTGAGGAAGAAGAGCACAGCACTGTTAACAGCGTCCTGCAAGACCTAATGGAGCAAGAGGTGTTGGACTCTGGGATGATGGAGGAACTGGCACTCGATGTTGGACAAACAAGAAAGAAGTTCAGAAGCCCAATCATGACTATGGAAGCACGACACCAGCAGGTATTTGACTAAAGTGAGTCTCAAATTCTTCAGGCTGCATAAGAGATCAGCATGATGCGGGCTGGAAGACTGTCGCCGTAAGTAGCACTGAGCGAATGAGCTGGAACGATGAGCACCCAAGTCGTGTTCTCAATTACACTAATTGCTACTGATTGCCTCTGAAGGTGCAAGAGAACAGGGCCCGGCGGGAGGTCGACAGGCAGAGGCAGCAGAGAGAGAGGGAGTCTCAGCTGGGTGCCAGAGAGGAGGCAAAGAAGAGGCAGCGTGAGGAGGAGGCGAGGAAGAAGCAGGAGGCACGTAGGCAGGAGGAGCTAGTGCAGCAGGAGATGGTGAGACTGCGACGTCAGATAGAGGAGAGGAGAGCCGTGGAACAGCTGGTTAGAAAGAGGTATGGTCTCCCAGAAAGCACCCTAACAATGCCCCTATATCAGAAATTACCCTACACCTCCTGTCAGATTACACTCTATGTGACTCTGCCTGCATCCTATAGAGGATGGAACAGATTAATGACAGTTGTTGATGAGCAGACTTCCTGACCCGAACAACTAAAGTGTCTCTGTGGGAAGCAAATAAGCCCTTGACCAACGCGGTGAGACTGTTCTTGTGTAACCAGCTCTCACTGTGTGTGTACTGGCTGTGGTCTTTGTTCAACTGAAAATGTGTGCCAAGGTAACTATTGTTATGAACATAATTTGTTAAAAGCAATCCACAGTTGTCACCATATGTAAATAAAAATGAAGCTCTCTGATTTATAATTTTGCAACTATGAATATTATTAATCATATACTTTTTAGATATAACTAGTTTGAATGGAAATGTGTATCTGCACTTTCTGGGATATGTTGGAATGTCAAAACATTTGGTTGATGAGGTTTCTCAAGGTCATAAAATAAAAAAGTTTGGACAAGCCAAGTCTGTATTAGATTAAATAGGTGAAAGAGATTGATTCTTTTGTGTGCTTTATTTATTTTATGTCATAATTAGTGTGGTTGTTTTGTGAATCACTGAGTATTTTAGAGTTTTTATTAATTTGTCTTCATGAACACAAGTTAAGGTCATAAAATTAATTAATTATTACTTCAACCTGTGCTGTAATTTTTTTTAGTCATCTGGTAGACTACATGGTAGCTGTATGTTTATTTCACAGGAAAAGGGAGAGAGAGGAAGCACAGAGGGCAGCCAGGAGCCTCCAATCAACTCCAGCACTCCCCACAAAGCTGCATAAAGAACAGAAAATTCAAACAAAGGTTCACATGAGCAACCTCAAGGTTGGTTCTTATACGTGTATTTGTGGGTGCATTTGCATGTGGATAGGTGTGTAGTGTTCACAATAACTCCTGCACTTCTATTTGTGTACATGTTTTAGTGTTTGCAGAGGCATTTCTCTGGATGGTATTCAGCGGTGTTGGAAAGAAGGATATGTATGGGCAAGGTTATGGCCCTCTGTGACTGGAAGAGGAAGCTGAGAGCATGGCGTGTGTGGCGAGCAGAGGTGTGGGCCGCGCAAAAGCAGCGAGAGGTGGCAAGAACAGAGGAGGAGCTACGAGCTGAACACAGGCAAGAACCAGAAGAAAATAAATAAGGAAAGGATCTTGTTAACCTGTCATTGTGTAAATCCTACTGTGTACCACAAATACGACAAAAAAATCTATATTTAAAATTATTAATCAACAGTATCTTTATTGGACTCACTGATAGATAAAACCTTTATATACAGTTACCCTGGATTACTACCAAGTAATAATTAAGGTTTAAAAATAGGCATCTGTTACCTCCTTCAGACACTGCCAGGTGGCTGTGGAGAGTGACCGAAAGCGGTTGCTACGGCGATGTCTGAATGAGTGGCAGGTATGGTGTCAGATGACGAGAGAACAACGAGAGCTTTTGGCCCAGCAGCAGGAAACCCGGCGCAAGATGGCTGCCTTAATCAATGCTGCATTAACAGGCAAACTCCAGGCTACAGAAACCCCAGTTTCTCAGCCAATAATGGCTCCACCTGAGGCTCCTAAACAAGCAGAGACCCCGGGGAAGGTGAGAGGTGCATGCACAAATCCTCATATCATCAGCAACAATGCACAGGAATTAATTCAAATCCTGACAAACCATTTTTTAAAGGTGACTGAAATATTAATCCACTGAGTGAAATCATGACTAAAACATCAGGCCTACCCCCGAGAGGTGATGCTAAAGGCCTAATTACTGAGGCAATAAACAAGTTTAGGTGTTGTATTCTAAAGCGTTTCTGTACACGGTTGTCCCACAAAGTTCTCTCAGTACAGTATATCAGCCAGGGAGATTTGGAAAGTTTGATGAAATGTTTATAACTCTGGAGAGTAAGAGGGAGAGATAATGAAAAGAAGGAGTGGTGTGCATATAGAGGACAAGAAGGCATAGAGCAGATGGAAAGAATGCTTGAAGAATGAATGAGATAAATTAGAGGTGTAAAATAGTGGATGGGGGAAACAGAGCAGGAGATGAAGTTAGAGTTGCAGAAAAGATCAGTGAAGAGGTCATACTAACTATCAGGCTTTAGCTGCTTATATATCAAGATTCCTATAGCTCAATAAAGATTAAATTGCCCTGACATACTTACAGGAGTGTCATTGCGTGCCTGTGCCAGCCCTTTAAATTCTTTGTTGTTTTATTCTCTTTAGGAAAGTCACCAAGGGTCAGGCAGTTTAAACCCTGACACCTCTACACTACATCCGATTAAAACCACAGTGGGTGTTGTGACTCAGCCCACTGAGCCGTGGCAGGTGACCCGAAGACATGTAGCACCAACTGCTGCTGAGCTCCACGAGGCGTGGCAGACAGGTGAAGGCGGCGGCTTCAAATGTTCCAAACGCACTGCGCCACCTGGCACAAGGTTTGAAAACAGACATGCTGTTCAGCAGCAGATCATCGCACAGCAGAGGCAACTGCTGAAGGAACAGCAAGAGCAAATCGCAAGGCTGAAGGAGGAGCAGAGCATGATGGGATTAGAGCTGGAGATGGAGAAAACTGCACAGCTTACCCAGTTATCAGTGCAAAAAGGCTTGAGACCAAAAAGCCATAACATTAATCCCACAGAGCAGAGGTAGGGTCACTGCACTTTACTAAAACATAAGGCACACAGACTCTCAGCGTGTCATATTCAGAGCTACACGGGTTTAAATTGGCTAATGTTGCATCATTCTCACCTGTATGTTGAAAATAATTTACAACAACAGTAGTTAAAGCCTCAGAGAAACAACTGCGCACGCCTCACTACTAAATGTGGGTTGAAAATAGTTTCTTTTTTAGAAATAATCCTCTTTTACTTATCGTTTTTGTGAGCTACAGCAGGGTGAATTGGAATAAAAGCCATTATAGTTATAATATATAATATGAAATTTAAGTAACACATGAATAGATATGAGGAGAAACAGATCAGTTACATACAGATTATAAAGCTTAGAGAGAACAGAGAAACATGAGCTTTTGTAAAAGTTATTATTGTTTATTGGACACGTGGCGCTTATACAGTACTGTAATCTATCATCGTGACTTTCCAAGAAGTCTACACAACCTTGAACCGAGTTTTGTAACATTTTATGAATAAAAGCAAAAATGTTTGCACTTCATTGAAAAACATTTACAGATTTATGGACAGTCATCGGGTGAGTTTGCCTTCAGCTGATACCTGTCCAACTAAAATTTCCTGCAGAAGGAAGATGTGAATGTGCAGACAGATTTATGACAGGCCTTTGTTTCTGTGCTTCTGGCTGTGATTGTTACAGTTGCAGGGCAGAGAGAGTTACTGGAGAACCTGACAGCCTGTGTACACCTCCGAGGAAAGCTGTCACACGCCAGACGTGCCCCCATCAAATCATCACGGGTCAGTCACCAAACTCCTTCACTCTGGAAGCTTAATAGCAGAGGACAAAGTACAGAACGTCACGTACACACCTAAACAAACACAGCAAATATGCAATATATATTCTGCTTACATGTGGCAAAACAGTGCTGAGGCTGTTTGGTTATGAAAATTGCCTGACCTTGAGTCACACATATGGAGATATTACTCTTACAGACATGAAAGCCTGTAGTGTATAGTCACCCAGCAGTAGTGCTCATGTTTACCTTAACTTCCAGTTACTTGTTCAGAATATTAAGGGTGACACATACATAACACACAGAACACCCTATGCTCAGTTCACCCTTTTTCATTTCTCTGAAGCTATGGAGGCCCGTGCACGTCAACGCGCTGAGAGAAGAAAGGAAATTGAGGAACTCAAGAGAAAGAAGGAAGAGGAAAAGCTGGTGAGAGATTGAGAAGCAATGTGCCGGAGCACCAAACTGCTTGGTAAAATATTAGAGAGTTACAATTGTGTTAAAAACATACATTCAAATAAAGAGGCTAACTTTTCAGGCTGAGATGAAAGCCGCTGAGGAGCAGAGAAAGAGGGAAAAAGAGGAAGAGAAATCCAAAGCAGCAGAAAAGAGGAGGGAGGAAAAAAGGCTAGAAAGAGAGGTGAGATGTGTTTCATAGTTTATGGGCAAAGATGTGACAACACATGAAGCAGTCTTCCCCTGTGAATAACACTAAGTGAAGTGAGGACTATGCTCTCGTGATACATTGCAGAATACTAAAACAGTGTCACCTTCTTTGTGTGTGTGCAGAGGGAAGAGGAAAAACAGAGGCAACAGAAAAAGCAGCAGGAGTTCCTGAAACTGGCCCGTCAACACTATCACAGAACCTTGTTGCTACAGCGAGGCCTGGCGCCATGGAAACACCTCATTCAGCTCAGACAAGCCAACGTGCAGGTAAATCACTTGTCAAGCTTATTAAAAACCTTATTTAAACAGATAATTGTGCAAGTGAAGCTTTAGGCGTTTTATTATCACACACATTATTACAACTGAATTACTATAAGGGCATCATTTTGATGTCCAAGGGTAAATTTGACACAACAATCCCATGCCGTGAATAATAATAACCCTCCCCAGTTATACTAGCTTGTTATTAAAAAAAGAGCACATACAATAATGTGTCCACAAGCAACAGTCTAATAAATCCGTGTATAATTCACAAATAGCATAAATTCACAAATTCAAATAACAAATGTTTTGTAGCACATGGACCACAGGTGGGGAAAAATGCTTTCCAATTTTCTCCTACTAAAACTTTCTTTTCCTTTTGCTTTGAAGAAATTTGCGAGGACTAGTTAATTTTAGCAGTACAAAGAGGACTGCCATGCTTTCTGCGTTGTCTTGACTACTGCACTGCAATCACCTCAGCTGAAGGAAAAGAACATAGCAGATAAATCCAAACAGTGAAAACACTTTTTAAATCAATAGTAACACTATTAAAACTTTGTTAGTTATTACCAGAATCTTTGATTTTTCTCCTGTTTATGTATTTTGCCTTTGCAGTCGATCATTTCTGCATTCAGTTTTTATTTCTTTATTTATTATCCTTGTTCCTTGGAATGATTTTTTCTTCATTCAATTTCATTAATTTCAATCTATTGGTACTGTGTGTCCCTGGATGTGATTTTTTAAAAGTGCTATATAGAATTTATTTTTATTATGAAGTACCACAAATCACACATTGTGTATCTACAAGCAACGTACCCTAACATATTTAATGTATTGATAACTGTGAGCCAAGAGCAAACTGTTCTGTTTAAAATAGTCACTCGGCAGCAAAAATAAACACTCCAAGCCAAAGGCAAAGCTATAAAACACATGTAGATCCACCAGCCAACCGCACACACTCAAACATGGCAAGGGGAAAATAGCCAAACAAAATGTGATACAACTTTCTAGCTGCATTCCCTTGACAATATCATAATTTCATCTTCCAAATGTCCATGTTTTTGCACAGCATCACAAGTAAAGCAGGAAATATTGTGCATACGTGTTTCACAGCAGGACATAAATCCTCTTTCTTAGATGTTGCACTCAAAGATGAGCGTTTCATCATTTTACACAACCCCATTGTTTCTACCTTGCACATATGATAGAGTTTGGATGCATTCATCAGCGAGCATCTATGCTTTGCTTTTCAATCCCTGCCAGCTGGCCGAGAGTCACCACAATCTCATCCTCCTGAGGCGTTGCACGCTAGGCTGGCAGCAATCAGCAAGACAGTCCGTGTCTGAGAAAAAAGCTTCTGCTGACCAACTGCACCAGCACTTTTTGCTTCGGAGGAGTTTAAGCTGCTGGAAAAGAGTGTGTATACACCTGCATGCAAATACACACACACAAACACAATTATTCAGAATTTCAGTCGCCCGTGACTTAGGGCAGCACTTTTTCCCTAATCTCCTCTTGTAGCTGTTTTTTATAATTAATTTTAAATTATTGTTTAAGCCTGTGCCATTCTCATCACTTAAACTTACAGACAGTTCAAAGCAAAGTAAATCTTTTGTATTTTACTTCAGGTCAATAACAAACGTTTTACTATATCCTTCTCTAATTGAGTTTTGTGTGTTTCAGCTAAAAGACTGGCGAATGATTCAGGAGGAGCAAGCTGAGCGTTTCTATCGTTCTCACACTCTGAGGAGGTTTCTGATGGTGCTACTCGACCATGTGACAGAGGAGAAACTGCTGGAGTGGGACCGTCTGGAGCTGGCTCAGGAGCACAATAAAAGGTCTGCTACCTGTGACGTTATATGGATGGTGCAGTGTGTTCTCCCATTAATATAACCAAGTAACAGGGTGCAAATTAAATTAAACAGCTTGCAAAAACTTTATTTGTATTTACAAGTTGAAAACTAATATTAGACCACTTTGGTTACAGTACACCAAGAAACCGGAAAACATATAAAGCCTTTAGGGTATAAAGATAAATTTTAATGTAGACCTATTCTCCAAACCTACCTTTAGTAACCACAAATAAACTTGATAGTAAGTAATACAGATTATGACAGAGGATAGATGCTGGAACATTGCATGAGCAGTGATTAGAAATGACACCATCATCTTCTTAACCTCAGTGAAGTCAATCATAGTGTATGTGGCCTTAGCTATAAATATTTCTTTGTATTATGATTCATGGAGTCAGTTGAGGTGTTTTGCTAAGGTAGAAACTTCAGTGTGGCTAAAATTACTTGGCATAGCAAAATGGTTCTTCACTGTATGGCCTCTGCTTCCAGATAAGAAAAAATACAATAGCTGCTGCAAAACTATTTTCCTGCATACTGCATACTACTATTAATTTTGTAACTACAAGTAATACATAGTTCTATTGCCATTTTAGCAGCTCCATGAGGCTGTGCATATTACGTACAGCAGTGCATTTAGCTGCATGCTCATGTCAGCATTCTAGATAATGCTAAAATGCTGATGTTCACCAGGTACAATATAGCGTAGGGCTGAACAATTAATCATTTTCAAATCATTCTCACAATTTAACAGATTTACAAGCTTTTAACTGGAGTAACTGTAAGTTTTTTTAAAACTGCAACCTCCTGTCGGTCAGCACCCACAGTACCAGCGAGCAGGAGCCACTGGCTGAAGTGTTCATGACTGGATACAAAATACCTGTATATTACTTGGGTGATAGCTGAGTTTATAGGGAAAGACTCGACGCGCCTCAGCAGTGAATAAGGCTGCATATTCAACAAGCACTACAGCATCCCCTCAGTGTTTATAATACAGAACAAATACATATTAACCAGCAGTTTCAGTGTTGCTCTTAAACATTGCAATTTCATTATTTTCCTGTATTGTTCATCATCATCCAATTGTTGTTGAGACATTTCAGTTGGGACCATGCAAAAAAGCTGGCTAGAAAACATTTCTAATTTGCACTGAAAATGAATTGCAGGGCTGGGTTTCAGTTCACATTTGGTTTCCATTATACTTAATAACAGTGCTATTACTGTGGTCTTCAGTTTCTTCTGACTGTTTATGACCTTTGGGTTCCTCAAGTGAAGTCAGCTAAATGACCACAGCCTCTGGGTGAATTCCCACTGGCTGCCCAACTGCCATTTTCAATAAGCCCCCAGTAACATCATGTAAAAACTCATCAGATGTTGTCAACCCAGAGGTTCTGATAATTCAGTTTCTTATTGCTCACTCCCTTTGTTTCCATCTGTCTCCATCTGCCTGAATGTCAGACGGGTGTTGCAGCGATGTTTCCTGACCTGGAGGCAGCTTCCCTCTCTGCTGCGCAAAGAAAGAGAAAGGGAGGAGCGGCGAGAGAAGCTGGGACGGAAAGTGTCTGAGGTTCTGCCTGATTTCTGCTCAAATCCACTGTAGAATCCCATCGCTGTAGGAGATAAACTGCACACCCACACAGAAGAGACATAAACATCTAAACTCCAGAAGAGGACAAATGCAATAAGAAAATGAATGCATATGCACAGTCTTCACATTTATTTAATAAAAATAAATACAATTAATATAATACAAACACACAACTGGATCCATGCAGTTTTTAGGTTACAAATAAAGCTCTGAATCCATTTAAGGGCTTAAAAAGCAGCGAAGACACTATGTACATTGACTTATTTGCTTTATCAGTTTAAACCAAGAATCAGTCTGAATCAGGCTAAATGAGTACAAGTAACATAATATATTCATAACTATTCAATCATGAATTGTGTTTAATGCAAAGGCAGTCTCTGGAACTTTTATCAGACTGATTATCTGACTTGTGCAGAGATGTTTCATTTGTCTCTGATAAATATCTATGACACATTATACACTGCTAACTTAAGATTCCCTCCTTTGTCAACACTGCAGATAAGTGTTTGTAGAAGATTAAGGAGGTGTAGTGAGCAGAGAAACCATCCTTGTTATGATCTTGTTATTATCCATGTTTTGGGCAGGACTGACCAGTTGCAGAGGCATCGTTACGTAGCTGTGCTCAAATGTCCCTACAAGGATCAACAGATCACTCTTCCTCACATTTGTCCTGTTTGCCGCCTCCCAGCAAGGCACTAGAATGTAGAGGAGGCACAAGGACAATGTTCAATTCCAAGGAAGACAGGAAACTGTAATAGTTTGGCAGATAGCCTGGAGTGAGGCAGCAGTAGAAGTAGAAAAGGTGATTGGATACAGCTGCATAAAGGAGATGCCAGATGTCAGTGACATTAATGGTAGTTAATCTTCTTGGTTTTGTAGTTGTTGGTGCTATTGCTGTGATAAAATTAGGGCAACTCAGGAGGCAACTGCCTCAGTAACCCTGTGCTAACAGTCCTGGCAGCTCTTAAGTTTGCTGCAGCCAGTAGGAAATCATTGAATGGTGAAAAGAGCCACGCTGCCATCCAGTGGACAGGAATGGAACAGCTGCATACCACCCAGATTCTTACACCAGGTCTGTCGGGGCAGGAGAGGGAAGGTTTACTCTGTCCCCTATGGTTATGAACTCGGACCAGTTGCTACGGAAACCTCGAGAGTAGACGCCAGTGTCCACGACGAGCCCCCAGTAGGAACTGCGAGCGGTTTTGTCTCGCAGGGCGATGCGTGCCTCACGCTCAGTGACGTTGTAGCTGATATTGATGACCTGCACCAGCAGCAGGTGGAGGAGCCCACCAGTCACGATGCTGCTGTACCATGCACAGGTGAAGCAAAGCGCAGTACTGGAACACAGACAAGGAGAGAAAAGTGCAAATAATAAATCAGCATACAGACATGATGTACCAAACATAAGTAGATACAGGGTTATTGCCTTTAATACCTTTATTCTAACAACTAATAATTCAGCATAAATAGAACACTTACAATTATATGTAAGAACTTAAAAACATATTAGTGGACAGATGATTTGAATCATCTCCAGGGCATGATAGCCATCCAGGCAGGTTGTCTCTTCAGTAGTTAAGAGGTTGAGATAGTTGCTCTGAAGGCCTATTTTTAAGTGTGCAACACCTACAGACGAGCCAGACCAGATCATTTTAACTACTTCATTACTCTGAGCAACAACAGGGGGTCTTTCTCCTAAGAGCTCAATAGGAAACACTCCAAGATGCTCTGTGAAAGAAATCCTGTTTAGTCTTCATTTTGTGGTGAGTTCTGGGAAGAATGTCAAAATACCCCATGGTGTCTCAAATAAAGATTGTTTAAAGAAGGAAATTCACTTAATTCCTGATAAAAAAAAGCTATCTGCCACTTCCCTGTTCCCATCTGCACTGTGCATATACCTTTAAGCGGAGTTATTCCTTTTAGGTATTTAACATTAATTACTGAGTTTGCCTTTGCACAGTTTAGTAAATGTCTATAAAACTGAAGGCATTTTCTAACATCCTCTAGCCATTTTCTTTAAGAACTCATGACAGAAGAAAAGTTGAGGGCAATATGGATATGAACTTTTAAAGGAATAGTCTGACATTTTAGGAAATGTCTTTATTTTCCAGAAGTTAGATTAGAACTAGAAGGATTAATACCATATGAATTTCTGTACCGTTATGCCTGTTGGCTTAGCTTAGCATAAAGACTGGAAACCGGAAAACAGTTTACCTGGCTCTGTCTAAAGTAAACAGTACATCTAAAGCTTCGTATTTAACAAGTTATATTGTATATTACAGATAGAGTGTAAGAATAACATAATGTGTACTGTATATGGTGCAAGCTCAGAAGACTTGCTGGAACAAATTAGTAGGATCAACCATTTACTAATGCACATTCAGGAAAGGATTAACACAGTTAATAAAGACATAAATCCAGAATCGTCTAGAAGTACATGGATACTGTATATTTTGTATAAAAATAAATAAATAAATAATATCTGGACAGTGTCAGAAGTGCAATATTATTCTTAGAGATTTCATTGAGACGATTGCCGTAACAATTGGACAATTAATAATATTCACGCTAAAACCAACTAAAATCATAAACCTCAACTTCTTCATGTCTGTTATTATCACTGTTATTATTATCACTCCTAAGATCAGCCTATAGATGCAATTCAAACGGCAGCTGGACTGAACTGGCGCAGGAGATCGTGGTGAATTCTGGCATGCACTTAACTCAGAAGCCTTTTTGTTCCAAGACTTTTGAGAAAAATGTATAATTTAAAAATTAGACAGCCTGGATTTAAATGGTAACTCTAGGAAAATATGCTCCTAAAGTGTTATGCCTGTGTTTTCAGTACCTGTACTGGTTGTAGACCCCGGGGCAGTAGAGCAGGGCTGTGAGGAGGTACTGTCCCGGACACACACTCTGCAGCACCAGGCTGATCCCATACAGAGACGTCATGAGGAAGAAGATGAGTGTAAGCAGGAAGCTGCGGTGATTGGCCTGCCCCACGCAGCTGTTTATCCTACCTCAGCAGAAATGGAGGGGACGCACAGACACACAAGTACACACACAGGCAGACAAAACATTGTACTGAGACTCCAGGGTTACACTAGACTACACACATGCAGGAACACACAGAGTGTGTAGGAGTGGATGGCAGCTGGGAAATGTTTGCTTATAATTAAAATGTATGGTGTTCGACATAACATACATATATGGTCAGTGAAGACATAGCAGGTGTGAACATGGACAAACACTCAGTCTGAGCTCATTACATTTTTTGAAAAGTCATTTACTTAAGGGAACTGTTTCAAATTGAAATGGATGTTTTCACTTTTTGACCTTTATTAAGCTTGTGTAGAAAAGACACTAATGGTCAGACAACGTCAGTGTTTGAGATGTGAGACAAAGAGGGAGAAACAGTGATGACAGGCTGAGTGAGAGGCATTTTAATGAAACCCACCAGACACAGTGGTGGTCGAGACGCAGCACACAGATGCCACAGATCCGACAGTGTCCGGCCCTCGGGGGCCGCACCACCCTGCACACAGCACACCAGTTCCTTCGGCTGCTTTCCTTTAGTTCCACTCCCGTCTGCTCTATTGGTCCCACCCGGTTGGTTACTGTCCTGGTCACATCCTGCCTCCCTCCATTGAGGACAGGGTCTGTGTCTACAAGACGGCTGTAATAGGTCACTGTGCTGTGGACGGTTTCTTGGTTTAGCCGTACAGTGCCGGGTTCTCTCTTGGTGTGGACAAGAGCTACCAGGGTGAGAATGACCCCCACAGTTACCAACCCTAGCTGGATCAGGCTCACATCCCCGTGGGGAAACACCTCTGTGATGAACAAATAGTACATGTACCCCAGAGAGAAGAGTGCAAGGCTGAGAAAGAAGAGTGTCCGTCCTTTCTTGTGGTGGGTGAAGTAGTAGTACCACAGTACCAGGCCGGGCAGACCTGTCAGGACTACCATGCCAAGCAGGAAGTGGAGAGCGGCGAGGTGCAGCAGGACAGGAAGGAGAATAAGAGGTGGGATGACAGACAGGTCTACTTTTCGTGCTCCACCCCACAGCCAAGGAAAACGAATCCGGTCTGTGACGACTGCAGCCAGCTGTGACAGGGATTCAGGTTTCTGGGGCTCCCTCTTCAGAAACCTGATGGAGTGTAATATTTTTTTACTGTGGAAGTGGTAAAACCAAATAATATTCTTTTTTTTTTTTTAAAGCACGGTTTTGATAAAACTCAGAAAAGTATATGAAATTTTGCAGGGAAGTCCTTTCTTATTCATATAATTGTAAATGAGGACTTTCAGAACTGTTGGTGTAATATACATGTAAAGTAGAGATTCACTGGTCCAATACACCAGCTAAATATCTGCACTGATGCCGACTTAAGTGGTTAGAGTACTATGATGTGACCAATCAACGTTAGTCTCTTCATCAATGTCATTATAAAGCTCTGTGTTTCTAGTGTCCAGTGTCTGACAGCCTGACATCATGTTTCTCCTTATAAAAATGATGAGCCCCCCTAATTTAAAGACTTTGGACCCTGTGAAATTGTAACTTGTAACCAGTTTTTTTCATTTTTTTCTGGCAATAAATAGAATAACTGCAGAAATAATCAAACAGATTAACTGGCAGTGAAAATAATCATTAGGTGCAGCCATAGTTTCAAGACATGTTAAGGGACGTAGGTCATGTCATTGTCGTTCACCTGTCACAGGCATCATCCAGGTCCTCACAGTCGCAGCAGCAGGCTGCTACATGGCTGCGCTCTCCGTGTCTGTTCACATACTCGCAGCAGCACAAAACCTCCTCCTCCTGCGCCTTGTTGACTCGCTTTTTCATGATTTCAGCCTATCACATGTTAATAAAAGTATGATCATTACCTTGGTTTCACAGCATTAGTGTTTGATGAGATAGTCAATAAAAAGTGACAGGAGACACGACGTGAAATACATTTACTCAAAATACCCCTAAAAAGCACTTTGCTGAAATGACCTTTGCATTCAGCAGCTTACCATCTATTTGCATGCGTTTTAGATGGTTCGGTTCCAAACAGATTTGCACCACACAACACTGCAAAGCAGACCCTGCTTATTTGACTCTACCCAGTCCACCTCCAACCCTCACATCTGTCACACATCTGTCATGCTTTAATGATTTACAGCAAGTGAACGGTCCCACCACCGCAGCCAGCTGCTGGCTTGTTTAGACAGCACAGATGGATTTGGGCTGAGGTGAGACAGTGGCAGCATTTATAAAAATTGCATGTCTTCAGAAAAAATAAGACAGATGATGGCCCAGTGAGCCACTAAGTTGGATTAATACTTCTACTCATTTAGACCTCTCTCTGGGGGGAAGAGGTCTCAATGAGCCTCTCATTAGCAATAAATGAAAGTAACTGATATGTTAAAAAGGACATCAGGGTCAGGAGAGGTCACCAGCATCTAACTGAGAAAGTCTGTAAAGAGAAGATCAATCATGTTACATGTACTGATTAATGTGTGCCCACAAGTGGCACAGCTGCTCCCTCAAAAAAATAAACTAATACTAATACTGCTGCAAGGATTCATAGCGTGACTGTGGTGCTCAGCAGTTTTATACTCTTCTGATACAAGGATTTTCTCTCGTATACACACTTTTCTGCAGGACATTAAAAAGCTTTGCATTAAAAATGGGATTGTATCCTTGTATAGTATTAGACAGATAGACAGACATTTGAGTATGCCTGTAGGTGTGATTTAAGGTCAAATGATCATTTGATTTATTAATTAGTTGGAATATAGGAAATTAGTAAACAATCATTTTGATCCACTTTAGTGTAATGTCAAATCAGACGCTTCCTCAAGCCATGAGCGTGAGAAAATATCTTAATTTACAATTATGAAATCAGAGAATGTGTAAAGGTCTAACCCTCCTGTGATTTGCACCTGTGTTAGTAATTAATAATGTGTAAAGTGTGAACTAAAACTAAGTTATTTTTAGGGCAGTGGCATTGTTTCAGGGAGCCTAAAATTTCTAAGTACACCCCTGCTCTTCTGTAAAGTTTCCAGAACTCCAAGGGCAGAAAATTATTACCATCCTCAAAAAGACCTCCCTCATAATTATTATTTAGGAGTAAGAAAACATCGTAGCTATAACATGTAGCCTGACTGCTGATTTTTTTTATACTTACTGCAACAAACAGATGTGAACATCAGTGGCTGGAAACATAAAAGGAGAGTTGAAGACTTCCTGGTATGTAGCTGCAGGCAGAATACACTTCACTCTTTGTAATGTGTGTCAATGTGGAAATTAATTCTGTCGTGTATTCTTTTCTAGAGTTAATGTTAATTTGTATTTAATACTTTAATGACATCCAGTTAATCGCCGACTGAAGGTCAAAGTTAACCCAGATTTTCACAGAGCCTAATGTCTTAGACGGTAACAAGCCCCACAGCACCAAACACACCGTAGACGAGAAAACACAGTTCAACATACCAGAACACGGAGCCGCTACATGCCGACACTAACTAAATATCGACTGATACGGTTTCCTCCGCCGGCTTCTGACGGAAGTCTATCCCCCGGAAACGGCTGTCGTATTCGGTGTTGCCCGGAGCTACATACCGCTGCCGTGGAAGTCACCAGAACAGCGCCGTCTGTGACTAGTCCGGGTTCATACGCCCGGCTCGGACGGGGAAGCTGCACGCTGAGGTTCGGGTTTGGTGTTAGAGGGACAGAGAGAGACCGATAGCTCCGCTGCCTCCAAACTAACAAACAGTTTCCCTCTTGACGTCACTGGAGGTGGACTTTCCACGCCCACAACTCAATCACCTACAGTACATACACTGAAAGTAACGAAGTACATGTATTTACTGAAGTACTGTAGTATTGCACGTGTATTTTTACTCCACTATAATTCAGAGAGGAATACTGCACTACGATTTGACAGATTTGGTTACTCCTTTACAGACAATACATAATATAATGAACTAATAAATGATGAGATATTGTTATGGATTAACCACCTGGTAATATTCATAGTGGTTACAATGAGCTCCACCAAGCATCAACACTTTGGCTACTATCATGCTACATAATGAGTGCTTTCACTTCTGAAGTTATTTTCAAAAAGTATAATTTGTAAAGCAAAGTTTCCAATGTAGGACTTTCACTTGCAGTAACAATGGTGTATTTCTATACTGTTGCATTGATAGTTTTAGTTTTCTGAGTACTTGTTCCATCATGTTTAGTAGTGTTAGAAATACAAGGATGGAAAATAAAATATATTATATTCCTGTCTTACAACAACTACTGTTTCTTCACTTTTTTGAAAAATTTTCTTTGCCATACTTTTTCTTTGAATGTTTATTGTGCAATTTACAGCACTGATATGGAAGTTCACAATAAATATTTTCTCCTTTAAAAAGTTT
The DNA here is from genome assembly GCA_032362345.1 of Sandelia bainsii. Taxonomy (NCBI): domain Eukaryota; kingdom Metazoa; phylum Chordata; class Actinopteri; order Anabantiformes; family Anabantidae; genus Sandelia; species Sandelia bainsii. The sequence goes on from JAUMHL010000013.1 coordinate 22,451,273, forward strand.
TATTTTCCTTTGCAAAATAAAAATTAAGCACCTGTATTACACTTATAAGTAACCAAGACAGTTTATGAAGGAGCACTTTAACTGGAAAAATAAGAAATAAATTTAAACAAATTAAATAACATGCAGCAGTCTAACACATATACAGGCTATCAAGCTACCTTAAATTTTAGCAAAACAAGAAAGACATCTGACAAGAAACAGTTTATTAACACAGAGCATGACATAATGTACAAAAGATCAATCAATGAAAGAGTTCTGGGTTGTAGAAGTGGTTTTGTATGTAAGTGAGGAAATGACAGAAAGTTTGCCTTTTGTCTTTACAATCCAAGAATGGCAGCAGCACAGTGTAAACATCAAACAAGGATCAAATGAATTTAACATCTCACCAACAATTCATGAAGAAAAGAAAAAAACAATATAAGGACATTAGAGCAAACTTGTGTGTTCTTGTGTAGTGTTGACAGAGTGAGTGCACAGTACTGAGACTAGGACAGTTCCACTGATCCTACATCTTTAGTGAATTAACATTTAACATTAGATTAATCATACGTTTCTTTTAACATGGCTCAGTGCAGAATTAGAGAGTACATAAAACAATAGATGTGTTAGAGTTAGATGTGTACAGTACATAAGGATAAAGTGGGCATGTCACCACTGTTTGGACTTTAACTTCACAGCATTTCTTTAAATCAGATCACAACGAAGCTAGAAGCTAATGAATTAAACGTTAAATATTGGGTTTGAGAAAACATCCTTAGACCCGCTGTCTGTAAATGAAGCATTTACATATATTAAAAAAAGACCTGGTTAATTTGAAATTTACAATTTAAAGTACATTTCAAGTTGTAGCCAGTAAGATATGCATAGAGAAAGAGAGATCAATTATGATGATTACAAAAGACGACTTTTAAAATAGATTCTATAATTTTTATTGGAAAAAAAAGAAAAACATCTAAAACACAGTCTTATTCACAAGGCATCTGTGCAAAAATTAAATATGTGCAAACATGCAAATACATAAAATTGTTTTAAATATTAATCCACTTCCCAAGGATAAAATAAAAGTATTCACAATAGTTCATTTGATGTGGCATCTAATGCCACTATTTAAGAAGAAAGTGGAAAAAGAAGCCACCGATGGGAGCCGACAGCAGCGGCCTCCAGAAATCTAAACCCACTGCCCCAGTGTGTGGCTGACTGATTTAACTTTGTCCTACCTGCAGTCAGTCTGCAGTTTTAAAAAACATCCTGGCACCTGATGCTCTACCAGAGGGCTTTTGGGACGTGTAACCCCTGGCAACACATGGCATGTCAGGGATCTGGGGACATCTGTATGGAAACGTCACTGGATACCAGAGATTTCCTCATAGGGAGGTCAGTGTTACAGCACTTACTTAACTTCACAGGGTCATCGGCAGGTGCTGAGCATCACTGCGGTGCTGCTGTTTGATTGGCCAAAGCAAAGCTCTGCTGCAGTACCACCAGAGAGCTGCGGAGCTGTGAAGAAAAGAATTTGATCTGACTTAGCAGCGACAACACCTGCTTTACCTTTTAAATGTTATGAGAGACATAAACACATATACACTACTCACAAAAAGTTAGGGATATTCGGCTTTCGGATGAAATTTCAGGATGAACCTAAAATGCACTATAA
>JAUMHL010000013.1:22453026-22464473 GCA_032362345.1 Sandelia bainsii
TTTACGTTTTCCATAAATTTCACCCGAAAGCCAAATATCCCTAACTTTTTGTGAGTAGTGTATATATATATATATGTTTTTGCACACATCCCAGTCTTAAAAACCTGTTGTGATACAGAATTTTCATAATGAAGTAACATGAGGTTTAAGCCCCAAGTACCAACATACTGAAATACAACAAAGGGTACAATCTCCACAATCATAGCAAAATTCGATCTAGAATCAGACTTTTTAATGATGTTGTACATTCTCACATTAAAACCAACTGACCTACCTGTTCTAAAAGATTGATTGAGTCCTGCAATACAGTTTTAAGTAGGTACATCTCTTCTCTTTTCCTGAATCCAGGTTCTTGTCTGGGACCATATTCAGGGACTAAACTGTCAAACAGCATAAGAAAAGGAAATTATTCTTATGTGTGGGATTAGACATTTCGTTTTTCTACATGAAGGTGGCAAAACACACAGAAGCAAAGTGACAAAAATGTAAGAGGTCACTTACATAACCACATTTACTGCAGCTGACAGTTTCAACACTGAGTCATCAGAATAAGAGCACTTATAGAGTATGTGGGCTGCTTAATCGCCCAGACAATAAAGGTGGAGGAAGAATAACCCCTTCCCCTTCTCCACCCACACTAAGACTTCTGCTTTCTGAGTGACCATGGCAAATACTGATATAGTTACCATCTATGAAAGTTTCAAGATATGCATGTTGCAAAAGAACTGAAAGTTTTCTGACCTGGCCTCACTCCTCTCCCTCAGTCGATGCTTTGTGCTGAGGTACATGCGGTGGGCCACATCTTCCATGGCCCACAATTTGAAAAACAAGCCCAGATTCAGCACAGTCAGAATCAGTAAACTGAAAAATACGCAAAGTTAAAAAAAAAACACCAATTAGTGTGCGAAATAAGAGAGAAGTGTAGAGCAGCCCTGCAAACACCAGACATTACCACGCAACATTATTATGTAATGTAATGACTTTAACGTAAAATACATTGCAGACACTGCATTTCATAAACAATTCGGAGTAGTTTGAAAATAAAGGCCCACGTTGCATCCATTACATACAGTACAATACAGACCACACTGGTGTGTTTGCAGGTTGTTAACTTACATTACACTCATCCCAGCTACTATTGTAGTGGTGTTCCATCTGTACGAGCCCTTCATTTCTATTGGGCCTGAAATACAGTAGAATAGAATATATGATTCTTCAAACGGCCTGCATGTCTCAAAAATGTTGCCATCAGTATGAGAAGGTTTTGCACTGGTTTGACATGTTTCTGATTAGAAGATATTTCCAACTAGTGGCATTCAAGATTTTGCAACAGCCTGAAGAATGCTGTTCTTTCTGGGTGTGTCAAAGAGTGTAACAGGATAAGATGGTGACATATAGTTCCGCTTAACCGGGGATGAAGTCCATGGTTTTCAGCAGTTGTGGCTGTCATCAGACAAGCAATTTGCAATATAAACCTTCTCTTTTAAAGCTTTGTGATGCTTTAAGCAGTAGCAGCAACTGTGACAAGTGCAGAGCAACTGAATACTTGATGTACTGCAGTGTCCATTTGAATACTGATACTTTTTGAAAGAGCTTTGAGAGAGAGATTTGTTCCAGTGTGCCCTTTGTGCTTGCTGTGTTTAAATAGCTTGCTGCCATAATATAGCTCATTTCAACACACTCTTTACATACTTACAAAAACACTTCATCTGTCCATCAAACATGAAGTTAGATCCAGTCATTAATTAAGTTTAGTATAAAGACTGCAAGTGAGAGGAAAGAACTAACCTGGTTCCACCCTAAAGTAAATAAATCCACCCATCAGCACCTCTAAAGCTCACTAATTAACACGTTATGCATCAGGTTTTGTTACGTTGAACTATTCCTGCAAAGTGATCATTAAAGACGTCATTTACCCATGTTTCCGTCTCTGTGCTGTTCGGGGTCTTGCCCATACTGTTTGTTGGGCTTCATGTGCTCCGGCAGAGTCCGGCTGTAAGTCCGTCTCCTTCTCCGAAGCCCACCGATCTTCCCGGCATCACCGCCTCCTTGATTCATCTCTGCCTCCTCCTCCAGCAGTTCTGCTTCTGCACAGTGTCATCAGAGGGCAACAAACAGTCAAACACAAATAAGGCTGAATCAGACGTAGGAAGAAGGCAGTAAAACCAACTGGTTTCAAAGTCAAAATGCAAACCCATGATTGCTTCATGGGTAAATAAAAACAAAAAACTGTAACCTTTCGAAAATGTGCATATTTGATTAAGGGTTTCCTGATTTAGCTTAGTGCACTGTAGACTTAAAATGGCAGAGAAGAGCAATGTCAGCCCAATGCTGGCAATATTGTCCATTAAAGTCCCTTTGTCCGTCCTTGTAAATGCAGCTGTAATATCATTCACTTCAGCAGAGTGTGATGTGTGTTGAAGGAAACACATTGTATCCAAGCAGAGATAAAATGAACCACAGGCTAAGGAAAGGAAACAGGGAAGTGCTCTGCAATGTGCAGATAAGACATCCTACTCACCCAGCTCCTTGAAATAATCTTCTATGCCACTCCAGGAGTTTTTGGTGATAAAGGACTTGACCAAGCCCCACGGCTGCTTCTTGTACTTCACATCAGTGTAAACCCTGGAAGCACATCAGACACTTTAAAGGGCAGTCCCACAGAAAATATAAAAAGGACAACAGATGATACCATACCTTAGTCGACACTTCCGCTTCGAGTTACTTATGATGTAGTATCGGTTTTGTGTGTAGAAGTAATCATGGTAGGGGACGTCGTGAGTGTACACCTCTGAACCCACAAGGTAATAATGACCATCTCTGGATTCTTTGTACAGCGTCTGACAGATAAATGAAGGAAAAATAAGCAGCAGGCAATAATTTACACAAGCACGCAAACACTATTCACACTTATATAGACAGACCTGGTTCTCTGTAGCAGTGGAGAATTTGCCAATCAGAGGGTTGCTGATGGTTATTGTGTAGTTCAGACTCCGTTTCATGTTTCCCGAGGCGTCTTTCTGCCATGATGTAAAGCTGGAGTCTGATAACACAAGCGACACACAACAGGTTTCATTAGCTAGAGATGGTGAGTAAATTAGTTTTAAGAATTGCAGGAAATAACTGGTCTTACTGGTTATTTTCCTGACGTTCATAAACCTGCGGGTGAAGCTGGAGTCAGTGAAGAGCAACTCAAACATCTTATTAGCACTGATGTGGAAAACCCTGTTTAAATAGAGTCGACCCTGCACCTGGGACAAACCCACTCGCTCCTCCACTGATGAAGCCAAAAGAGCAGAGAAAAAAAAAGAAAATATTAAAGCACAAGAGCACAAAGCATGTAAGCTCCAACTTTCTCCAGCAGCTATGTGGTATCCTCTCACCTTCCCCCAGACTTTCTGAACCACTCTGCTCAGACACGCCATTCTCATTGGCGTTGAGGTCAAGAGAAAGCAAGGAACGCTTGGAGGCCCGCTCTTGCATGAGACGATCCATTGGAGGGATTGAACTGTGCCTCTGAGAAGGGGTGTTGCGAGAGTCATCCTGCAGGAGTGGGATATTTTTAAAAGATCTGTAAAAATGCTAACATGCATAACTGTTGCAATTTCAGAAAAATGTTAACGTCGGTACCGTGTTTGCAGAAGCCTGTGAGAAAAGAGAAGAGGGCTGGTCGTCCCCTTGAGGCGTGGAGGTCTCTAAGGGTCCATGCTCCGCCACAGACAGGTGAATGGAAGGGGTCCGCTCCACCTTCCCCAAGCCATCATCACCACCAGGCCTCACAGTCAGGCTACAGACAAACAAATAGGTGTCTATATTTCCATACATTATAATTGTGCGCTTGTGGGAAGGCAGATGTGTGTGTGTGTGTGCTCACCTGGTCTGCATGCTTGATTCTGCTGATAACTGTAAGCTCTCCATCTCTTCATGGCTCAGGCCCAGGTCTTGCCCATAATGCTGTTTAAGCATTTGCCACAACTCCAAGCTGGTCAGAGGCTGAAAGAGATTTTAAAGAGGAGGAGGAGAGGTCACAAGGACATGAAAACGAGCCTGTAGATACCTCTTCTTGCCCAATAAGGACTCTGCTTTGGCAGATACAGACACCATAATGTGAACATAATTTGGCTGTAGATAACCTGGAAAAGTAGCCACGCAGTATTATTTAGAGTCCTCTCTCCTTACCTAACAACCTGCAAACGTTATTGTCTCTGAACCGCTTGAAAACTGATCTCACATTATCAGTTAACCCTTTGCAAGCAAAAGAAGTGCAGCCTTATAAATAAATAAATATCAAATAAAGTCAGCAATTCATTCAAATTAAGATATATGAACAAACAATACCTTAAAACAAAGTGAATTAAAAACCTTAATTAATTCATAACTGTCAGAACAGTCCGTGATAATATAAAACAAGACTATAAAAACAAGTTGCGCTGAGACAAATGGCGAAAAGTGATAAAATAGTCTGCATTATAGGCTTGTTTAAGCAGACAGAAAATGAATACGCTTTTTTGCCATATGTTACCGCTTACGGTGTCGTAGCTAGTCTAAAACTGAGAGAAAGTCTACGACACCATCAGACAGGCTTTACTTACTTGTCCGTGGACATGTCCCCGCAGCTGTGAGTTTTAACTGGCTGTCAGATACTGATCTGTAACCTGGACGCACCGCGCACTTAGATTCAGGAAGTCCTGTAGTTGAGCAGCTTCAGGGGCGTAATGACGCACCGCCCCCGATTTACTCCGAGATAAAGGTCAATAAAAACAAGTTCTACCTATCCAAAGTTTGGTTCGCCGACAGTCAAGCACCAGAGAGGCTCTTTTGTTTTGATGTGGCTCCGCTAATAGTTTCAGCTCCGACACAAGCAATTGAGTCGCTCATGCAAATCAGCCCTCGTGGCCACACCTGGAGAGGTCAATGAACTGACGGTTTTTTTATGCAGGTGTTTTTGCTCCAGAGCCCAGCAGACATACATCCCCGTGGGTAGAGCTGCCATAGTGCCTGTCTACAATAGTAGGCGGTATAGACACCGATACAGATCACATTAAACGCTGTAGGGACAAGTGCTTTTTGTTCATCGTCGTTTTTAATGCGTGAATGATAATATTCTACATTTGTTTTCTCATTTATTAATCGTTTATTACTTGCTTACAAACAGGTGGATAAACATAATTCCCCTTTTATTTGTACCTACAACTTTAACATGCTTGAAGTCCTGGTGGATAAGTATTCAAGTATTCCTTTATTTAAACAGAATACTACAATATCAAAATGCTCCATCACAAGACTCATCACTTTTAATAGAGCTACAGTACAAATAACAGCATAAATGTCAGTCAACATAATTTTAAAAACATTTCTATATTCTATTATTGTATTATTACTAATGTATACGTTTTCATTTGCGCTGCATTGTGCTGATATTTGAAAGGCAGTTTAATTTTAGATTTAATGTACATCAATTCATCATATTTTATTAACTGAGCAGGTGTTTTGCATCTAAAATTTTTCATATGCAAAGTAATTACAGCTGTCAAATAAATGCAATTTCTTACATTTACTTTTCTCCAGAATTATTTGCTTTTTCAGCTTATTATCTATTTCCTTTTATAGTATAAAGAAATGTGTCAAATGTGGCTAAGCTGAACTTCAGTGAGTTTATTTTTAACTACATTCCTGAATTGTGCAGCTAAGCTTTTCCAAACACAATATGTGGACCATATCTACATATTGTGTTTGTGACATGTTTGTGTCCAACACAACAGCATGTGTCTCTTGGACCCATAAGCAAACTCTGCTGCTGTGTCCAGATCTTTACCCTACATGCAACAGCAGAGTAGCAGAGATAACCTCAAATTGATTAGATAAGTGCTGCACAACAGGGTCAAGTCACCATCCTGCTGGAATTTAGTCACAGCTGTCGAAGTATTCAACAACAGAAAAGAAAGAGAGTACTGTTGAACCTGCATGAGCAATATTACCTCCTACATGCAGTATTTTAAGTGAGGAGACAGTATGAGGTATCAGGTGAGTGGAGTAGGGCCTTACTTTGTCCGTTAGCGCCGTTTGCCACATGCGGAAAACAGCCTGATAACTTTTCTCTCTTGCTGAGAAGGAAGTGAAGAAGAACTGCGCATCAAGACATAAAAGAGAAAAGTAATAAATTCATGCTTATCAAATGTGAAGTGAACTTTGATTGACTGCTCTCTTCTAACACAATATACTGTACCTTCTCTGTGTTAGTGCAGATCTGGATGGCATTGGGAATCAGTCGAGCCGTTTTCTCTCTTGTCACACCCAAAATGTCTTTAAGGGTCAGTGAAATCTGTGGATAAAGGGAAGAGATGACTTACAGTCATCTAACTTCATATCCCTTCACTTTTTGCACACTCTTATTGTGCTAAAAAAAATTCAATGTGGATAAAACAGCAGTTTGTGCCCATTAGTCTAATAATCAATAACCTGTCACGTCAAAGTGAAAACATTTTTAGGAGTTTTTGCCAATGTCTTTGCAAAATTGTTTTTACATTTTGTTGATTTGTCGACATATTTTCATTGCACAACTCCTCATTCACGCTGTAAAGTCCTTCTTCCCCATCTCATTACCTTCGTTCCTCGAAACACATTGCTGTAGAAACAGAGGCAGTTCTCAGAGAGGTAGAGGCGCCCCTGAAGGAGGATGTCCCGCTGGAGGGCACATGGATAGTCTGAGGAAAAATCATGTATATAATCCAGCTGATATTGGCCCATCCTCATACAAATCATACAAATGAGTGTGCCTAAGATGTATTTTATAAAACAGGTCACTGTATTAACATACTGCTGTGTGCTGTAGTGATTCACCTTATTTCAGTTCACTATGAGTACAAATGACATGTGACTACTTATAACTGAGTGGATTGAAAAAATATTATTGAAGTGTAAAAGCATAGGAGTAACTGGAACTTTTGCATAATGAAAGGTACTCATTATTTATACAGTAAATACCTAGATTCCAGCTCTACACTATTACAATGCACATTACTAGAAGCAGCTTTCATAACTCACCCACTATAAGTCTCTCCGACTCCGGCAGTTCCTTGAACCACTTCTTAAACTCATCAAACCTCTGTTTGTAGGTTGTAACAGGGGCTTGAGGTGCAGCAAGACACTGTCCCTGAGGATCAGAGCTCTGACGGAGCAGAGATGAACATTACTTAAACTGAGACATTAATGCTGTATTTATATAAGCCTACCATGTTACTTGAACAAATGAAAATCTGTGTATAATACTGGTTAATTGAGGTTAAAGGAGTTGGACAGTGGAACAAGAAACATCTCCACTGAGTTTCAGTATTAATGATAAACAGCATTATTAGCCATGCGGGCTTTGCATCAGGGAGGCCACAGCAATCCTAGTAATGAAACATGGTGTAATAAAGAGTGAAGTCAAAGGTTTTGCATTTTATAGCTTAAAAGTTATACTATAAATGCTTGATCTGAGTTAATTACATGATGTTTTCAATAATTATATAAAAGCAAAATGCTCAAGCAAGAGTACCTTTATGTTAATTGTGATAGTGTAGTGTTTTACCTCTTCATCAGAGCTCCACCTGACATCCACAAGGGACGTAGTTTCATCTGTAATGTCATCGCTGGCCACTCCTGACCTGTTGGATACTTGGTCCATCTGCTCTGTAGCACTGCTCAGATAAAAATATGGGATCATTTAAACATCACTGCAGGTTGTTGCCCCAGCGGGGTCGCAAGGAAATATTAAAAAGGAACAAAAATAACCTGCGGGTCTTTTGAGACTGAGAACGTAAAGAGCATGTTTTGAACCTCTAAGGTAAAATCACATCAAACAGAGAACCAGCAGCAGCACATGGGAAGTCATTAACACTGCAATATAACTGGTTTGACTGGGACGGCTCCACTTAGGAAGTGTTGTCATGCCAAAGAGCTGAAACTCATATGGACGCATTAATCTTTCAAGACATGAGTTGTCTCGTTAAAATTGTTAAAAGGACGAATTTGCGTTGCACGATGAAAAGGTTTACATACGTTTTACGTTAATAATTTTGCGTAAAATGCAAGTTGCCAATTGTTACCCGCATACGTTGCTCTCCTTTATGTGTTTAGATTTTGTTGGCTGATATGAACTATCGGTCGTCAAGGATGTTAAGTCTTATCAAACAACACCAAGATGTTGTAATCAGATATACACGGAAGCTGTCAGTCATGTACCTAAATAATTTTGCGCACAGCGGCATATGCGCACAGGTGTGCTGAGCGCTTATCATCTCTCCACATGCTGGTTATCTGGGACAAAACTGTTGTTTTCAGTCACTTACCTGACACGTAGTGGACCCAGGATTTCTGTTGTCTCTGTGCGACCGAGTTAGAAAAAAGTCAGGAAAACACCTGTTTGCCGGAGACAGTTCCGAAACTCTGCTAATGAGTGACGTGTGCTCTTCCTCCGCCTCCTTACAGTTGCATCTCATTCAACCGGGGAAACAAACCTTAAGGGAGTTGTCGCCTTATTGATGACGCTCATTGGTCTTCATGTATAGTTAAGGGCTCCAAGATGACCTCTCCCTTCCTTTACTCACGAGTCCTCAAGAACGAGTTCTTTCTAATTATAGCCATGAACGTCTGCTTACAATTAATCAGCAGAGCAAAAAACTGCAGTGTCGTGTTTTCCTTCATGGGATCAGTTTCAGTAACAAGTAGAAAATATTTATATTCCAATCTCTAATTAAGTGAAGCACTGATCTAAGATCTGGCCCTTTAAAACTGATTTATTTGTATAAGCACACCTGAAGAGCAGGTTGCAGGAGACTGTGGAGAATGAGTGATATGCAGAGAGACCAGTTCGACAGCATCACCAGAAACTATGGAGTTATACAACCACAACACAATTTTTTCCCCATGATTTTATTCTTTGGGCAAAACATGACAAAGTATTGGACAGCAGAGCGTTGACTCTTACACATTCACACAGCAAAGTACACAACACTGCACAGCGTGAAACACAACCATAAAAACAAAAGAGAGAACGAAGCCTTTGCGTCATTGTGCTGGCAATAAATAGACTGACCTTATTAAATTTATATTCAATACTCTTCTGTACAGATGGTCTATGAATTACAATACATCAACCGAACAATCGTCAGGGAAAGCAACTGGGCTACACACAGAAACCGAAAAGAAACAGGGTGAAGAGATCTCTCTTTCGTACACACACGCGCACACACACACACGCGCTTTCAACGACCATGCAGAGGAACCAGAGTCAGCCTATATGAGGCAACAAATACTAATGAATACAGTACATCTTTCTCTTTTCCCTCCACATGAAATTGTGTAAACACATCACCCACAAAGAAGCACAGGGGAACACACAGGTTTTGGGAATATGACGAGATGGAATGTGATTCTGCAGTGAGACGCGGGAGCCTATTCCTCCAACGTACGAAAGCCATTCTGCATGTCCTCCAACAGCTGAGCATAGTCTGCCTTGACCTTAGCCTCGCCGTCCTTCACGGGGTCCTGTACAGACACAAAAATACATTCTTACAATGTGAACGCAAAAAAAGGGGACCTGAGAAAAAAAGAGCAAGTGTATTCTCACTGTGTTCTTCAGGTTGTGAGGTGGACAAACATGCTTTCAAATGCACATGATATCCAGAAAGACTTAAATTCTCAGAGCTAATCATTTGACTTGTTCATTTTTAACTTTGTTCTTCTGGAAACTCATGCTGATTAAGCATTCTGCTTCGTCTTTTGTAGCATGTGACATGAGTCATCCAGGCCTATGCTGTTTGTGCTTATTGTTGTAACAATGTTTCTATGCAGCCCCATAGACCAGGTCTCTCTTGAAAATTACATATTAAATTGGTTAAATAAAGCAAACACTTAAAATAAATAAACTTAAAAACCTTTTTTTCTACTCAATGAATTCTGTTTTGAAAATTATCAAGCTGAGAACCACAGAACTGACACATAAGGCTTTTGCCAGTAAATACATTCACAAAAAAGCGTCCCACACCTTGAATTTCATCGAGCTGATCTTGTAGAGGATTTCTCCCATGTGCTCCCTGATCATGGCCCAGGTGATCTTGTTGTCGCTCTGAGCTGTGGTCTCGACTGCATGCCTCGCCATGTCGTAGAAAGAAATCATGTTGGAGAGAATGCCCACTGTCTTATAGAAGGGACAGAACCTGAGGAGACAAAAAAAACCTATATATTATATAATAATAAAAAACATTTCAAGCTATTTTAGATGCACAGACAACAGTGGAGTTTCACCTTCACTTTTTCTGGCAAGATTTATTTAAAGTCTGATTGTGGTTCACGTGTGTTGTTCAGTAATATGTTACCTGTCATACGGAGTGTATCCGTTCTGCTGCAGGAAGTCATCTTTGATCAGTTTGGCTACTTCCAAGGTGATTTTATCTGTCTCTGCCAGTGATGCCTGTTAGGGTGATAATCAGTTCAAGAGGTTTAGGAAAAATATTCACAAAAGTGATAATAATCCAAAGAGGTTTTTCAACAAATAGAAACAATATATGAGACAGTAAATTACATTTTTGCACAAGGTGTTTGTAACTTTGAACCTTCTCGCGTGAAATTCTGATGAGGATCTGTGTTCACTTAAGGATCAAATCACTGCTGAATTACCTTTCCAACAAGCTGCACAATCTCAGCCAGGTCCTCCTCCTCCTGCAGGATCTCTTTAGCCTTGGTGCGCAGGGGCACGAACTCAGGGAAGTGCTTGTCATAATATTCATCTAGAGCACGAGTGTATTTACTGTAGCTGATCAGCCAGTTCACAGAAGGGAAGTGCTTCCTCTGAGCCAACTTCTTATCCAGACCCCAGAACACCTGAAAAAGAAGAGAATGAGCACTTATTAAATTACATTTGATAGACAAAGCTGATCTTAATTAGGGTGATAGGGTTCTTAGAGTTTGATTGTGTACCTGTACAATACCAAGTGTGGCTGACGTAACAGGGTCAGAGAAGTCACCACCAGGAGGCGACACACTGAGAAAACAACAAACATTTTCATTAAAATGCCAGAAGGTACAGACAAACAAAACAGGGGCAGAGCAATGTCTCCCTCTAGTGACACAAAACAGTACTCACGCTCCTACAATGCTGACGCTGCCCTCCCTCTCAGGGTTGCCTAGACACTTCACCCGGCCAGCGCGCTCGTAGAAGGAGGCGAGACGGGCACCCAGGTAGGCAGGATAACCACTGTCTGTGGGTAGATACAGAAAATAACAATAGTTATACCACAGTTCACAGCCCTGCTCTTTCCTAGTGGGTTATAATAACACTAAGAGTGAAAACAACAGAACATAAAGACCTTCCTTTTTCATAAAGCTTACAGTTAGCGCTCATATGCCAATACTGCATGCCATTAACTGTGTGTCTTCTCTCTCCTGTAGCTCTGCTTCTTCCTCTT
>JAUMHL010000013.1:22464573-22478243 GCA_032362345.1 Sandelia bainsii
TTACAATGTAAAGTGCCTCGAGATGACTTTTGTTGTGATTTGGCGCTATATAAATAAAACTGAATTGAATTGAACATTGCATCAACTTTGGGGAAATTCAAGCATTAGAATTCATTGGGAAAAAAATGACTTACACAATTACTATTGTTAGTAAAATTGTTTCGTTTTTTTATTTGGTTAAAAGGATCTTCTTAAATCCAAATGGAGAACAAAGAGTGTGGGTCTCTGTTAGAATAAGCAGAAGACTATAACTTTTGTGAAATTCACAGATTAACTACAACTTCCTTTTATAAAAGGAAAAACTGATCGTAAACTGAAAGTAAAAAAACAAAAGACCTGATTTGTACAATATAAGTTTCTCATTTCCTGTTACCAACTATCAGAAACACAGTCCAGAATCAGAATTTGCCTTTAGCCTTTATTTTAATTTCCAAGAAACTAGAAACTTACCAGCAGGCATTTCAGCCAGACGGCCAGAAATTTCCCTGAGAGCCTCGGCCCAACGGGAGGTGGAGTCAGCCATCATACTCACATTGTATCCCATATCTCTAAAGTACTCAGACAGCGTGATTCCTGCCAAAACAAACTCAGTTAGTATGCACTACATGTGACTCACCACAAGAAACTGAATGAATCATCCATTAAGTAACGCCATTTCCCCCTGGGGACAGCTGCTGGGGACAGTTACCTGTATAGATGGAGGCTTCTCTGGCAGCTACAGGCATGTTGGAGGTGTTGGCCACCAGCGATGTTCTCTTCATGATGCTCTCTATCTTCCCATCCACCTCCATGGTCAGCTTTTGGTCAAACCACACTGTCAGTCACCCTGAATACAGATTTAAATCACTGACTTTGAGATATTATCCCAGCATTATCAATACCCACCTCAGGGAAGTCTCGCAGTACTTCTGACATCTCGTTACCACGTTCCCCACATCCTACATAGATAATGACATCGCTGTTGGAGTACTTGGACAGCGACTGGGAGATGACAGTCTTACCACAACCGAAGGCTCCTGGGATGGCTGTGGTTCCTCCCTGCACACATCTTTACAAAGAGAAGAGAGGAAAAAGAGAGTCAATAAATCTTCAAAAGAGAAAAAAAGTAACAAAAAAAAAAAAGGATGTGTGACTCACGGGAAAAGGGCGTCCAGCACTCTCTGTCCAGTCAGCAGCGGGTGGTTGGCAGGCAGCTTCTCTGTGACGGGCCGCACTTGTCTGACAGGCCACACCTGCACCATGGTGAATTTCTCCTTCACCCCCTCAAACTCCAGCTCCATCACCACATCCTGACACACACACACACACCATCAACACAACCCAACAATCACTTTTGAAGTTTAACAGTATCTAAAGGTCTGTCAGACTCACTGTGATGTCGTAGTTTCCAGGAGGAGCCACGTAGGTCACAGTGCCCCGGTTTCTGGGAGGCAGCATGATCTTGTGCCTGATGAGGGAATTCTCATACACCATACCGTAGATGTCTCCTCCTGTGATGTGACTGCCGACCTAACAGAGATAAAAGAGAAGAGGTAGATGGCAAATCAGACTGACAGAGGATCTGAACATATGGTACAAAGAAGAAGGCCTGACGTCTGCACAGACTCATACCCGCAGGCTCTTGCTGGGGGAAAACTCCCACTTGATGTCTCGGTTGAGAGCTCCAATGTTTACACCTCTGGGAATGTAGATACTTTTTGTCAGGTCATTGATGTCCTTTAGGGGTCGCTGGATACCATCAAAGATGGACCCCATGATTCCTGGACCCAACTCCACAGAGAGAGGTTTCCCCGTCCGCAGCACAGGATCTCCAACAGACACACCGGCTGCGTTCCAGCTCAGAAAAATCCACCAGAGTTTGGACAGGAGAACAGGACTATGTCCAACTATGTCTAATAGCTATAAACATAGAGGAGCAGTGATAGAAAGTAGCCAATACATTTACTCAAGTACTGTCCTTAAGGACAATTTGAGGTACTTGGGGGTAAACATGAGTATTCCTATTTGACTGTACTTTGTAATTCTGCTTCACTACATTTTTCAGAGCTTTATTTTCTGTTTTTCTTGTTGCTTTCTTTGTTTGTCTGCTCCTGCTTGTGATCTTGGTGTGTTAAGATCTTAAAGCGTTTGGTTAAATATATGTGTATCTTACATGTTTTGACAGAATGTTACCTCAGTGGAGACAGAAAGGGGAAAAATAAGATGTTTATGTGTTTAACACAGTTTTAATCATATTATATTAATTGAAGATGTTGTGTTTCAGTGCCACATTGGCCCCTGACTCAACACAAAAGTAGCAGGTTAAACAGTGGGCAGCACCATGGGGCATATGACATAAAACAAATGCAACTGATGAACAAAGCTTAGCAGAAAAAAGGATACATGTCTCCTCGTAGACCTGGATTGTGGCCATGTCTCCCTCCAGCCTGATAATCTCTCCCACTAGTTCACTGTGGCCGACACGGACAAGCTCATACATAGCTGCTCCAGCCATGGCTGTAGCTGTCACCACTAGAAATATAAACAAAGTAAACAATCAGACACAATGCAGTTAAACAGTAGAAGAATTCATGATGAAAATTACATCTACAAAACATTTTTCTCTTTAACAGTTTTCTCACATTTCGTTAGTTCGTAACCGTCTGGGCCTAATGTGCTGCAAATTTAAGTCTTTTATAACAATGTTGTGTTATAAGAGCAAAGGGGACAAAGGGTTTCACAGTGGTGGCCAACCTGGTCCGGAGACTCCATGGACGTATCCAAACTGGCTCTCTCTCTCTTCATCCCTGATCTTAGGCAGCTTGGACATGTCCATCTTCACTGGTTTATTAGACTAACTGTTAGGAGAGCAGAGAGGAGAAGAACAACTTGAGAGATAATAAGCAACAAAGTAGTGACATGTTGACTGTTTATATATTGTTAATATTTCATGTAAAGACACCTTATAATCCCATGAGGGATCAACCATGAAAAGCTATGATTCTAACCGCTTTTGCTCTTAAGGGTCACAGGAGTGTTGGAGCCTATCCCAGCCGTGATTGGGCAAGAGGCGGAGTATACCCTGGATGGGTCGCCAGTCTGTCACAGGGCTCAATCATTTCAATACTATTAAATTAACCTAAAGACTGCAGGTCTTGCTACTGTCATTTGTTACGGCATAACCTCTCCATCTACATTTTTACAATGCATTATGATTTAATAATTTCATCTGAGGCCAGACAGACTGCTAACACAAGCCTGTTCAATCTTGTTAATATGAAGAAAAGCTAATTAATTTCCCTCAAACATAAAACATTTAATAAGCAATACATTTAAGTGTAAAAAGCAGAGTTCATTTACTTCAACGGTCATTTTCAGCATGTCATTGACTTGCAAAATGGCTTTTACAGATTTAACAAAACCAGATTTTTATTTAGCTTTCTCAGAAGCAGAAACAATAAAATAAAAATGAAAGGAGTTTTAATAACAAAAAATCCACTAATCAACAGAAAAAAATATTTTCTTAGCAGCGTGCTGGTACCCTGATCTTGGCACCTCCTCCTGTAACCAAGGAAACCACCAGGAGGATCCAGCTACATCACCGCTCCATGTTTCTCGGTGTTACAGAGCCTGATTTAGGCCGCCCTCCTCCTCAGCTGCACACACACCTCCGGTTCAGTACTATAGTCAATCAGCATGACGTTGTGTCTGACTGAACTTAGAGGGAATCCCACACAGCAGCATGTTCCTCTGTCTTCCCTTCACATACACATCATGCTCCATTTTCATATGTAGAAATGTATCCGTCTTCCATGATATCTTTGGATTTTCCAAATTAAGGTTTGTGTTCTCCTGTCATATTTATATCACGTGTGTGCTTCATAACATATCACACATCTCAGCAGTCAGTCGTGACATAAACCCATCCCCACACAGAGCTGACTGCAGATGCTCACACTGAAGATGAGGGTTATCTGCAACTGTAGCCTGTACTGTACATCATACACATCAGATCCAGTCAACAAACATATTATTATTGAATTTCTGCATTCCTCAATTCTCGTTCTGTATCTGACAATCATATCACACACACTACATCTGTGCCCTTTTCTTGTCCTTCCCTCCGATGCACAGATCTTCCTGTTTACGCCAGGCTGCTTAACCCATCTGTGCAGGGATAAGGCAGCTCCACCAACAGGCCAATGCAGGAATGGCAAGAATAACATCTAAAAAAAAGCTTCACTCTGGTGGACTGCTGCATTTTTGAAAGACCAAAATCATACAAAATTACCATACTTCAAATAGACAATTAGGTGTATGTTTACCTCAAAGGCAAACTGGGCGTGCCTTGAACTTTCATAAGTATGACTGAACCACTTCAGTGAATGTGTACCTCATGCTTTTCTTTACTGCCTTCAAAGTCAACAGATGCAGTTAGTTTCATGCAGTCAACAGATAAGATTTATTGTTCTAATGATACATTTATTTAAGACCACAGACAACCGTCTATTTGCTTGATTAATGCTAAGTTTACAAACTAGAATTACATATAAACCTTGAAAAGGTTACAACACACCATTTGTTCTTCACTTCCAGATTAATGAGTTATCAACAGACATGACATTTGATCATATGATGCTGGCACATGACTGAGTGGTCTGACTATATGAGGCTCTTTGAGGAAGTGGAAAACTTGCATGGTGCAAAACTGGAAAGTACAAATTATGGGTGGAAAGACTGGAGAGCCCCCCTAAGTACAATACTCCACAGAAAATGGGCAAAGGGCTTACTACATGACTGTACCTTTAATTATTTCTATTGACCTTAGATGTCATGTTGGCTAATGTGTGATGAATAGTAAAGAAAAGATGGAAGGATTCTCTATTATGACCAAATTCAAAGGGGGAAATAAAAAACTTGTACACCAGGGAGAAAACCTGTCTGTCTACGCTCATTATTTGAGCAAAATCTTAGCGGTTTAATAACAATGACAAGAGTTACCGAATGAACATGTAGCTGCAATAGTGTCTGCGCAGAAATAGGCTCAGAAATGTTGCATGTAAGTGACATGACCAAGCAAAATACCACGACGCTAAGATGTTAATTACAAACATATTTAATGGAGCTAGCTGACTGCAAGAAACTCAGCTGAATTATATTGTTTTTAAAGCACACGGCGGTGCCACTAGGAGTGATTTAATGACACGAGTATTACCAGGTAGCCTTCATATGTTGATGAGCACAGCTCTGAGCCTTGGCTTTGATACTGATCCCACAGTGCAGGATCCTCTAACAGCTTTCCTGGAAACTGCTTTAATGTCGCAACAAAGCGAGCCTAAAATCCGGCCGATTAATCATAATTAAACTTGTCTGTGACATCCACTAGATCCCACTTTGCAAAACAGCGACTACAACGTTAGCTGGCCATATAAGTTGTTCAGTATTATTAAACCAATAGCAAGACTGGTCTCTCGGCCTGGCTGAAAATTGCTCGCTCTGCCGTTTTGGCGCAATGGAAAAGCTGAGTAATTTCATTATCACCACACAACAACTGTAATATCAATTCATAATATCGAAATTACACAACATTGTAGAAGAAAATACAATATTTACCGCCTGGTGCTTTGCTGTCGTGCCTCGAGAGAGAAACGGTGGTTGCTGCGATGCGTGACAGCAGACTGAGATCAGCTGACTTCATTCACTCGTTGCTCGGTTTTACTGCTGGGCCCATGAAACTGCCGCCATTTTGGATCCACCCCGGGTCTACCGCAAAGATTTTCGAGTAGTCAACACTGGTGATCGATCGCTCTAGGTTAGTATTCGTCTACAGCGAGTACTGCAAGCAATAGCGTAGGAAGGATTTTTCTCTTCAGTTGATATTTTTTTAAGTTTACACTTTAATGTTCAATACAACTCTGGTCAGCTTGATGCTAGCAAGCTATGATAATAATTAAAGTAGACCACATCTACTGTCTAAGGGTAAATACCATGTAAGGCCATGCAGAGCCTATCTCTTGTGTATTAAATATCTTTGCAGGAGCGTTGGAGCCAAAATGGAGGCCCTGTCACAAATCCCTGTGATATTTTTTACTCCGCATAGTGCCTCTGTTTCTTAAAATATTATCGTTTCTTCTATTGACAGAAATAAATGCTTATATCCAATCATTGCATTCAATAATACATCTTTAAGGCTGTTTTACATGAGTTTCTTATATGTATTTAATTTAGTTTTTATATTGTGTCTGTAAAAGAGTTCCTTGAAAAGAAAAATGAGCAAAAACATTTAGAAAAAAACTACAGAAACTAATCCAATGATGAAGGTGGCTGTAAACAAACATAATATACGTATATGTATGTCTGTGGTTGTAACGCGCAACCATGACCATGTTTTACCCCGAGTAAAGACTCACAGGTTCTTTACAAATCACATGTCTGTTGTTGTGTTTGTCAGATCATCACTTATTCTGCATAATGAGTACTTTTTTTTAAATTATACTTGTGTAACATGAATGTCTGACTTTTACTTGTGTACTTCTACGATGTGGTGTTGCTACTTTTGCTTATATTCACAAGCCTGTCTTAAATGAGTCAAGTGCCCAGATAAACAGGAATTTTCATGAAGGGCATTAAAGCCTTTTCAGTGGAAGTAATAGGTTACAGACTGTGTTCCATACATAAATGTATTAAAATGCATATCAAAAGCTAAAATGATGCAGACTGAGATGGTCAAATCAAGTAGTTATCAAGTGGTTTACTTCCAAAGTTGTTGTTTTTTTTATGAAATTTCATCTTTACATTTTGCTGATCTGGATTTGCACTTGTGATTCGGTTGGAAGGCCAATGCCCAATAGTGTCTTTAGAAAAACTTTTAGGCATCTTAGCTTTTATACTATAGCTTAACAGTAGAAAGGCAGATGGGAAACACATGGAGAGAAAAGATGTGACATGCAAAAATGGTCCAGAACCAGACTTAGAACCAGAACTATGGAAATGAAATTACATGGAATGTGCTCTAACCATTGTGCTACCTTTTGTGCTGCTCAGATACATTTTGTAACACATTTTTGCAGAGAGGGATGATCTTTGAAAGTATTTTCTAAAGGCCTGAATTGATGGGATGAAATATTACAGCACATAAAAACTGTTTCAGGGTTTACATGGACATAGATTTGAAAAATTGTGAGCCTATCCTTTAAGTAGGCTGTAAAATATGGGTACTTCGCCTTCCACTGAACCTTCAGGCGAGACTCAGGTTCAAAAAGAACTAGCTGCATACGTATTAAATGCGTAGCAGCGTCAGTGCGCATGCGGGGGTCAGGGTTGACAAGTCTCCACACAGTTGTGGAAGGAGTGCGGCGGCTAAGCTAACTGCAATCATCGTAACTAGCTACATGTGGAGGGTAAAACGGGAGGCAGCCCCGACCCTAACTCTGTCAGAATATCTCATTTTTACCAAAAACTGTAAAGTCCAGTCTCATTGAAAATAAGGGATAATATCTGTTTACAATGAAAGGGTGAGTGTAAGCTTTTAAGTCACAAATAAGTAGCTTAGCACGAGTAAAGTTTTTCATGTCTGTTTTTTTCTACAAGGGGAGGCGGGGAGGAGACGGCGAGGCTAGCTAGCTTGCTAAGCTACTTTTATTCAGCTGTAGGATAGAAAATATAAACCACAGCACGGTTACCGAAGCAGCTTTGTCGCAGATATTTTTGTAAATTTAATCCGCCTGTCGGCTGGTTCAGTCCGCTAACAAGCAAAGCTAACTAGTTAGCTGCTACTGGGAAGCTAAGTCAGTAAACCCATTTCAGCTGAGCTACATAGGCACGTCCTAGATTTCTGATGATTTGTGTGAAAGTCGACAACAGCTCAACCGAACTTCAGCTGGAGCAAGGTCGCCAACCCGGTTAACTAAGTCACAGGACATGTTACTAGGCACTCAGGTTATGTTGTCAACTCGTGTTAACAGTACACCCAACATCAACTTTAGAGTTAATGTAACCTGATCTGTCAAAGTAACACACTGGCAGTGATGCTCCATGTCTTGACATTTTTAGCTCTCAATTCTCAGATTAATCCTGCACTGTGTTAATTGTCCAGATAGGATTTCAGACTTTTCTTTTCTGTCCATCCTAATGAAAAACGCACGTGACACAGCTGTTTTTGGATGTGTAGTCGTCCTAAAAATATCACAGTGAACCCCTCAACAAGGCAAAACGGACAGTTTTGTTTGGGTTACTTCCTAATTCACAAATCTACCCATATTCCCAGGTTGTCTTGAAGTGACCTTGATTTTGGCATGCGTGCCCTATCCCTGTTTTCCAAATAAACCATAGTCTAAAATATGAAAACCATTAGCTTTAGGTGTTATTTTGGTGGGTTGTGTCTGACACTGTGCGGCAGTGTTATGCTTCCATTCACTCTAGATTGTAAGTAACTTTACTTGATGAATTAACTACAGTTACAGCTGCAAATTATAGTTTTTAGTTCTCAATTTATGTCATTTTTGTGACAAATTGTTTGAGCTCTAAAAGGTCAAGATACCATTAGTATCTGCTGATGTAAGACTTGTACAAGTGTCACGGGTGGGTTGCTGCGTTGTTCAGTAAAGATGGTGACACAGGGATCTCATTTGGAGTTGAGCTCTGTTTTCTTTTCTCACAATAACAAGTCACAAAGATAAAGCCCCATATAAATTTTCTGCCTGCTCCTGCTCCTTTCCCACAAGAGCATTGTACAAAGGAGAGAGGTGAGTGAGCACCCATAAATAATACGGGGTGCCACAGAAGAAGAAATTAATGAAGAGGGTCTTTGACCACGAACACAATAGGCTTAGAGATCTTGACAATCAAGTATAAGAAATATTTTTGGTTTCTAAACAGACTTTGTGTAATTATAAAAGGTCATCTATATGACCCAGTTACACAACTATCCTTACATAACTTTTTTGGGGTGTCCAAAGCACAAAGAGTTTTGTTTTACTACCAGATAAGACCAAGATAATGAGGCTACTCTCACAATTAATTAGCAGAATTTAGTGATGTTTTGCATTATACCACGAAAACTGACTTAAACAAATAATGCAAATACAGTGATACTACTAGATACTAGAAAATGTGCTGTTAATTAATCAAATTATTTTTTAGCTGTACAAGTAATAATGTTTATTACAGTAAAGCAACTTCGTCCAGGTGGGTAGATTGGAGGAGTAAAAAAAAAAAGATTTAAAGTTCTTGGGCATCTAAAGTTTCATCTCATAGTTACCATGATGCCTGTTGTTTCTCTTCCTGTACAGTTGTTATTTATCACATTTCAAGTTAAAGCATCTTGAACATTCAGTAACAGTGTACCTGTTGTCGGTTATTTGACCGTTTTGCTCTTGTTCCAGTAGCCGAATCGAGTTGGGGGATGTTACGCCCCACAACATTAAGCAGCTGAAACGCCTGAACCAGGTCATCTTCCCTGTCAGCTACAACGACAAGTTTTACAAAGATGTACTGGAGGTTGGAGAGCTTGCAAAGCTAGGTAAGAGGCATCAGACATGTAGCTAGCAGATGACTTTAAATAAATCTTCCTTTTAGGATGCCTGCAGAAAATGTTCTCTTTATGATGACAGTAGACCGGAGTAAAAACACTGACTGTATTCAGTTGTTAGTGCAGTGTAGGAGATTTAACAACCCCATGAATGGAAAATGTTTATTATAGAACTGTTGATTTCCAAATATGAGGTAAAAAAAGGACATTATGTACACATTGCTCCACAAAATAATGTGGCTTATTATTATTTCCAATTATGCAATTTAAAAATACAATATGTGGAAACCACTGTAGTCATATTTTCACAACTGTGTTAAAATATTTTAGTGTAAGGCCAATTTTTGCACTCAGCAAAGCCTCACATTTCCCTGTCCTCTGAAGTCTAGAGTCTGTAATTAAGACATTATGCGTTTCCAATGTGTCGGTCTTGTTTCAATGTTACCTCCTATTTGTCTTGCAGCATACTTCAATGACATCGCAGTGGGAGCTGTGTGCTGCAGAGTGGACCATTCTCAGAACCAGAAGAGACTGTACATCATGACGCTTGGCTGTCTAGCACCTTACCGTAGACTTGGAATTGGTAAGGAGCTCAGTCTCTAGGAGATGGTGTAGTGCACTTTGTGATCTTGTGTTTTCTTTTTACAACTTTACCTTTGTGTTCCTCTCCAGGTACAAAGATGCTGAATCATGTGCTAAACATCTGTGAGAAGGACGGCACTTTTGACAACATTTACCTGTGAGTCAAATGGTTTCATTGTAAATTAATCTTTTATATTAGGGCTTATTGTATAGACTGATTTTTTCAGCCCTAGTATAAACATAAGTCAGTTTGTTCTGTTGTTAAATGTTATGTTTTGATCACTTCTTCTGTTCTGACACTAACTAAATTTTCTTTTTCCTTCACCTTAGTCATGTTCAGATCAGCAATGAGTCGGCCATTGACTTTTACCAGAAGTTTGGCTTTGAGATCATTGAAACGAAAAAGAATTACTACAAGAGGATAGAGCCTGCAGATGCCCATGTGTTGCAGAAGAGTCTGCGCAGTCCATGTGCACCTCCAAGTGGAGAGCTTCAGAAGGCAGAATAGGGGCACATCATGCACATCCTGGAAAAAGTACAGATGTGCTCACCACCACAGAAACAGAACTGTGAAATGCCCCAGGGTCGACACATTCAACACTTTCTTCAAAGGACGCTAAAAAGAGAAAACAAATTTAAAGTACAAAAATTGCTGCATTTATTTTGCAAAGGGGTCTCCTTTGTTTTTTGCAGATCTTATTTGCTCATATTGATAAGTGAAAATGATAAAAAGCTCAGTATCCAAACATGCTCCCATTGACAAAGTTGCCAATTTCAGACAGTTTTAGACATGGTGCAGGGGGAGGGTGTGGTGTTTACGATCATACTTTTGTGTTTGAGTCATTTTTATGCGGTTATAGTTACAGGGGACATATCTATACTGTTGAGCAAAAGAGAACTGTTCATTTGAAGCAGTAAAAGTGTTTTAAAGACCGTCACTGACACACAGACTCCCAGCTGGTCAGCTTGGAGTGATGCTTAGAGTTGTTACATGGAACAGTCAGCTCTGTTCCTTCACCAGCTGAACCCTGGGATTCATGCAGAATGAGTCTGACCAGTATGTTGATATATCAAGTCCAGAGGGGAAAAGCAGAAATGTGTCCCCTCGGTACGGTCTCTAAGAAGGCTAAACAGTTTTGACGTGGTGGGAAGAAGTGGTCACCACTCATGATTTCTGCATAACTTTATTTTCCAACGTGTTAATTTAATTCCCCTTCAACTGTTTATTTTTATTTACATCAAGGTGGCAAATGTTTCAGAGGTTCTCCTGGGTTTACAACTAAGAATGAAAATGTTAAGTGATGAAAGAAACAAACTAAATTTCACCATATCAAATGTCTATCAGAGGACCATTTGCAGATGCGTGAGGGATGTCCAAATAACAGATTGGCTGTTTAGGGTTGGATTTGGGCATTATTTTCGGTAGTATAATGAAGGTGTGTGAGGATACGTGTCTCTGAACACATGGAAGTGTTTTGAGACCTGTTACCTTAAACACTTTTGGCACCTTATGTAGCCACTTTGCAGAAATGGTCTTCTCAAATTTCCTGCCTCAGGCAGCTTCTGTTGTTACACACACCTTTACTTGGTTTTGGGACTCTGCTGATAGTTTGGAAGTTTTGGTATGGTCTCTTAAACATTGTATTACCCAGAGGAAGCTCTGACCCTTCTGCATGCAAGGAGAGTTGTGTCCTCTCCATTGTAGTATAAGCATGTTTTTCCTTTCTTTGAAGAATTTTATCTTTTCTGGAGCTCTATATTGTAAGACTTTTTAACGTCTAAATAAAGGATTTACTATTTGCAGTAACAATGTGGCTGATTGTGTTATTCTGATTGATATAGATGGTAAATTCTCAGAAATATGGTTTACATTTTAAAATAATGCGAAAGAAGGTGTACAGCACGAGTGCAGGTGCATTCGTTGTGAACCCGCCTCTTGACCCGTTTTTACACCTCGTGATTGGCTGAAACCATCTATATCCGGAATGCTATTGGGTGTCAGCTCAGCCAAAACCCGCCCCTTTCTTAACACGTTAGGTGGATCTAGATTGTTTTGAGAGATGAGTTGAGCTGAATGCTTTGCTAGCTAACAGTTGGCTTCCCATCTGAAAGTTATCGCAGGCGCAGACAGTCTCCAAAATGCTGAGGTTACAGGTTAGTGGGGGCTACCTGCCATTACCAGCCTTTGTCAGCGCTGACGCAGTGAAATCTTCCATCAGTTTCCTTAATAATTATGTCGGTAACGGTAAGATAAGCTAGCTGTTAGCCTGTCAGCTAAAAGAAAGCTAGCTGAAAAGCTACTTGCTCCAGTTGCTAGTTTCTTACTGCTTAAGTGACGGGATAATTATTTAAACATCGATTACAGCGTAAACCAGAAGTCACTCACCAGAACTACATATGCAATTCGCTAAACATAGAAATTTTGCTGCAATGCGTGTGTGTGTAGATATGAGTATGGCTTTTTAGCTATAAAGCTAGGTTAATCTGTGTCAGCTTGTTAGCATCTGATACCTGTAGTAGTAGCAAAATAATAATACTAAAATAAAAACCTGTACTAGTAGTAGAAGGTCAGTGTTACATAACAAGCTCTTTGACTGTCGTATCTATTGTTACAACTGGTTATATGACAACATGACTTCTGAGCAATTGCATATAAACGTTTTTTCTTTGGTGTTATATAGTTAGCTGGTGTTAATATGCTTATTCATAATTTGAGAGCTTTATATTTTCATTGCAGGACGTGCATGGAACGAATTTAAGCTCCAGCTCTTACATGTGTTGACTGGGACATTATCACACAGGCAACTGTTAAGACAGGATGCCAGAGATGACTGAAACTCAGACACCTGGTCGTAAACCCAAGTAAGCAACTTACGATACTTTCTCTCTGTTGATGTTTTTTATAAACCAAATTATAAGTAAAGGCAATTAGATAAATAAAAATGTGAACACATTTCACTGTTTTGCAGAAAGAAGAAAAACAAAGAATCTCACAATGCAGGTAAAATAAGGCATTACATTTCTGATAAAACCTTGCTGCAAGATTAACATAGATAGATTATGTGAGGGTTTCTTTAACAGATCACTTTAAATGCAATATGACAGTTAAGTCTCTTCTTTATTTAGTTGAGAGACACAGAAAAGAGAAGATTAATGCTGGGATCAACCGCATTGGTAATCTTCTCCCCTGTTCCCAGGCACTTAAACAGGTAAGAGAAAAACTGACATTATTGTTTAGTTTTGTCAGCAACACATCAGGTCAATGTACATCTAGGCCAGTTAACTGTTGGGTTGCATATTTTAACATCTAACATTTATCCCCTTATCTGTAGAGTAAGAACATGATCTTGGACCAGGCTTTTCGCTACATCACTGAACTGAAGAAACAAAATGACACAATGCTACTGGAAGGAGGAGATAAAGTCCAAGGTAAATTTTTGTACACATTATTCTAACAGTTTTAATTACAGTATGTGTGCTTTAATCTTTACAGTATGATCAAATACAGGTACATCTCAATAAATTAGAATATCATCAAAAACTTAATTAATGTCAGTAATTTAATTAAAAAAAGTGAAAC
>JAUMHL010000013.1:22478343-22496678 GCA_032362345.1 Sandelia bainsii
TCACTTTTTTGAATTAAATTACTGACATTAATTAAGTTTTTGATGATATTCTAATTTATTGAGATGTACCTGTATATAATACATTGTCATGTGTTTGGTCTCCGCAGCTGAGGAGATCCGTCGGCTTCGCCGTCAGCTAGAGGAGCTGAGGAAGGAGAGTGCTCACTACATTGAACTTCTCAAAGCCCATGACATTAACCTTCTAGAGGACCCTACTGTCCACTGGAAGGGCAAACAGCGCTCTGCCAAGGTGGCAAAGGTGACTCCCACCCACCAGCTACCAAAGGGGATCATTGTTTATTCCAATGGCAATGTTATATGCCCTGCAGGAAAGGAGACTAGCCCAGGGAAACAGCCTTCAGAAACATTAATTCTTCCGCCTCCATCTGACATTAGTGGCAGGTTAAGGGTTAATGGAGCCCTGCTGCAAGTTAATACCTCTTCTTCAACCCCTGCACTTCTTCCGGGGTCAGCGGTCACACCTACCCAGTCTACATCAGGCCTGAGAGTGGTAGAGCAGTGTGTTTTAGAGACACCAGCTGCTGGCCCCACTATGCCACCCTCTGTGTCTTACATCACCCTTCAAATCCCTACAGATGCCACTGCCCTTCCTCAGCAACTGCAGGCTGCTGCCCCAACCCAGACGCCAACCATAGCAGCCACTTCAGCCTCACAGCCCCCCACTGGAACCTCTGTTTCCCCTGTGTCCAGTCTACCTATATTTACTCAAAGTGTAACCAGAGTGGCTGCCTCTGAAGTTTGCTCCTGGGTTACACAGGACACTGCCACAAGGACGATAAGTTACACAGCGATCCCAGACAGCCAAGCCCTTTTGAGGGGTGGAGCGGCAGGCAGCACCCAGACTACCTGGACAACACTGCAGATGGCAGGGAACACAGTGCAGCCGGTCTGCCAGAGCCTCCCCACACCAGAGGTCAGCAACAGCACCCAGTCTGTTCAGCAAGTGACTGTATGTCCAGTGGGTAACAAACCTTCTGTACAGCCCATTCAAATACAGATGCAACCACACGTGCCTGTACAGCAAGCACCCCTTACAGCCCACATTCAAGCGAAGCCCTTTCAGAGATCACCTCAGCTACAGCCAACAGTCCTGAAGCAAGTACAGGCTCAGCCTGTTCTAGCCCCCCAGGCTCAATGTGCTGTTTTCCCCCAGTCAGCCATAGTACCCCAGCCAGCTGTGGTGGCCCACCCCACTGTTGTGTCGCAACCTCAGCCTGCTGTACTTCAACCAGCATCATTGATTCCCTGTCCTACAACAGCCGTCATTCCTCAGCCTCAGCCAGCCTTGGTGCCTCAGCCAGCCTTGGTGCCCCAGCCACAGGCGGCCGTGCTCCCCCTCCTGCAGACCATGCAGGTGCTGCAGGTCAACCCAACCAGAGCAACAGTCTCAGGTGTAACAGCACCACAGAACACTAACAACCCAAGTGTGGTCATTCTTCAACAGGCTAGTGCCTGCCCAGCCCAGTCAGTTGTAAGGGATGAGATGACCAATCAGACACCCTGTCAGCATATTGTAATAATCCAGGCCCCCAATCAGGCTGCACCTGCCCCTCAGAATCCTCAGATTGGCATGGCGCCAGCTGCAGTACCTGCTGTGTCCACTCAAATACCAACAACCAGTGGTGTAGTTTCTGCCACTGCCTTGCAGAGTGTTGGGGGAAAGCAACTGGTACATATTCTCCCACGCCCTGTTCAACCTCAATCAAACCAGTCCCTTCAGGTCACCCAGGCATCCTCTTCCCCACCAGTCCCTCCAACTCCTCAGACAATCACTGTGAATGGCCAGGTATTTGCCTTGCAGCCCATGAAGACCTCTGACAAAGCCAGTTCCCAGGGCCAGAGTACACTTCAGCTGGTTCAGCCCACCACAACTGAGGAACCAAATACTAATGTGGCCCTTAACAGTTTAGGGGCCCTCAGCAGTCTCAACCAGAGCATCTCTCAAGGACTTCCACTTTCCATTTCTAGCCAGAACAGTGGTAATCCTACAGGTGCTCCATCGTCAGTAGTCCCACAGAAGCAGCAGCCTCTTGCTCCAGTATCAGTCCCTGGAACCACACTTGCTCTACCGTCCCAGAATCTACAGACCCCTTGTTTGAACCCGGTCACATCCGGGTTGGTGGTTAATTCTTCTAAGTCCTCAGGAAAAAGACTTCATACAACTTTGAATACAAAGAGAGCAACAACTAAAAGGACTAAACCTGTCAAGAAAAAAGAGATGAGTCAGCCACAGTCGACTTCCGCTGTTTCCACCAAGCCCATGGCTGCTGCAGGAGAGAGTCAAATAGTTCAAGTTTTACAGTCGCCAACTGTAAAAGTCACAGACATTCCTTCCACATGTGCCACAGCTATCACAACTACAGATAGCAGTGAAGCTACCGAAAATGCAACTTCTACTCAAAACGCACATAAAATGATTGTGTGTAGTTCATCTAGTGAGCCATCTCATTTGCAGAGCAGAAGCTTTGTCAGTGCACCTCAGAGTGATGCCATATCTAGCAGTCACACTAACACTACTGGTATGACAATTGCAGTTACAACTGTCAGCGTTGCGTTGGTTAAGTCATCAGTTAGTACAGCTGTGCCCGCTGAGATTAAACCAGCTGTTTCTGGTAACGGTTCAACTATAACCAAACCCTTCGATCCAGAGGTTAAACAGACAACCACCAGTACAGAAACTAGCAGAACACAAAGTAAGTCTTCTGCCATCACTTCTGTTTCTAGACAGAGCAGGTCTGTGGTCAGTTCTGCAGGTGCCACTGAGCCACAAAACACAACTTCCACTGTTTCTATTGCATGTCTGACTCCAGTCTGCACCAGCAGTATCTCAGCAACTGCACCACTAACTTTAAATCAGGCTACTCAACCATCTTCAGTATTTCATCCCCATGAATCAGATACCCAAGATACGCTGCCCAGTGATAAATCTGAGCCTCAGCCCACCGCTTTGTCTGTAACTGTAGCTCTCTCATCACCTGCAACAACTTTTTCTGCAGCCCACAGTGCAGTTACGGTCCAAGCAACAAGTTCAGAATTCAGGAAAAAGGTTGCTACCAGTAGAACTCCAGCACAGGAGGCTGACATTAACATGTCCAAACTTCCTTTACAACCAGCTGAAGGCAAATCACCCCAGCATCCTAGAAGAGACGGTGAGGCACAGGAAGAGAGATTGTCCACAGCAGCAGAGAAAGAGGTCTTGTTGGCAGCTGACATTTCCAGTAGAAAGGACTTCACAGTTTCTCAACAAGTGTACACTAATCTTGACAATCAAACTATAGAGCATCCAGTGACATCTAGCAGAAACACAGACTCTCCCATGTCTACAGGGGCTGGGGGAGGCAGGGGGTTCTCTGTGGCATCCATGCTCCCCCAAGGCCACAGTATTAGTGCCTCATCCGGCCAGTTTGGAACATTTACTTTCACATCAGAGCAGGCAGAGATGCTGGCCTTGGCAATGCTAGAGCAGGAAAACCCTGACAGGAGGAGCAGTGGCTGCTCGGGAGACAGCACTGTTTCAGCAAACCCCACCACAGCCACATGGGAGCCCCCTCAAATCCCACCAGTGTCTAGCAGTAAAGAAAGAGGCCCAACAGGACAGCAGGCTAAAGGGGCTAAGCCTATGGACACAGTAACAGTTAAACCCACTGTCCAGGTATCCGTTAGAGGACAGGCTGGGGATGGGTCTGTCAGTGGGCCCAGTGGTAGCAGACATCCACAAAACGTCTCATATGCCCAGTCTCAAACCCATCCCCAGGTTCAGTCTCAGAGCTCATCCCAGAGTGGCACAGCGGCTAGCCTCAGTGTCAACAACCTGATCAGGCCCAGCTCCAGTCAGCAGCCCTACCCTGGCTCTCCCAGTCTGGCTGGCCACCAGCGGTCAGTTCCCTCACCTGTGGGGACCTCGACCCATATATCCCATCCCTCAAACAATACCCTGTCACCCTGCTCAGGTGCAAGCCAGTCAAATGAGTACACCCCCCTAAAGAATGCATTAATGAGAGCTCAAGCAGTTGGTGTGGGTGAGCGACAAGTGAAAATCACTTCTAAACGACAGGCAGCAGAAGAGGTGATGCTGAACACTGGAAAACGACACAAGCCTTGCCCTCCATCAGCTCCCACTGTTAATCATATGGATGTGAAAGCACCAGATCACACACAGATGATGGTGGGGCAGCTGCCGCCTACCTCCTCTGCTGTCATGTCTAGAATAAATTCAGAAGGTGGAGGTCCCCTCTTCTCCACAAACTCTTTTATGAGCCAAGTAGTTCGGCCCACAGATGGCCACTGCCCTCCTCAAGGACCCCCAGAGCAGAACCAGTCAGGGGTGCTCCATCTGCCCCAAAGTCATCCACAGCATGCTCTAACCCAGCCTGGTCAACACCTGGGAGGGAACCTTTACATGAAACAGCAGCAACAAGAGCAACAGAGACACCATCTATATCATTTGCAACACCACTTGACACAGCCTGACCCTGCACAGCGCCACTCGCTACACCAGAGGGCGCTTCAGCAGCAGCAACAAGAGCAGCAACAACAGCATGTCCAGAAGAAGCGTGGACTCGTCAGAGGCAGTCAAACCGGTTCACCTGCTGGCCTCCAGCAGAAGCAGCATCACCTGGAAAAGTCTGGAGTCCAACAGCAGCAGCACTCACATCAGCAACAACAGACACAGCATCAACAGCACACACAGCAGCCGCAGTCTCAGCAACATCAGCAGCAGTCACACCAACAATCGCAACAGCATCAACAGCCAACACAACATCAACAGTCTCATCCCCAACAGCACCAACAGCAGACACATCAACAGCAGCCCCAGACGCAGCATCAACACCAACAGCAGCAGCAGCAAAGCTCCCACACCAGACACCAGCAGCATCTTCAGCAGCAGATCCAACAGCAGCAGCAGCAGCAGCAGCAGCACTTTAGACACCAGGAGAAGAGCTGTGAAGCCCAGGCAGCAGGATCCAGGGCCCACCATGGCAACCACCTGGCTCAGCAGGAACACGTCAAGGTGGGTAGTGGGAAATGGGGGACACTATTGCCCCTAAATTGTAGACAGAATATAATGTGTCCTGTGGTTTTTGGGTTGGGTTTTTTATGTCTTTAATTGGCATTTTAGTGACATAAATTTCATAAACAACGAACCAGCTAATCAACAGAAACATCAACAGTTACAAATGTGATAATCTAATAATTTAAATTTAACATTCAAAACTGGCTTGATGTTTCAAGTGTGTGTGTCTGTTCTAAATAGTAAATATTAGCAACTTGTATTGTAACTATTTTTGAGTATTACTATTACAATGATTTAAATGAAAATTACCATTACATCACATGTGAAACTGCACCATCAGTGCAGTTAAATGGGTAAAACATTTTTAAACTAGTAAGCTGGACAGTGTCAGCAGCTCACATATTTAGATTTACATTTAGTCATTTGGCAGCTCTGGCTGTAGCAATCTACCACAACAGAACAGACCACATTTACTCTGCCACAGGAAAAAATCTAAAAACAAAATGCTTGCCTAAAAGCTTTTTTTGTCCTGGGCCTCACAGAGTAAAAGCAGCCCTGCCCCCTTTGCCACTGTTAAGACATAGGAATGAAAATTTAAGGTTGTAAGTCATTTCTAGGGCAATGCAATTAAATTATTGTAATATCTCACCAGTTGTCAGTCTTTATAATTTATACTGTGTGTCTATAAATGTCTGAGAACTGTCAGGAAAGAATGTTTAATTTATGCTTTAGGGTGGGTGCAGCAGCGCTCACAGTTGGATGAGTTTGTACACAGTGACTGGCTTTATTTGCTGTGATTGTTTTGCAATAACCCAGCTACAAGTACAGATTGATGATGCTGAATAACTGTCTTGGCTAAAAGCCCTGTTTTTCAAAAATAACCAAATTGTTTTGCTCCCTCTCAGCCTGGTCAGGACCACAGTGCTATGCAGAGGATGATGAGCTCAAGGACACTGGAACAGCAGCTCATCTCTCCTCCCAGCAATCCCGTGTCACGGTCGTCTGACCTGGCCTGTGCTCCGTCACGCCAAGAACGCCACCGTGTTTCTAACTACTCTGCAGAAGCACTCATTGGAAAAAGCCCCACTAGCGGTGAACAGCAGCAGCGCATGGGTCTTCACCTTCAGCCTGGCCGCGGTGCCACGCAGGAGCAGCCAGACCTCCGTGGTTACCTGGACACATCACGAGGGAAGGCCAACATTGCACACAACCAACAGAGCCGCCTGCCTTCAGATCATCCAGGCTCCGCTGATGTTCAGCGGGTTTCAGAGTGTCCACCCTTCAAGGCAATGGGTGGAGGAGGAGGAGCACATCAGCTCAGTGGTTTTGAGGCTCAGGTGTCTCGTGGAAGTGACATGACCCCTAAGTCAGTGCCTCCATCTCAGAGAGGACCTCAGGGGCAGCAGCAGGGAGGGTTCAGGATGGGTGTCGTCCCTCCGGCAGATGGCAGGAACCGTGGCGGCTACAGTGGAGCTCATCCTGGCCCACAGGGAGTACAGGTTGGACCACCACTACCCCGGGAGCAGGAAGCTTGTCACCAGAGTTTCATGCAAAGTCTCATCCCTCCCCACCTTTCTGAGCAGAGTAACCACCAGCGAGCAGTGCAATGCTGTCCCCCTGTCAGCATGGAATACACCTGTGTGCCTGGAAGCTCTTCGGGAGACATCCAGGCTAAGGCCTCCAGCCCCAGTGTGCCCCAGACTCAGAAGCCTCCAGCTATGCGGCTTGGAGACGGCAACAAGGCCCATATTTCTCAGGTCAGCAGTAACATGCATGGAGGCCCGGGTGTACGAGGAGGTCTCCCCCACCCTCCATCACCACACAGCAGCTCTGAACCTGGCCGCTCCTCGGCCCCCTCCAGGCCTCCCAATGCTGTAAGCCAGCACTCTCGTCACCTTGTCCGTGAAACCCAGCCCACCAAGCTGAGACCTGGTGACCGGCCTCGGTCAGGTGCTCTGAGACCGAGCAATCCCTTTGAGCCAGAGGGCCACCTGCCTCTGCCGTCTGGAGGAGGGGTGCTACTGAGTCGAACGCAGTCTGGAGGAGAGGGGCGCCGCAGCACTATCGTCCGTTTCGTGGCAGATAGTGCTCAGGTTCCTAATGAAAACAACCTGGTTCCTGACCAACACATAACACAGAACTTTGGTTTCCCTTTTATGCCAGAGGGAGGAATGAATCCACCACCTCCCATCAATGCTAACTCCACATTCATCCCTCCAGTCAGCCAGCCCAACGCCTCCCGTACACCCTCTCTCCTACCTGTAGAGCCCCAGAACACTTTACCCTCCTTCTATCCGTCATATTCTCCAGCAGCCCACCCCAGCCTTCCCAGCGATGTCACCCTCCAGTATTTTCCCAATCAAATGTTTACCAGCCCAAGTGCTGACAAGGGCAGTGCTCCTCCACTTAACAACCGCTTTGGGTCTATCCTTTCCCCACCTCGCCCTGTTGGTTTTGGCCAGGCAAGCTTCCCCTTGCTCCCAGATATGCCCCCTATGCCTATTACGAACTCGTCTGGAATCACCCCTCACATATCCAACTTCAGCCTTACCTCTCTGTTCCCCGAAATCGCCACAGGCATGCCCACTGACGGGTCAGCCATGCCGATGTCTCCCCTTCTGTCTCTCTCCAACACCTCGGCTGCTGACTCGGGCAAGCAGCCTATTCGTCCTGCCCACAACATCAGCCACATTTTGGGCCACGACGGCAGCTCAGCTGTGTGAGGAGAGCTCCTGCTGTGGTGTGATGAACTGGTGGTGTCAAGAGAAGAGTTTAGTTTTGTTTGTTTTTATGTTCAGGTTCAGAAAGTGGTAGTGAAGTAGCTGAGGAACAGTTTCTAGGCTGATGACACACCACATTCATCTGAAGGTTTACATGTTAATGCAATTTCAGTTTCCAATATGTTCCCTTTGGCATATGTATGATGTCAGTTATAATTTGTAACATTTCAAAAATCTTATTATATGGGAACATGGAAATGTGGGCCTTTTTTTTTTTTTTTTTTTTTTTTAAAGCTCTTTCTTTAAAGTGTTGGATAATCTTACTGGTTGGTAGTAAATCAAATTTACATTTACAACTTGAATTCAGTGTATTCTGGATCATTAAGAAATCTGCACAGTTACCTACCAATGTACAGTAATTTACTAACTTAATTTACTGTACAGAATCTGTTTTACAAGAGCTATTTTGTAAATACCAATGTTTCATATCAGAATTGATAGATTATGTATGTATTTGTAAATACAAAATTGATTAAAATTTATAAGGACACCTTTGTATTTGCTGCCAACTGGAGAATTGTGTATGTGCTTCTTTACTATATTCATGCTCCACTAGGTGGCACTTACTAACTTTTACTTTTTTCCAGCTAGGGTTGTTGCAAACCGTAAAAATAAGACAAACTATGAAAAATAGTGGTGGTGGTGGTCCCTTTATTCCAAGAAAAGTGACATTGCCACATCTGTAGAAGGAAATTACACAGAAAATAATTTGTTTTCACTGTAAACCATAGCAAAGCAGAGAAAATAACATTTAATCACAGTGTGAGGGTGACTGCAGAGTTGTGTGCAGACTGAACTCACCACTCATAAGTGTCCCAAGATTGAAAAGATGCATCAAACACACTGATCAGTTTCATAAGCTTTTATTTACATGCAATAGTGCTCCAGCATGTGCAACCACAAAATGGTTACACTAAAAAGGGGAAGTGTTGATTCAGGACCTCCTTCATTTTGACTGCAGATGTCTCTGGCAAAGACTAATACTTATGCACTGACCTGTGAGGGAGGAATAATACTGACATGGCAGTCACAGCTCCCTCACCTGGCTGTCATTTGGTAACCAGCAAATGAGTAAACACACAAGTGGTTGCAGTATAAAGTTCAGCTTATTAATGACTGAGTTAAAAAATATTTTCCAGAATCTCTCCCATTCAGTGATAAAAAAAAAAACAAAAATAAATAGCTATACAATATACAATCTCTTGTACACTACTGAAACAATGATTTTAT
Source organism: Sandelia bainsii (assembly GCA_032362345.1). Lineage (NCBI taxonomy): Eukaryota > Metazoa > Chordata > Actinopteri > Anabantiformes > Anabantidae > Sandelia > Sandelia bainsii. Next base: position 22,487,389 of record JAUMHL010000013.1, read on the forward strand.
GTTGCATACACTCGTTAATAGTTTGTTAATGACGAACAATGCATAATACATTTATTATTACTATACAAAATGACAGACGCACAGTTGTATTTTGAAAATGTGACAAACCAACAGCTACACAGCGATGAAGCACCTCATAATTACAGCATCAGACTGGTTCTAATGGTCCCTTTGCATGTAAAGCTAAGTACTTAAGGTCCAAACACTTAGGTTGGAGATCTATAAGGAATGACAAGAGAAATGAAGAGAGTCTAGACATGAAGTGCTGAACTGAAAGGAAGTCCCTGGTCATCTTGTCATGAGGAATAATGTCTCAAACCTATTTCCCTAATCAGGAAATGCAGACAGATCTCAGAATCATAACATGTACTCCCTTTGTCCATGACATAGCGAGAAGCGGATGTATGAATAAAGAGTGTTTTTCAATATGAAAATAACCTTATATACAGTAATATCCAACACTTTATGTACAAAAGCATAAATATATAAATATCTTTGATACAAAAATAAATATTTTTTTAATTTTCTTCTTTTAAAGAGTCTTATGCATCTGTTGTGTTGGCTGTCCCATAGTCCTCAGAGGATGCTTCATTTGGGAGGATGTTAACTTCCTGTATTTTTTTTTCTATGGATTCTGGTGTTGTGGCCGTTGATACAGATGTGATGAAGATCCCTTCGTCTTCTAGAGATAGAAGATGGAAAGATGCTTGCTCTGCAAAAAGAAAGAATTGGTCAGAAAATGTAAGCCCCAAGCATCCAAACTAAAAGTCCAAGTTACAATCTAACATAGGATCACTTATTATGGATTATTATGTGACCCACGTTCCACACAAGTCATCTTGTGACAACTAAGTCATTGTCATTTGCTGTCAAAGACAAGAAAGATGGAAGCTTCAAAAAAGCTAGAATGTAGTGCACATTGTGTTGAGAATATTTTGTCACACATACAATATTCATATCGGTTGTGATAGCATAGCAGGATCATCACATACAGTATAAGAAAAGCCACATTTGCAAATGTTTTAATTCTAAAAAAGTCAGACTTTTAACCAACTCGACTGCTTCAGTCACTAGTAGATGTTAATGGAGGCATTTACACATACTTTGCATGTTGTTCTCTGCTTTATCTCCACTGCAGAAGTGCCCCTCGCCTCCCACGTCCTGTGAACTGACATGGTGAGAAGGGTCGAGCAGCTGAAGAGTGGAGTCATCCGGAGGGCAAGTATGTTCATGATGATCTGCAGAACTATAAGAGATACGGGGGAAAAAACCCAATTAGTTTATAACACATGGAACAGGGAATAACAATCAGAATATTTTACACAGTACCATTTATCTCATTCAATGATACGACTAATCATGTCATGAAAATCAGTTGAATGCTTGAGGAATAACATGTAAACATACCTGGGGGAATAATGGTAGACAGGATTGTGTCCATTTGACACCGTCTGTGGCAACAGTGTTTCGCACTCCATATTACAATCCACCTCATCCTTCAAAAAATAACAGCATTTAGATCATTTTTTCAACCCTAATACAAAAACAACAGGACTTTTTAACAATATTAGCTTGATGACAAATTGTATTAGTGTGTATAGATGTTTATTTCCTTTTTTACCTGCTGCATCCCTGGCAGGCACTGTGTGGCGTGGTGAGGTTTGCCATTTGGTGTGTATTCTCCATTAGCTGGGTAGACACCGTGTGGAGCGGTCATGTGGCCATCCAGTGGGCAGTGGCCAACCAAAGCAAGTCCCTGAAGAGGTACCATGGTGTACTGGCATGATGACACAGGGGCAGCCACAGGTGGGAAGCACAAGTCGGACGTTTGCTCTGAAATAAACACACAAAGAGAATTACAGATTTAGAGGCAAATGCAGTAGTTCCTGCAAAGAATTGAATAATTCTAAAAAGAACTTACTCTGTTTGGCCCAAGCCCTCCAGAGACAGAAGGGGATGAAGGCAACAATGATGAAGACAAAAGCTCCAAGGACAATACCAACTATGAGGTAGGGGAGGTCACCAGGCCGAGGCACCAGTCCACTGGGGAGTTCCAATCCGTGATCTGGAGTCTGTGATGGAGCAGGCCGCTGGTTGGGGCGATTGGGACGAGCTGAGGAAACAGGAAGTAGGAAAAATAAGATAGCTTAGACTTGCACAAGAGCAGAAAATCTGTTAGGCCCAACATGTTTCCTCTAGATATACTGAAATCATCCGAATTTCAAAATGACCTCCTCACCTTTTGTTTCAAGGATCACCACATTTCCAAATTCACTCTCTCCCTTCTCATTGAAACTCTGCATCTTGATGTCATAGGCGGTCTCAGGCTGCAGGTCAGTGATTGAGTGCCAGTATCTGTCTCCCTCCACCACATCCTTCTTATAGTCACTGTCATTATCGCTGTCTGTTGGTCGGTAGTAGATGTAGAAACCGTAGATGGGCGTGTTGTTTACAGGAGTGTACTGTTGAGATGGAAATAAATCATGTTACCATCACAATGAAATGAAAATAACACAACCATTTTATGTTCTTTCTTCTGGACACTTACAGTCCATTTGAGAATGATGGTAGTGTCATTAATGGCTTCATTGTAGGTGATGTAAGGTCCATCAACGGGGCGTTCATGAGTTCTCCCACCCACCACTGTGTACGCCTTCGAAGGGGCACTGGGAGGACTGGAACCAATCACGTTCACCGCCACCACACGAAACTTATAAGATGTACCTACAGGGAGAGGGACAGCCGTCACTCATCGGTCTCTGAGGGCTGCAGTCTGCAGAAAAATGAAGCTCTATATTGTGTGCTGACTAATGATGTTTGGCTTCACATTACTTTATATTTTCCTTTTCAGAGCAAATGCGATGTTGATTGCAATTCAGTTATGGTTTTGACTGATGGCAGTAATTACTGAAATGCCTGTAACAACACTCATTATGCTGATGAATTTATGTGGCGTGGGATTGTAATTATGCAGGACATCATCACTGTAATTATATGGTACGACATCCTTCTACTCCCCCCACCTCCACCAAGTCAGAATAAACTGCTGCGAATAATAACACTGCTTAAAAATGCTTGTGAAGATGACCAACCTTTCTCCAGGCCTGTGATCTCCACAGAAAGCCGCGATGGGGGGATGTTTTCCACCGCTGTCACCCAGTCCTCTCCTGCCTTCTTCACCTTCTTGTACTCCACCCGAAAAGACTGGATGGGGAAGCCACGGTTACCACGAGGAATCCAAGTCACGTATGCTGATGTTTCCGTTGCTGTGGATACTGTGGGCTTGTCAGGGGCCTCGGGAGCTGCAGTGGAAGAAGAGTGGTGTCAGATGAAGGACAACAGACATGAACTCACAGACAACACTGTGCAATTCCAACAAAAAGCAAAAACACATCACATTCCACACTTACTGAGAGCTCATCCTTCGGTGATAGAAAGGAAAGAGAGGTTGAGACGTGTTAGTCAAAAGGAGAATAGTTAGCAGTTGACAATTGTCCTTTAAAACAATATCTGGTTTGAGATATAGTAGAAGTGATAGTTGTCATTAGTATTGTTAATGAGAAGATGAACACAGTGACATTGGAACTGCTAAGTGCTTACGAGAGAGACTTGGTGAGGGAACAGCAGGGGTTTTCGGTGGATCATGCACTTTGCGACCTGAAAATAGAAAAACACAGACAGTTGTGTCAGAATTTAAATTAAGAAAATGCATTCTGTGCCAAGTTTAAAAGGATGAGACTGGTGATAGCTGCCAAGAGAAAACCAAAACCAGTCTTTCAACACTATATGGCACTTAGCCTCAAGCCCAACTGTTCCTACTCACAAAGGAAATCTTTAAACATAGGTCATGAACATATCCTTAAAAGATATTAAAGGTATTTAACAGGAGTAAAGAACATCACCAGAGTTGTCCTTATGTAATTTCCATTAAATATCTTGCCAACGTGCAAAATAACTACATAAATATTAAACTAAAGTGAATAAAATGACTGAAAATGACATTGCAAGATGGTTTATGTTCACACAGTGTAGTACCTTTGCCGGTCCTGAAGGTCATCATGGCAGGTTGTCCCAAACCTGCACAGTTCTTAGCAGCCATCTCCACCTCATACAGGCTGTCTGGCTGCAGCTTGGCCAGAGTCAGCTTGTGCAGAGAGCCTGAGATACTGCTGGAGGTCCAGTCTGCTAGAGGGTCTCCCACCTGAAAGAGACAGAGGGCTTGGTTACTGACACAGGAAGCGGATATGTTTGAGGATGAAGATGCTGAAAGATCATTCATTAAATCTGAGTATGAGCTTCCTGCAGTACCTTTCTGTATTTGATCATGTACTCCAGCACACGGGCTCCTCGCTCATGCCGTGGCCTCCAGGTGAGTTCATAAAAATCAGCCTTGCCTGTGCGTGGCTGGCTGAGGATAATAGGGGCTTCGGCAGGCAGGATTTGTCCTGGCAGCTCAGAACAGTCCAGAGGCAACATGGCACCTGTCGCTCCAGGCTTCACAGGTGGCTGCTCTCGTAGCACCTTGTCTGGACTCAGTGGCCGATAACTGGAGGGCAGCTTCCCTCTGGCTGAAATCCCTAGATAAGACAGAATTATTGCACAGAATTAATTAAATGCAAAGGCTGTGAAATAAAATAATTAAATCTCTGACAAGTCCCAAAACTATCCAACTTACCCGTTGATACTGTGATGAGGCGAGCAGAAGCCTGTGAGCTGCCTATCCCATTCTCAGCCATGCACTGGTACAGTCCCTCATCTTGTGGGCCCACGTTTGAGACACGCAGCACTTTTGAGGTCACGCGGTGGCGATTAGATGGGGCGAGGGGACGGGCATTGTGGAGCCACATCACTGAGGGAGTGGGTTTACCGCGGACCTGGCAGACGAAGCGCACCGTCTCTCCATACACAACCTCCTGCTGCTGCAACTCCACCGTTACCTGAGGAGGCTCTGGAGGAGACAAAGAAGAAAGGGTAAGTAAGAAACAGTTAATACAAAATACTTATTAGCAGCTTGAATGTTTATGTCTGCATAGTGTCTAGAGCTACAACAGTTAATTATTAACATTATAAACTGATCTGCTGATGACTTTTTGATTAAAAGTCTTGTCTCAAATTTCGGAAATGGTGAGAAATGTCCATCAAAATTTCCCAGAACCCATGTTAATGTGTTCAAATTACTTGTTTTGCCTGCTCAACTGTCCAAACCCCCAAATATTCTATTTATAATTACATAAAATAAAGAAAATGCTCACACCTAATAAGCTGGAACCAGTTTATGTTTGGTGCTTCTTGTGAAATAAGTTAACACTCAGAAAAGTAACTGGCTGCTGTTATGGAAACCAGCTGTCAACTCATGATTTCAGCTCAGATAATGTTAGGTGTATTCAAGATTCAAAAAACTTTATTAATCCCAGAGGGAAATTATTTTGGCATGTTACAGCAGCTCTCCGTTCAAGCAGAAAGAAAGAAAGAAAGAAAGAACCATAACCAGAAAAGATTAACACTAACACAAATACTAAATACTCAATTTACAGAACAAAAATAGGTAATAAAAATAATAAAAATGAATCAGAAATAGGTCATTTCCGGCCATAATCAGTCCTGCGCACGCTTCTTTGAGTAAAAGCATGCACGCGTGTGTGTAGAGACGATATGACGGGCCAGTTGATGGTTGGCTGCTTATGAATCAGAGAACGAGAAGAGCTCATTACAGCTACAGCAGCTCTCTGGCTTTAATTAGAGCCAGCTGCAAAGAGACAAGCCCACAACACACACACACAAACACACAAGTGCACACGCGCACACACAGAAAATCACTGTAAAAACAGTCATCCATAACCTAGACACACTCAATCAAGTCCTGCGGCAAAACAGAGGGCTCTGTCTCCACCAACTCTTTCTAACACAACACCGCCCAGGCTTACATGCTTCTCACACTCGATTGCATGCACACATACAGAATCCTGTTTTCTCTGTCCGCCAAACAGGAGTCAGTCTAATTATTAAATCCATGACAAAGTCAAAACTGTTCTAAAACAGATAGTTAAATAAACAAACTCCATTCACAAAAAAAAACAGACACTTTTTATAACAAAAAAACAAAACAAAACAAATGATACAGAAGTAACAAACCAGGAAACATTAGCAAACAGCAGAAACACAAAATGCTAAAACAAGTTCACTTACCAAACACTTGTACGTCATAGAGCACGGTTGCAGAGTTGGAAGAGCCTATGCCATTGTCTGCCTGACAAACGTAAGTTCCTGAGTCACCCTCGACCACTGCATCAATCAGCAGGTTGCTAAGCAGAAAGCGTGTGTTGTTATGGAAACGCAGGTCCTGCCCGTCTTTTGCCCATGTGACTTGTGGAGTAGGAATGCCACTGGCAACGCACTCCAACACCAGCCGCTGGCCCTTGGTCACCATGATGGAACGGGACGCTGGTGGGTAAATGATACGAGCCGCTTCTGACATGGAGCCTGGAAAAGATGGAGACAGTCAGGACATAAATGCTTTGTTAGAGTGATTTGAAAAAATCCATGCATCGCTTCCAACCCTTCTGCATTTCTTTACATTGCTTGTACATCTGTTGTGGCTGGAATTAAATGCAGAATCGCAATGTGAAGTCTAAGCACTTTGCCTTTGAAGATTCAAAAGCATGAATTGTCTTTTGTACGTCATCTTCTGTGACTAAGTGTGTCCTGGCAAGATCGAACACTAAAAGTCACACTGAAGTAGCAAGTGTGAGACACATGCACACCACATGTTCCTACACCAACATTCCCAAGCTCTCTAATAAGGTCTTTATTTTTTCTGATATAGTTTCTTATTAAATGAGAGGTGGATATTTTAGTATGACCCTTCACTTATTGCAAAACATCTTTCAAATGTATTTTAATATATTAGAGGAAGGTGTGCTACTAAAAAACATGGTGCCACAGTGCCAGAGATGATGACTCACGGCGTATGCGCAGGCGGTCAGCAGAGATGGATGTTTTGACCTCCTGAGTGATGGGGTTGTAGGCAGCACACTTATATGGCCCCTCGTCATCCTGTGTTGCATTGGCTATCTGTAGGTTCCCTGATGGCATGATGAGGTAATTGCCTGCAGGGTAAAAAAGATGTCAGAATGGGCTCTAAAGGATTGATGAACCAGTAAAGAGCTAGGGGAATACTTATTGCCTGTTTTGCCTTCTATTGATAGCAGATTCTTCAGAGGCAGACAAAAACAAGGGAAGAAAGACATATTTAGACCACATACAAGTGTTACAAACTAATTTTTAAACTTTAAAGCAGGAACACTGGGGCAATCTACTGCTGAGAAATCAAGTCCATGTTGTGAAACACTGTGTAACGTGATTGCAGTATCCCACTCCAGAGGGTGTCTGTCCCATCACAAGGTGGCGGCCTACAGTCCGGCAAAGAACAGGCAGTGAATGCTTGTCAATGTGGTATTCATTTCCTCACAGATAAGCTGCAGATATCAGTACCTACAGCTCCTAGGCATCAGCATACCGGCCACAAATCACTCTAGCTTTTCTTTTCTTCCAGGCAACTTAGAAGTAAATAGTTGAAAAATACTGCATTCCCATGTTTCTACATTCTTGAGATAATACCCTTATCACCAGTTTTATGATGGGTCAGATAGGAGGATTATAGCATTCTGGTAAATCATGAAGACAGTATGGGAATCAAGAAGGAAGCAGATAAGAGATCCTAATGAACTGAAGGAGTTCAGTACCTTTGGATGTCTCCAGCCACTCCTGTTTGACGCTGTAGCGGACCTGAGCCTTGGGCTGGCTTTCAGGGAGGTGACATTCAATAACAGCCGTGTTGCCTTCATCAACCTCAATCTCCTGCTGATCATCAGGCTCAAAATCCCGCAGTTCTGAAAAACACAAGCAATGGAGAAATCAGTGCCGTCACATCAATGCAACACACATGACCGTTCTGTCATCATCCCAATGCACTGTTTAAATCACTAATCTAACTACGCATGTATACAGTCAGCCCTTAGCTTTAGAAGTAGGAAACCACTATAATCTGAGTAATAATAAACTCTAAAATAACTCTGCTATTTCCATATTTAGTATTCTCTTACATGGGATGTCCCCATTGTAATGTAACCACAGTCCCTCCTATGTGTTCATTCTTTTCTACCTCCATTTAGAAATTTCTTTGGCACTGCTTTCCTTAACGTGACCAGACTAATGTCATAGGGATTTTATAAAGACACTCTAGCTAATTCTTCTGTTTTACTTGTTTCATGTCACTTTGGATGAGGCCAAAGCCTGAATGTGGTGTCTGTAACATTTGAGTACATGTCATTAATCCTGTCAAACACTGTACTTAGACCTGAGCTGGTTAAGATTCTGTGGGAAATGGAGGAGTGGGATTACTGGGGCCATGTGCTGTGAGTGTGTACCGTAGACACACAGTCTGCACAGCACAGACACTCATCTGACCTCTGACCTCCTAAACCCCCACCTGAGCGGCCCAGAGGCCTGGCCACGAGGTCAAAGGTGAGAGGTGTCCATCCTATAGAGTTTCAGAGAAAGATATCCAGTTTGGGTTTGGGGAGGAAACAACTTTGATTTGAGGAAACCAGAAAAAATTTTTTAAAAAATCCTAGCGGGGGATATACTCTGCCGTTTTATAGATTTGAAGCAAAAAGACAACAAAAAGACAGAATGGAGCAGCATAGGAGGGAAAAGGAAAGCAACAACTGCAGAAATTTGTCATAAAGGACTGGAGCAGTGAAATGAAAGATAAATAAAACTCTTCCAGAAACGTAATTAAATGTCTACCAGCCTTTGTTGATTTATTCTAACAAACACAGCCTCTCGCCATTCTTTCCAGAGGTGCTATAACTGGTGTGTTTTTCTTGGACTAACCGCACTCTCTGGTGAAGAAAAAAAAAAGCTGCTAGTATAGAGGCATTGTTGCTGATGAGGCATTGTATACAGCTGTAATTCAATAAGCAAATGAGCTTAGTTAAGGCCAGTGTATCAACTGATAGAGACATCTCAGTGATTTACTCAAAGCACTGAGCAAACACCTTCACTGCAGGGTACTGATTCATTCACAATACGTGCTGGATCTGTGTCTGTGTCTGAGGGAGCTTTAATGGGAGAAATTGGGGAAATCAGGGTACACACACACACACACACACACCGACCAAACTCTGTTTTTCTCTTATTCTGAAAGACGTGAATCCCAGCCAGGACATGTCAAGCTAAGTGGTGTGTGTGTGTGTGTGTATGATGGGGGGGGGGGGGGGGGGGCGTAA
>JAUMHL010000013.1:22496688-22519121 GCA_032362345.1 Sandelia bainsii
CCCCCCCCCCCCCCCCCCCCCCCCCCCCCCTTAAAGAGAGACCATGTAGCGCTCCATTTGCTAAATCCATCAGGTGCTGTTTTTACAGCCACTACCACCACCCCACCTCCTCTCTGCCTTCCTCTTCATATCTACCCATCCCACCTTCCTTCTTCCAAATTCCTCCAGTTACACCTTTTGAACCCCCCCCAATCCTACTGCCCCGCATTCTTCACAGAACAATCCCGTATGGGTGCCTCTAAGGTGTGTGTGTATTTCTCTGTGTATGTGTGTGTATCCTGCAGGGATGGAGGATTGATGGTATTCATAAAGTGAAGCAGACGTCCCGCACCAGGGCTGCTTGGCAAGGCTGACTCAAATATTTCTGGAGAGACAGTGCATTCATCATCTTTATGTGTAGCGGTAGGAGGCCTGTGTATATGCGTGTGTATCTGAACAACATGTTTGTGCAACGTGTTGTGTGTTCATGTTGTGCAGATACATGTCTCTGTTTTATGCAGCGAAAAGGGAGGGTGAATTCAAGCGAGGAACTTTTAACTTATGCCAAAAAAGCACAGATCCTTCAGACTGGGATAGTGCGGAAGGTCTGGAATCAACCTATCCTGATCACAAAAAACATGTGCGCACAGCTAAGAGGGTTCACATGGAAAGGCAGGCACGTACACACTCCCGGCGGAGCAGTTCCTTAGGCGGTTTGGGGGTGGCCGAGGAGAGGCCGTTATTAAATTAGAGGAGTTTTTGAGGGAGGCGGGGCAAGCAGTCTGGCTCCACATGTGGTTATCTCAACACGATTCATCCATTATTGGAACTATCAATAACTTTTAATGCCTTTCCACATGTGCTACACACTCGCTCATACTCACAGCTTGACGAAATAGCACTCTGCAGAAACAAGAGGAAAAATAAAAAAAAACATGAGGTGAAGGTAACAAAAGAGGTGGGAATGTAAAAGATAATGAAAGGAGGAAAAGTGGAGAGAAAGTGAAGGGTGAGGAGTGAAAAACGTGCAAAACTTTACGTGTGTGTAAAGTTACGAAGGGCTTCAAGGAGACAGAGAATGTGACATCACGTCTCATCTTGTGTGAGGATCTTGTCGCGACTGGCCTAAAACACCTCCAGTTTCTCCAGCTATGGCAGCCTCATACTACATCACATCACTACATGTGAAAGAATACACAGGGACCCTTTTTTTACCTAATGGTGTGTTTTAGTCAGGCATACACCCATATCCTCTGTCCACCCCCTCACACTCTTATCTTCCCCCAGCCCCCTACCCAATTACGGGGCCATAATTTCTGGCGAGCCCTGCTGTCGAGTCCCGTGGAGAGGAATGTGGTGCTGTGAGGAGCAGAGGGGCCGATGAAGGCAGGGGGCCCCCAGACTGAGTCCTGATCCCCTCTCACTGCACTGACCGGCCCCCGGCCCCTGTGTCCACTCCATTCCTCCAGGTCAGGTTACACAGCTTCAGGCCCCCTCTCGGTCCCATGATGCATATCAAATATAACACCACACAATCAGACCAGCAAAGCGCTAAAAACGTCAACATGAAGAATAATTCACTTTAACTCCATTAGATCAATATGACAGTGCTTAAAAGCAGCTGTTATTTTCTAAATATGCATAATAAAGACTGCCTGACTATCCAGAGATATTATAACTAATCACTGCTGTGCTGTGTTTCCCACTATAAAGAAAAAAACAAGTTGAACTTTGGAAGTATGAGACCAGCCACAAGCAATGGAAAAGTACAAGGTTTACAGTGTTGTATGGTATTGGTGAAGATTTTAAGCAAACAAACACCACCCCTTCACTGTTTTTGTTCTACTAGAAGAAAATTAAGCCAAAGACATCCTTTGGATACTCTGACAAACCAACAAGAGGCCAAAAGGAGCCAGTGTGTTTCTGTTTATTTGTTGCAGTTTTGTGTGGGTGGCTACTCACTGGCAGCAGTGACGTTAGCGGGCACACTAGCCAAGGCTCCAATGTCAGTGCTGGCCACACACTGGTATCTGCCCAGTGTCACATTGGAGAGTGAGGGGATGAAGAGGCTGCTGGGCGTCAGCACTACTCCCAAATGTCCATCCATCAGCTCCTGGCCGTTGAGATGCCAGCTGAGGTTGGCAGAGGGAGGGCGGGCGCTGCAGCGGAGATTCACGCTGCCTCCCAACTTCTGAACTACAGACATGGGCTCCTCAGTGAACACTGGAACCTCATCTGATGGAAAGAAAGCAGCAATAAGCAAATTCATAAAATTGAGATTTTGACCAGCAGTTTTATATCTTTTACTTCATCTGAGATTGTGAAACTATCAAAAACTTGGCATTTTTACTTGAAAAATAACCTGAACTATTCACTGATTAGCAGTAAGGATGATGAAATGTTTCTTTTGATTGTCTCACATTACAATTCTACATCACATTACAATCCCTCTCTTTTTTTTTGGTATAGTCATGGTGGTTAGTACAGCTCATCCAAACTACCCACATCTTCAAATTTATTTCAAACAAACAGCTTTTGCCAGACACATAAAACACGTCTCTCCCTGTCAGCCTGAATATTTTGGGCCTGGCAAGACTCATCCTGCAATAACTGTTTGGAAAAATAAATGTAAGGGCAGTCATAAACTAAGCATAGATAGAATCAATAATATACACCACGAAAAAATGATAAGAGTGCAATAAAATGGAAACTTTCGCCCTTTCTTCTGCAAATTGTTGCTTAGAAATCCAGTTTTGTCTACTCACCGGAGACAGAGGCACCACTCTGCAGGCAGCACAGTAGTACTGCACCCAGAGCACACAACACTGGAGCCCTTCTCTTTTTCATCCACGGAGTCCAGTCTCGCTTTCCAGACATCTTCCATACACTACCCCCTGAAACATACACACAGAAAACATTTAGAGGGTCATTTACAGAGTTGGTACACTCAAAACAAACAGCATAAGCCACGTTCTTTTGACTGAAACAAACAGTCACACACAGACATAACTGCATAGAATACAAAACCAAAAAAACTCAACTCGGAAACATACATCATCCATCTAAACAGTAAATCTTCAATTCATGCATAAGCCGCACTCTCTACTTCTACCTCACTTGTACACATACATACACAAACAGGCAGCCATTAACAAAACACAACCCAGGAGAGTCGGTACACTCCACTACCTTCTAGTCCACACTCCACTAGCCAATCTCTAGGTACAAATAAAGCCTTTCTTCTCTGTCAGCCCGCATCTCACCGCTGACCCCATCTCCTGTGCCTATGCCCGCACTCATCCAACCTGCGTTCATCAAAGGGGCGCCCTCATTCTGCGGGCTGTAACCCGACCCCTCTACCTTCCTGCTCAGGTGTAACCGATACAGGTACAGGGGTCCAGGAGGAGGAAGGAGGGAGAAGAGAAGTGAAAACACACAGGCTGCATTCAGGAGTCAGGACAAAGAACAACTAATGAGTGACAGGACGGGGAGGGGAACAAGGAGGAAATATATATCACAGCAGCGTGAATGTGTGTAAGATGGAGTAGAGGTCGATTCTTTTATACTTCAGTGTACTATGCATTGGGAGGAAAGCAGAGAAGATGATGGTAACGGTCAGTCTATTAACAGTTAATATAGAGAGAAGCGAGCTTTTCACTCTCCCTTCTTACTTGCTGCCAACTTTCGCAAATTCTTTCCTGTCAGGTTAAACTAACAACTTCCCGTCAGGATGAGGAGGGTGGTCCTGCAAAACTGAAATCTCTCTTCTCCCTCTTTCACGTACATACACACAGTTGGCAGTTCATTAGGTACACCAAGCTAAAACTAATTTACACTAGTACAACGATACAACCTGCTATAAACCCTTCCCTCATGAAAGTGATAATGTTCCATTTTTTAAACAATTTTAGAGAAATGTTGGTTCAAATTTATACAACGATTTTGGACGATGTCATTTCTGCTGCTGTTAAATACTGAGAGATATTTCTGTTATTTTGTCCATGCCCTTTTTATTACTAAGGATAAGCTAAATAACATAAACGCCTCTTCAACTCTAGTCTCAAAACGAGACAAAGCAAGTTGAATCAACATTTTCAGCTTCAGCACTTATTGCAGGACTGTTGTCGTAGTTTTTGCTTGGTCTACTTAATAAGCTGCCACCAGTGTGTACATGTCACTGAACATGCACACTCTCAAGAGGATAAACTGTCTCTCCAGTAGAAATGGAAGCAGCACATAATTCTCTCATACATGTCCTGATCTTATTATGGCAAGAGAGGTGATTAATGAAGCTAAGACTGGAGACGAGGCTGCTGAAAAACTGTAATGAAATGGAAACTCTTACATGCACCTTCATCATTTAATGGCAGCAGTGAACATGTTCAGTTGCCTGGCACATACGCTGAAAATGAGCAAAGCAGCACGCTAATGGAAAAACAGCCGTTATTTCTACACCAGTTGCCAAACTGGTTCCTTAGCTGCATTTTTAACTGCAAATATAGAACAGCAACTTTAGATAATTCTCACAAAAGAAACAGTGGTGGAGAATTCTTGTCCCACATGTACAAAAACATAAAGAGCTGTAACCTTTAAGTGGATATGGCAAACGTGTTTCATCAGTCACTCTTCTTTTCACTCTTTTCGGGGCTTTACCAACTCCTGAGAGAAGAGGAGAGTCAGGTGATAATTTCTGTGGGTTTGTCACAGTAAATGACCCTCTTTACAACAAGTAGTCATGTGTATCAAGCAAGCTCTCTACAGGCAATAAAAATATCTGGGGAAAAAACATTTGCAAGCTCTGTAAGTGGGGGTGTTCTCCTTTTCTCTCTTTTACATTTGTGTAAAAGTAAGCTTTGCTTTGGGGCTGTACGTCACACTGTCACAAGCATTTTCAGTAATAAAAACAATCCTTGATTGCAGCCCTGCATACATGTACAGTATTTTACATATATATATAGTTTAATTTACTCACTGGTCCACTCAGAGTGGCCCATCAGTCGTGGGCTGACTCTGTAAACAAACAGCAAGTTACTGTGGGAGCAGGAGTGAGCAAAGCTAAAGACCTGTGGCTTCTGTGGCCAGTTGCTCTATGGACACAAGCAGGACAGCTGCCCATTAAAGAGACATACATCTGCACCAAGGACCTGTCCTAACTGTGAGAGTCACTAACCGTAAACCACAGCAGTCTGCCAACTGGATGCACAGCGGGACAGGCTACCTCCCCAGTAAGGCCTCTTACCTGTCCAATTCCTGTCTCTTTCACTTCAAAATAAAAGTAGAGACAGGAGAAACAGAGGTAGAGCTTTGTTGGAACAGCAATCTGAGAAAGTGACTCGTACATCATCACGCTGTAAAAAACAGCCCTACTCCTCTGAAGCCCGTCTGTGTGATTCATTAGTCAGCTGGGTCCTGTGTTTGCTTAGCGGATACCCTGCCACAAGATGAAAAGTTGCCCTGACATCTATGTCCAACTTTTTCCATCTATCCTTCCCACAGAAGTCACAGACAAGAGAGGGAGAAGAGCCTCCTACACAGATGTGAGACTGATAAAAACCAGAGCATGCACACAGACAGCTCCATTAAATTAAGCGAGAGCTTGTGCGTTAGTGTGCGTTACCGTTTTGTTAAAGTCTTATCAATGACGAACAGCAACAGCATGACAAACACTTTGTGTGACCAGCTTTGTGGTATTAAAACATACTTCAGTGACAGCGCAGAGAGAGAACTGTGTGAACCTTTCAAATCTACCAGTTCCAGAGCATAAGTACGATTATAGGAGAGTAGAACTATTTCTACAATCCTGTTGAGCAACTGAGACTTGACTCCCTTAAGATTTAACTTGAGCTTTTTTAAGCAAATTTAAAATTTTGACTCACTAAAAAACTTGGGATAATAACAGCAACAAGGTAGACTTATAAACAGCTCTGTATGTATACCTCACAGTTAGGACACGGAGAATGTTTTTGTGGTGGTGTGCAGGCATGTATCATGAGTGTAGGTATGCGAACGCCTTATATGTCATAGTGAGAGAGTCACTTGAAGTTCATTGTGAGCGTGCTAAGCAAAGACACCAGGGACCCTGTTCTCTCAGGCCACTACCAGTCCCATTGTCCCCCAACCTCCGTGGATAAATTCATTTTGACAACCCTGCTAATTGGATAAAACCAGACTGGAGCCTCCTCCCTGAGCTCTCACATTCCATCTGCTTTCTGGCATAGAGAGGACACACAGGAGGGGAGGAGGTGATGGAGGGGCAGCGGTAACTCCTTCTGAGGAGCTGAGCTGTTGAATATTTATCACCTCCCCAAACTCCCCTCTTGCCCTCCTTCCTCCCCCATTTTTACGTCTTTTTAGCCCCCCTCCCTCCCTTGAGATTCTCCAAACACCACAAAGCCCCCCCTTTAGATAAACACATGCGGTGTCAAGTGTGAGGAGTGGCGGGGGTTCAATTGCCCCACTCGGGCCTGTGGCCCACAATGCCATGCTGCATAGCTGCCATGCGGGAGGCCAGTTGCCCCTGGCGACGCTAACAGGCAGAACGCACCTTAATAGAGTGGAGAGTCATTGTAAAGCAGTGAGCCAGTGCACGGACAAAGACCCTGCAGACCCCTGGAGAAAGGGGAGACGCTACTCTGAAGGGCTCGGGGAAGAGCTGATGGGCCCTGCTCAATGACCAAAGAGAAGGAGGGGGGGGGCTCAATGACCAAGAGGTTTGAGAGTACTGTGTGGAGAGTTTGGGGAGGCAGGAAGGGGGGGGGGGGTGTTCAATGCCTTTATAGATTGATGCAAGATGGGTGAAGGGGGTTTATGGCAGTGTTGGGGGGGTGGAGAGGTTGACTGAGAAAGCAGAACAGCGACTCAAATTAATAAAGAGGATGTCAACTGGCAGGCGAGCAGGAGGAGAGAGCAGGGTCTCGACAATGAGAGGGTGTGTTTGAGAGAGCGTGTGTGAGAGCGTCGCTGAATGTCCCAACATATTTTCCCCTCACTCTGTCAATCTGTTTGCTGGCCTCCGAGTTTGGCTCGGGTTTATGCTGAGCGGAGGAGGATGCAAAGGGGTCCAGAGATTGCTTAACAAATCAAGAACACACACACCGGTTTGCCATCAGACCATCATCAAGCAGGAAAAGAGCAACAGCAGCAGCAAAAAGGTTTCTCTGTTTAGCCTAAGTCTCCCTGACTTAGCTATTTAGGAAGTCTCTTTGGATAAACCATCTGCCAAATGACTAAATGTAAAATTAAATGCTCAGAAAATATGTCTGCGCAGCCAAAAGTGTCACCTTCAAGGCACTTGTTTTGTCCAACTAACTGCTGGACTTTCAAAAATTAAAGACATTCACTAATTAAGAAAAAAACAAAACAAGAAATTGTTACCATCTGAGAAAAAGAGAATAAGAAATGAAGAGAAATGATGATTATTACAGTTGCAGATTATTTTTTGCTTGATTCACTAAATACTAAATACTCACATTTGAGAAACTAAACCCATCAAATATTTACCTTTTTTGCTTGATAAATGATTTAAAATACTCATTTCAGCAAAGGTGTCCTTTATATTATACTGGTATAATTTTATCTTATCTGATGTACTGAGTTTCACTGTGTCAAAACTAAGAGAAATATATGACATATGATGATAGATAATATTTTTATTACACACTGTATCTAGTTCAAAGTGGACTGAACTGGAGAATGTCCTTGCTTCTAATACTGTATTTCACACAACCAAAAACTTGGCAGAGAACAAATCCCAAATCTATTCCCATCTATCTCTCGGCTCCCCCTGGACAGTCTTTCTCGGACAAGAGAAAAGTTTTTGGCATGAAAACTCAACTCCCAACAGGTGGAGAGGGGGGCAGTTCAAATCCTCCACTTGAGACATCACTTGTTCTGATGCCATAAAATCACACATCAAAAGCATCTAAGCATCCCTAACGAGGTTGAGAATTTACTCCCTCCTCCTTCATAATATTCACACACACACACACACGCGCGCTTCACAAAGTATTAACAAGCTATATGCCCAGCCAACCCCTTCTTCACCCCCCTCCCAAACCGACACTAATGAGCTACAGAGCGTCTTGAGGATTAACGAGAAGGATCTGGACAGCCCCTGCAATGTAGAAGAGGGGGGGTTTCTAATCAATTAGGCACTGCAGAATTTGCATAATTTAGATAACGAAGCTGAATTAACCAAGGAAAGCTAATTACGGTGTTATGGTGAACACACCCAGCCACATTCCTCTGGCTAGTGTGGGATGCCAGCGTGCCCACCAGGGCCATGGGAACAGGACTGGATCATCATGGCCGCTGGGGGAGTCTGAACTACATCATTTGAATAGACAGTAATGAAAGTACCATTAGACAATCACACTGGATGGATGGAAAAAAAATTAGTTGACTGAAGGAAAGTTAGGATATAGTGAAGGAAAACAAAGGAAACAGAAAGATGGATCGAAGGGAGAAGGAAATGGGAAGAGACTGACAGTGTAAAAGAACTAAGGAAGGAAAGATAGAAGAATGGAAGGAAGGAAATGGATGAACACAAGAGAGAAGTACAGAGGGATGGATGGGTAGAGAGATAGAAGAAAGAAAGTAAAGAAAGAAAGTTGACAGCTGATGGAAGGAAAGTCAAAGTGTAATAAGTGAATGTGCATGGAAGAAAAGAATGAGTGATTGCATGAATAATAATGAGAAAGAAGGAAGTAAAGGTGGGCCCTTATAGGGGCAAATGCATGGAAGGGAAAGGGAAATAAATAGATTACTAGAATCAAAATCTAAATCAGGCTTAACTAAAAGATAGTCGTACTGTAAAAATGTCTTCAAGACACACTGTAAGCTGTATTTGTTATTCTCATATATTAAAATATTATCAATTAATCACAAGTCATTTTGGACAAAAAATATGTCAGTCTTTGTTTCCAGCTCCACAAATATAAGGATATGTATATTATTTAAACTGCATTAAAACAGCAGTTTCAGATATTTGAAAACAAAAAACAGAATATGAGCTTTAACTGAGCAAAGACATTCATAATCATTCCCATACAGTCAAAAGAGAAAAATAACTAGTACCCAGGATTTCACAGTATTCATCACACAAACACACAGTTACATACTTAATTTACCCACAACCATTCTTTCCCTGCCTGTCTTCTCTCAACACACACACACACATACACACACACTTGATGACACATAAGCAAGCAATCACACAAACTCCTATTACATGGTAAAAGTATACTCACAGAGGCACATAAATATGCAGACCTCAGGAAGCTTTTCCAACACCAAATGTCAACTTGCAAAAAAAAAACAGCTTATGCTCTGCTCTGAGAGATAAACTGCATACACGCTACTGCTCCATGCGTGCTGATATAGACTTTCATAAGTGTACATAACTGCTGCTTGCTCCTTGTGTGTTCCTGCATCATCGGGGAGGGGGGGGGGGATGTGCAAGGGTGAAAGGGGCCCCTAACTCCTTTGGCAGCGCATGCAACAGATGAATGGAACCAATTATAAATCAAGAGCAATTTCTCCCCATTATTCAGCAGGAACCAGGAGAAAAAAAGAGTGAGACAGAGAAGCTGCCCGGCCCTACAACTCTCAGCAGGAGCTGAAGAAAGGACGAAAAAGCAGGGAGTGAAATATTTTATGAAAAACATATATAAGGAGGCAGCAGGAAATTGAGAGAAGGCAGAGAGAGAAGGGGAGACAGAAAGACAGATGAGCGAATGGAGAAATGGTGTCAATGCCGTTATATGAAACAACTGGAGGAGAAAGTTATAGGAAAAACACATGAAGAGGAATTAGAAAACTAACACGAGACAGGAAATTGAACAGAAAGCGAGGGCGTGGGCCATCAACTGTGTTCGAGATGGTGCAACCAAGTTCGACTGCTTACTCAACGGCTATGAAGTGAACGCTGCTGCGTCTGAAAGGGGTTTCTTAAGAGGAGAAACAGCTGGATGAGGCTTGTTTCAAAGTGAGCCCTCAGTCTCAGAAGCTGGATTTGTGCGAGTGTGAGAGAGAGAGAGAGAGAGAAACACGTGGTAAAGCAGAGCTACCATTTGTCATGTCAATCAGAGTCATGCTTGTGCATTATCCTGCAGGGAGAAAGCTCTGAAATATCATTAAAAACTCCACACATACAATTTGGACAGCACTGTCAATGGAAAATTCCAGTTGTGATAACCTTGGGGCCCAATAACTAACTAATCTAGTGCCCAGTGATTTATTCTGTTGAATCATGTCTTCTCCTGCCAGTATGGCATTCTTCAATGATGAGTTTCTCTCTATGGGGCAACACTTTAAATCTGATTATTGGTTAAAACCCTGGAACACAACCCAGATTCCTTGACGTTTTTGTCTTTCTTGCGCTTTTATTGTTTCACTCGCACACGTTTCAAGACGGGAACAGAGAATGCAGTTAATACTTCATCAAGTGTATTCAGATTTAAGTCAGAATAATCAAAATAAAACCCAACTGAAATTACCATTTTTAAAAGTGTGTGTGTGTGCGCACATGTGTGTCTTAGAGACAAAAAAGTGACTGACCCGGGCTTAAAGTGAGTGGTCCCAGTCAGAATACAATCTCGTGCCTCTCTGTGAATGATCTATTAGAGTGTCTGGGTTGCTTTTGGCTCGTAATAACACCCCCTAATCTTTGTCCAAATATCTGCTTAGCACACACTTGGCTATTTGTCTACACACACACAGCTCTCTTAGCTGAGTCTGGAGTTGATCAATGATCTAACAGCACTCACGCCACACTCACAATGTGTGTGTTTGTGTTTGTGTTTGCATGTAAGAGAGAGAGTGAGCGTATGGCTTGGTTAACTTAATTACCCAATCAAGAGCTTCTTAACTTTTACTTTAAGTAGTGGAACAAATCAACTCAACTGGTTTAAAGGCTCTGGATGATCCCTATTATCCCCATTATATTTATGATATAGATATAAACTGAAGACGTGATGAATGTTATTTTAAGTTTAAAGAAAGTTTTTTCTTGCAAGACTTTCTTCATCTTTCTTTATTGCGTCTCCCCGTTACTACTAAAGTATCTGATTTATCTCCATCCGCCCCTCAAAAATCTCACTCTATTTGACCGTACTCTATTTAATT
This sequence comes from Sandelia bainsii, assembly GCA_032362345.1. Lineage (NCBI taxonomy): Eukaryota > Metazoa > Chordata > Actinopteri > Anabantiformes > Anabantidae > Sandelia > Sandelia bainsii. Next base: position 22,507,792 of record JAUMHL010000013.1, read on the forward strand.
AGCCTCTCCAACTTTCCCCCCTTTTTTTCAACCTCACATTCCTCCCTCTCTCTGTGGTCCTGGCCTGGACCCCGGCCACCTGCCAGTCCAGGTGTCCCTCCCTGGTTATTCAATGTCTGACTGGTCACAGAAACCCTCCTTGGGGGCATGAGGTCCAAGACTAAGCCTCCAATCTGGTGGACTAATGTCAACATGCCAATAATGTCCAGCTCTGGGAAACGAGGCAGCCTTATTTGGCAACGTGTGTGTTCTTCACTAGTTTATGAAAAGCACAGAAAAAAACTCACTGAAATGATAAACCTCTTTTCTTTCATACAAATATTCTTTTCCTCTTCTTTTTTTCTTTCAATAATTGCAAAACAACCACACAGGTGAGGCCAGTTGAGGATCATAATGACAAGCAATACATTCCAGCGCAAAGAGATAATCCTGATTGGACGTAACCATCACTCTCACACACATGCACAAAAACCTGCAGGCTGTTATGACTGCATGAGTGTACCCGCTGTCATAGAGATGAAAGCGTGCCCTCAGGAAGGATTTTTTTCTCCTTTGTCAATTAACGCCAATGTTACACCCTCTACAATAACAATGTTGCTTTCCAGCACCGCAGTCAAAACTCAGGAACCTTTGGCTCCAAAACATGAGACTGAAGAAGCAGTGTTTAAAACAACTTTCTGTTTGTAGTCTCCAAATCCACCTCCATCTAAGGACTTTTGATTCACATCCACATCTTTTCTGTCCTTTCCTTACATCCAAATCAAATTTCAAAGCCAAACTAAGATGAGTGTTAAACACTATAGCTATATTGGCTGAATGTCTATAGTAAATCCACATAGTAACTTTTCTTCACCAGCATAACACACATGAACACTCAGCACTTATAGAATGGATCAAAATCCACATTCTGGCCAAATAATGGAAAACCGGCACCTTTTGATTCCACTACCTGTAAGTTTGACAGTCAAATATATATTCAAGTTTTTACAGACTTACAATATCTTCCTGTCCTGAACCTCCAGGTCTCTGTTGCCTCCAGGTATGTACATTTTCAGTCCCAAAAGTCGACAACTTAAAGGATCTTGAAGGACTTTTATACATCATTAGGGGCATTTTCTCTCATTCAACTTCAAGTTCATTCATCAAAAAATGACATACAATAATCCTATGGGGACCTGAAAGGTGCTTGTTGTATGCGCTAATGACCGAAACACAACTAACAATTAACAACTAACTCGTTAAATTATTTCATTATAAATTTGCCCAAGGTGACAACTTCAGATTGTCAGTCTTAAACCTAAAAAGGTAAAAGTTATTCACTTATCATATGTAATAAACAAAATCAACACACCGTTACTCTTACTTTAAAGGACTACGATCAGTACTATTTACGTAATTCCAGACAATAACTGATGTTTTGTCATGTGATTCACAAAGCCTGAACACATTTAATTTAGCTTCACATCCTGAATTAATAAAAATATGCTGTTATATCAGTTTAAAAGTGACTTGAAGCACATACATACATACAGCTACTAAATGAAACTACTTTATTGAATTGTATCCCCTGTAGTATCACGACAGAATCGAAAAAAATGTTTCTACCTACAGTAGCTGCATGATTTTGAATATGATGGGGTAAATGCGTGGCCTCTTGAACTTCCAGAACTGTGCTTTTTCATTCTCCATAAAGCAGTGCCGAAGCACCAGAGCAGTGTGAGAAACAGGCAGATAATCAGACTGGAATCAATTAGTTCAACTTTGATCCACCCGACTGCCAGAGATGATCAACAACAACAACAAACCCAACAAGAGCCTCCTTTTTACTGAGACCAATTAATTCTCTCATAAGCTGTGCTCCTAATTGGGGGAGGCCAGGTCATTCGTTTCGACTTTTAATCCAAGTGACATTGATTCAGCGGGGACAATCGGGCCCTCTTGTCTGATGCCATGTCTGTCACTGAATCGCCGATGTTCCTCCATGCCAGGCAGTGGAGGCTACATGTAATCCAAACAACAAAACGACACCTGGGGTTGGAAACTTGAACCCCTGCGGCTGTCCCTGCAGACCACGTCAGTGTACCCCCGCTTTCTCTGTCTCTCCACCCTGAGACACCCTGGCCAACACTCATTAGCACAGCCCGGGGATTAAGACAAACATTTTCTCATTAAATCAGACCTGAATGAGGAGGATGATATCAGAAGAGTCTCTGCTGACACTGAGGCAGGATGCTGCATTCCTGTATGGCTGCACTGAGCAGCTGCCACTTTATTGGAGGCTTTTATTAGGTTATTCTGACAACAGCACTTTGTGGGTGCAGCATAGTGGGAAACAGAAATGCAGTCAGGTGGACTTGTTATGTTTTGCTCTATACCAACAGTAAAATGTACTCTAGTATTAACAGGATGATAAAATAAGTGACGTACCGCTGAGCTTAAACTTAACAGCTGACAAAACAATCTCAGCTTTTTCTGGGTGACAAATTCCTAAAGACATACATTCATCAGATCAGAAGCTACCAACGTTGGTTAAAAGCATATATTCATTTTTCAGCAGTCACTCAGTGGAAGACACTGTCTACAAACCTATACATTTACCACTACGCTGCTGCGCTCCCCGTTCATATGGATGGGGGGTAAATCTAGATCACCATGTTTTCTGTTACCCTATGGGAACGACTATAGGCTGCGGCCTGCAAAACGCAGAAGCAAATTCCTTCAAAAAAAAAACAACAACTCTTGTAAGTCTAAAAACCCAGCTATGAATCATTGCAACGTGTCACACATATCTGATACCTGTGTGCAGCGTACTGTAATATTTGGCGAATAGAGGCAGAAAACGAAGGGAAAGTTTATAGGATGTGAACGCAGATCTCGTCCAATCACCAACAGGCCAAGTCCGAAAGCAAAGTTAACTTTTCTCACTAGAAGCAACTTTATAAACAAGAGTCAACACTCGCACATCAATCTGAATAAAGCAGATCCGTGATACAGAAAGTTTGCAGCAACGTTTATGTGCATCAACAGGCAGGGGGGGAAAAAACAAAGTAGTCGCCAGCTATCAAAGTAATCAGCAGCGTGAACTAGTCATCTAACACCGAAATCACAACTTTCTCTCTGAATAAAGTAACATGTGAGTTGTTAAAGAGTTCCGTCAGACTGCAAACACGCACAAATGCTGATACATTTATCATCAACTTTATCACTGCCTACAAGTTGATACTCAGCAGAACACCGCAAAAACATTGACCGCATGAAGGGACAAAACTTACCAAAACTGCTCTACTTGGTGCTCACACCTCGTTTTAACCAACCCGTCTCCTCTTCGCCTCTCTTCTACGGGTTTAGTCCTCAAAAAAACAACAGTTTTTACTTTTCTTTTCCCTCTAAAGCCTCGCTGCTTTAGTAATTTACTGCGATGCCACCGACATTTTCTTCGGCTCCCCAACTTCTCACGTTGAAAGGCCGTTTTTGGATGACTGAGCTCTCAAACAATTCTCCCTTTTGCGACGTCTTTTCGGGTCCTCCCACTTCCCAAGCAGGGGGAGGGATCTGAACAATAGGGACTGGCTCCGAAAATCCCAGAGCTGGGTAGTGCGCCGCCGTTTCTGCGGACTACAGATCCCTACTCACCACTCTTTGGGACTTTCCACACGTTGCGCGTAAAACTACAACCTGGACCGGCGTTTATAGTGGACAGACATATAGAGATATTAAAACAAACTCCTAAAAACAGAGTTCCTTAAGAGCTACGGTGTCCTGGAGGAGAACAGTGCTCCCCTTCCCCCTCCTCCTGCTCTGTTCCCCCTGATTTGGTATGCGTTGGTCCCCACAGAGTTTGTATTGACCCCCGTCCATTGAGGCCTGCAGGCCCTCTAGTGCAGCTGTGCAGGGCTGTGTTGTGTTGTTGTGGACGGGACCAGTCAGGAGCGTGCAGCAAACTCACACACACACACGTTCTCATACCACAGTGATCACAGCTCTAACCCCCCCAGTGTCCTCGCTCAGGAATTCTCTTCTCCACTTCAGTCAGCACACTTTGAAACAAGGGGAGCCGCTGCTGTCCAGTTCATTAATAACTGACTATTGCTAGATCACAGGGTTTGATAGTGGGGGCCCGTTGGTGGGAAGCCGGCCGTGTCTCTGCTCTTTGAATGCAGGAACTCCCACCATGATGTACCTGAGGGGTTACTGAGACCCAGCGGAGAACGATTCGCTGACAAGCTGTGGCATTTTATGACACCTGTGGCTCTTGTTCCGGTGACTCCCAGTGTGCAGACACCCACTTTGGCTCCACCAGACAGACTTTGTGCACTTTAGACTTTCGCATATTGTTTTCAATTAATTCAAAACCCATAATACATTATAATGTAATCATCCCAGACTTTGAGCGTCATACGCAGCAGGACATTCCAGCTTCAAGATGTTTTCAATGGATTCATTAATCATGGGTGTTTTCCAGTGTTGTGCAGCAGTTTGCCAACACTTTGCGAGCTCTGCCAATGTTTTGGTGTTGTTGCTACCGAGCAGGGCTCTGTTTGTATGCGACTCCCTCACACTAGCGCCACCCTGCACTACACTGCAGAGTAGAGAGAGGGGAGAAAAAATAGGGGACTCCCAACCCCCCAAAAAAGACACTACATGGTACCCCTCCCCCCTCCATCTCTCCATGCTGGGCAGGATGAATTAGCCGGGGACAAAAGGCTTTGTGGGCTGGCCATGAAAGGCCTATTAACCATACTGCATCCCCCAGAGGCCCTGCCCGCAGGACACCGCCTCCCAGAATGCCACTCTCTCAGCAGGCCGCAATCCCAGCATGCATCTCTTCCCTTCAGCACTAACCCTTGTCACCCCCAAGCCTCACTATAGAGCCCCACACAGTTTGTCATGTAGATGATTATAAATGTTGTTATGAAAGTAATGGAGAGTGAGAAGGCGAGAAGAGGGTGTCAGTGGTGTGTGAGCATGTGGTGTGATTTGTGCGTTTTACCAACAAAGACTGAATTAGACAGAGTGAGAGCACAGGGTGAGTTTTAGGTGTCGGCTGTCAGGTGTGAATTAATCTAGTGAGTGTATGTCATTATTAAAGAGTGCGTTGTTCATCGTAAGTAAGCGCTTAAGTAGACTACGAGGTGATATCTCTCCAAGGCTCAACCATGTGATACTTCTCCTCTCAAACTCCTCGCTCAGTTGTGTAGCTGGGCGCCATGACAACGACACACTGTCTCTCTCTCTCTGTATCCTGCTGACCTTAGCAGCTGTGTCACTTCCTCAGTGCAACAAAAACCAGAATGAATCACAAACACACACACTTGTGCTTTGTGGTGCATAGGTGTACTAAATCAGCACACTGTCACACACATTCATGGGAGAAAGAAAGACGACGAATCCTGTACTCTGTCTCTAGTTGCATATATTTTTAAATTACTGATCATTTTGCATGTACTGTCACTCAAATGCCATTCATCATTAGAACAACAAGTTATTAAACAGACCAAGAAGAAATACAGCATTAAAGGATAGGTTTGGATTTTTTATACACTACTCACACACCCACATGTACACTGACACTGGCATTTAGTTACTAGTCACTGTAGTAATTCCTCCTGTTCATACTGGCTGTGAAGTAATAAATTCCCAGTGCAATTTTAGTGTAAAATACAACAGTATCTGACACATCATGGCCCTACCAGTACCACCTCTTGGCACATACCCAGTAAGAGCTGGGGGAAAGTCATTGTTTTGTGCAAAAATGCATTATGATAATCATATACCAAAGTCTTTTTAAGAAGTTTTACCACCAGTTGATTTTACAATTTCAGATTGTCAAAGCTTCTTTATGGCCTCCTGTACACAAATTAGTGATTTAGAGCTGTCTCACATGTTGGCTGTTGATCCACTCTGTGTCCAACGGCATCCAGTGAAACCCAATTAAGAGCTCTGGCAATCAAAGACTATATCCCAAATGAAGGTGCTGGTATGCTTGAAACAAATTAGCTTGTACAACCTGTTGTCTAACCACATTTGAAGGCAAATAGCTGCTTTGAACGGCCACATTAAAAGGTAGTCTGCTATCATAGAGAGACAGAGATGCAATCAATCAATCAAAGGGAAATTGCGGTGCATACTTTAGCAGAATCTTTCTTTAAAGGCATTCGTGGTGTTGTACCTGGTTGTTGAAATGTTGCTACAGCTCACACCTGCAACACAATCATTTGGGAATTATGGTATTAAAATGGTGTAGCAAGATATTTGAACACATATATATATGTATATACAGTACATAGTCCCAGCACTATTACAATAACTCTGTTAGAACAGTTGTGTCTGTTGCCAGACTTTGTTTCTTGTTTGCTGCAGATGAATAATATGGGTAGATGACATGTCTCAACGTGCACATTTTTCCATCATAGCACTACGATCCACTAGACTGTCACTGCCTTCTGCTGTCTCACAACAGGTATCATACAGTATGACAAACATTGCAGCTAAGACTCTATTGAACCTATGTCACACAGTATCATCACTATCGCAACTACAGGGGCCTTTTTTGCACAAAATGAAGATTGAATTTTTCTCATAGCTTTCAAAGCGTACTCACAATATGGACTCATTACATTTTGGCTAAGAAAAGAATGATTAGAGAGACAAAAATCTCCTTAAGTGTACACACACACACACACACACAGGTGAATAATGTATTTAAACACGTTTTAAACAATCCAAACTGAATATTTCAATAAAAACAAAAATGACCTAAAGCTCAGTGGGAGATTCAGGGTTCATCTACACAGGGGGGGGGAAATCTGCTGCTGGTCGCCGCATAAACGCCCTCATTCATGGTTCGCATCAGTACAATAACCCATTCAAACAACAGACATTCAAACAACAGGTGTTTCTACACCAGCCCAGTATCAGCCTCTAAGGCCTGACAAACGGAATCTGAATAAAGTGCTCACAAGCTGAAATACTGTAAAACACATGTCAGAGCCATCTAATGACAGATTTAAAGGAGAGACAAGAGTCATGTTTTTTCCCCTTCTAATCTTCTAACTCTCCTGATCCTAAATTTAAAAATTTACAGAAAGAGCTCATGGGAAAATTACTTCAGAGAGAGTTGAATGATGGTGTTTCATGACCTCTGAACTGCAACTTAAAGCACATGACTTATGTAAAACCCAGCAGAGGAGACAGCTCATAAATTGTTTCAAATTTTAATAGCACCTCTTTGGCTTAAAACTAGTAAAACCAAGTACCCTGGTTGAGTCGATGCATTTCCTACATTTAGTCAAGAGAAATATGTAATTAACTGTATTAAAATATTATTTCAACTGTAGATCCTTTGTTGTATATTTTAAACAGCAGCACTCAAGCCCAAGATGCTAGAAGCACAGAGAAGTAGAACAGTTTTTTTTATTATTGAGAAGATTTTTGTCTTGCCTAGTAAATACAGAAACAACAGGCCACAGTGAAATCTACAGATAATCCAGGACATATTCAGGATGTTGCCTCCATATAGTGACACTGTGTAGTTTCTCAAAGAGTCACTCACACACCAAAACATTTCGTGAGCTGAATAAAGCAGCCCTCTTTCAGATTTGTGACTTTTTAAAAACATTTTCAGGTAGTTTATGATTAGTCTGTGTCACTTAGGACGTAGTAGGTTATTCAACCCTTATATGAATAATTAGAACTTTTGAAAAATGCAGTTATTTGCTTGTTTGTATTGTAGCACATGTATATGAAGATACTAATGACTAATGACTGAGAACTTGGCTCTTCTGGTTTTTTACAAACTTTATATGATGTAACATGATAATTACTGAGCTTTAAACCAACAATGTTAAACTATTCATTTAAAGGAATGCAAAAAATATGAAGTTACACAGTTTCTGAATGAGATTAAATCAGTACTTTGAGCACTGCAAGTCAAATTTCATTCACCTCAACTGTTTTTGGACTGAATTAAATACAACAAATCTATGAATATCTCACAAAAATCACAGAGGCTGAGGTGTAGAAGTAAACTCAATACTCAAGAAATAAAGCAAAAACTTGCCTTCAAAAATACTCCACTACAAGTAGAAGTACTTTTTTTGCTGAGCTCAAGACTTCCCTCTGAATTGTAGTGGAGTAAAAGTAAAAGCAACATAAAATAGAAATATTTACAGTACAAATTGTACTTAAGCAAAGTTATTATGTGGACAAATAGTTACTGAACAAGGTGATAGCTGATAAAAAAAAAAAAATGAAATGCCGTCTTTATAATGATGATTTATAAATAAGACAATGAATTAATGGAGTATATACAGTATAATTTATAGATATCTGTGAATTAACACATTGACACCTTTCTTCATGAGAAACTTGATAAATCTAGAGATTTAGTTGCTAATAACTAAAACATTACTGCCTCCTCAGCAAAAGTGATGTGTGATACGAAGAAATGCTTAAAGCTACAGTATGTAACTATTATTGAAGACTTTTTAGGTGAAATATGTGCCAAAATATGTTTCATTGTGTAGAGGTGCTGTAAAAGGATCCTGTGCCCCAGCCTCATTAAACAACTTGAAGTTGTCAGTGCAGAGGTATTACTTTCTTCTTTTTGAGCGAGACTCACCCTTCTAACTAAGCTGTACCATTTTTAAACCCTCCAGAGTAAAGTACCATCCGACAACACTAACAAGTAACTGAGTATGGAATTGCTACTGGAAATGTACTAGTTACTTAATAACAAATCAGATACAGCAAAATTCCCAAAAAAGGTAGTAAAACGTCTGATAATGCAGCATGTTTTATGAGCCTGTGCAAAGGTACAAAAAGTATAATAATAATAATAATAAAGTGAACGTACATTACCCGAGTAAATGTACATTCTTGTTTCTTAGCCTGCCTCAGTTGCACAGATCAAGATACAAGATGAACTGTGCCTTGGGCCTATACATGCAGACACACAATCAAAATTCTTCATACAACTCAAAGAGAAGAGATTAATGGCATCTTTTTCTTTTCATGCGTCTCCAACACACACACACGTATAGTGGGAACATTTTGTAAATGTACTATGCATCATTGCCTCGGGAGATTTTAATATCCGGAGATTTTATTGTTCCTTTTCATTCTTATTGATGTAAAGCTTACAGTGTGTGGGTGTCTGTTGGAGGGATATGGACGGTAATAGGCTGTTATTGGTTCTCATTCCAGTGTGATTGTGCTGTTGAGACTGAGATCCAAGCTCAGGTGGGGTCGGACCTCAGGGTGAGTTACTGTGTGTGTCATGATGAAGAATGTGCTATGTGACTGTTCTGATTAGATGTTGTTTTTCTACTCAGAGGTAAATCATATCTCCACTGAGACTATGGAATGTAATTTCTGCAACTGTTTTTCATTGCATAGGGTTAGGGTTAGTTAGTTAGTTCTTGTACGTAGGCAGCAGTGATGGCAAATGTTTGTTTAGATGCATTTGGTTTATTTTATTTACAGTGTTTACTTATTTGCTCCAGGAGTTTTGCAGCTTGACGTCGGTCATCATCATGGGTTAAAGCTAAAATCTCTAACTTTCCATTTCTGTCTTGAATTGCTTTACCTCCTTTCTGGCCACAGTGCAAAGCTTCTCAACCAATGTTCATCCCTGTCTCTGGGCGATTTCCATTCGGCTTCTTTGCTTCTTCAGTTAGAAGCTTCTTATTTTTTTCATATTTACAGGTGATTGTGGCAAAGTCTTATTTGAACCATCATTATAGAAAAAAGGCCCGCTCTTCAAATGAAAAGAGAGAGCAATTTATTTCATATGCATGTGTATGTGACAATGTGAAAGAAATTGAGCAAAGTGGACTTTTATTCAACATAGTTAAATAATAGCCATTAAGGAGAAAAATGGGAAGAAGCAGAGGGGTGTTATTCACTACATTTAACATTACTAAATGTCACAGTGACTAGTGTTCAGAAAAGTTAAATAGGTTTGCATTAAGGTACACATTGCTGTGTAACTAACATTACAGCACCTTTACATTGTTGTTTGTGTCCTAAAAGCAGCTCAAACTTATGTTTGACCTTTTGTGCATGAAATGTGATATTGTAATACTGGAGCCATGGAATTCCCCTTCCCCTAACCTTAACCATCCCAACTAAATGACTAACTCCAAACCTTACTCCAACCCTAACCTACACCTTCTTCTAACTTTAGCCCTAAACTCAAATCTTAACCCTCAAACAGCACTTTTGAAGCTGTGAGGACCAGTCGAAATGTCCTCACAATTATACAGAACTAAATTTCCACAAAAGCAAATAAGGCAAGTTTACACACACACACACAGATTGTGTTTGTTCCAGTATATGGAGAACATATCTGTGCTTCTTGGCATCAGCCTTAACACTTTATAGACGGCAAAACTCAGAGCATTGTTTGTGTAGAGATTTTGATCTTGCAATTTTTCCAGTAATTGTTTGCCCTCAGCAAAACCCTGAAACATAACTAGTATGTTGCAACATGGAAAAAATCCTCTTATTGACACAATCTGACAGCAGCACACCAGCTTCACTCCATCTCTCTCTGCCTTCTTCGTTTTCAGGTTTTATTAGCATAGCCATGCTATGACTGGTGCAGAGCAGTAAATATTCCCTGTTCTTTGTGGTAATAAAGCCTAACTGGCTTGTAGTCTAAATGTTGTGACTTTATATCCCTACTGGAGTGAAGTGTGAGTTTTGACTCTAAAGTTAACTGTGTCCAGATGCAGCAGACAGTCATAATTGGACCTGGAGCCAGTTAAATCCCAGACCCGTTATGCTCGGCTCAGCTCATATAGCTACTTGGCCCAGGGTTTGGCCTGAACTGTCCTTACAGCACTTTTTAAACAACAAACACTAATGTCTGAATATACAGTCTGCTGTGGTGCTACATCTAACTTGATTTTGCTCACGTGGGAGTTAGATGAAGAATGGCCCGTCCGCTGGAGTCGGGTGGTACAAAAAGTTGGATAATAAAGTTAAGTTATAGGCACAGGATGGTGTTGCTGAAATGGGTCAAAAGGTTGAACACGAGTCCAGGTCAGGGAGTGTAAATTGTATATCAGAATTCAGGGAGTGAATGCCAGAAGACAGCCGGCTGGAGGGAGGAGAAAGCAGCCAAAAATTTGACATGATAGTTTGACATTCCACCTTTTATCAAGCACCTGGTTTTCTCATAGAAAACCTCCCTGCACATGGTTTTATTTGAATCTCTCTCTATCACTCCCCCTTCCTCTCCTGGACTCTTCTCTCATACTTTTCTCTTTCCTCCCATCATCCATCTTGACTTTTGCTTCTCCTCCCTTATTTTGACTCGCTTTCTC
>JAUMHL010000013.1:22519221-22541006 GCA_032362345.1 Sandelia bainsii
AATCCCCTCCACCCCTCTCCTCCCTCTCCCTCAGATCATCTATCTACAATTCCTCCCTCTTTCCATCACTCCCTCTTTGACTTCCTGCTTTCCAGTCTGCCAGACGGTCATAATTAACGAGAAAACGATAGTCCCCCTGGCCCTTGGGAGCCCTCTACACTCACTGGCCTAAGAAAGAGAAAAGGGAGAGAGAGAGAGTGTGTGTGTGTGTGTGTGTGTGTGTGCGCAGATCCCTGTTTCCTCTGTACCTCCAGACTTGGCCTATGCTCCACACTCCACTCAATGCGTCTTTATGTTCAGTGTCAGCAAAGCATGATCTCACCCCCTCCAAAAAACGAACCAAATGACTTACAGAGACTCCCAAACACAGCCCACAAACACAGAACGCCCCACTTTCCAAGATCAATAACACACACACCCGTATATACTGAAAGTTGTCTGCTGGCAGTAAATCTCATTATGACTAACTCGAACTACAAAGCTGGAGAAAGTAAAGAAAGAATCTGCCTTCGCCTACTTTGGTTAAATAGAAACTCAAGTGTTTTTAATTTATTTATTGTTCTGTTGTGTCTGACTGAAACAATACCCCAAAAAATCATAAAAAAGAAAGCAATATGTCAAAACACAACAGAGGGCCATATTTGTCCATATATGTGCATAACTGTGTGCATTTGTGTGTGTTGTCTGTGCACACTCTTGCAATGGCATGTCCTCCTCCCTACTACCCCATCCTCCTCATTGCAATGCTGGGAGGCAGATCCTAGATCAGAGGGCAGGGAGCAGCGAGCTGATAAGGAGCTGCACTGATGCTATCTGTCAGTTACAGCTAGAGGGTGGGGCTCAGAGCAAGGAGGTCAGGAGGACTCTCATGGTCCCTTGGCTCTCCCCTCCTTCCTTATCTTAACAAACAAATGCCTCAAGATGCTCTCACATAATGGCAGAATATGGGCACAGCGGGCGGACATAATAACATGAGCACCTTACAAAGTAATGCAGTGTGAAGTGACCATGATTTACCATGTTTGCCATCGTTGCTACAGTTTGAGAAGAGTGGAAAGTTTTTGCTATTTCTATAGAAAACTGACCTTAAAGTCTGCAAAGCTCTAAAACGTATGTGCATGTTCAAATGTGTGCTCCAAAGATTTTGTTTCTGTTTCTCTTTCTTTTAATCCATCAAAGTAAATATCAAGTCTGCATTAGATTGATATGGTGCGAGAGTATTTGCAGACTGACTTCAGATTAGCAATACCTCGTAAGCAATACAAAAATAATGTTCGCTATCATAGATCACACAACTCATGCAAGTTTTTTTGCAATCTTCAGATTATAAAGGAATAAAAATAAATAATAAATAATAAAAACACAATCAAGAATAAAAAACACAACAGCATGTTTTGAAAAATGTTTAGCTGTAAGATAACATCTGTATGTTTTGTATCAAATGGGCTAAAACATGCAAAACAAATGTGTGACCATAAAAGCAAAACTGGAAATCATGACCTTGCTACCTGAGTCAATTTTGCATCAAATGGTTTTCATCTGAACCTTTTTATTTTCATTTTATTTTTTCAATGTGAAGTCTATAGATTACTTATTAGTTAAGAAGATATTTTAATCACAAAGACACCTACATTACGTTAACCCTCTAGTTAAAGAAGAAACAGTGAATCTGCAAGAGATTCATTCATCTGTATCTTTGTGTGTCCGGCTGGAGTACATTTCAAGTTCATTCACTGATTTATCCCGGAAACTCTAGTTCAAGTGCCTGCAGTGACTCTCTGGGCCAGTACTGAGTCATAAAGCCCCCATTGTGTGAGCCGCCATTGGTGCTTATCTCTCTGTCATAACTGCAAGGGCTGCCATGGCAACAGGGAAAAAACATTGTGTCATCTGTCACATCAGCTCTGTATATGAGTGTGTAATTATCTCCGAGGACATGCTGTAAATTCTGGGTAGATAGAGCATTGCTGCTGCTCCTAAATAATAACTGTGAAGAATGTCAGCTTTTCTTGTGATGCACCACTGACCACATCCACGCTGATACACTGGAGGAGATGGGGACATTTTAGCAGATATTACTGCAGTCACTATCAACATCTCTGTGTGGATGTTGATGTGAGTGGTTCATATCGCTGTCAGTCATCATGGAGAAGCAGAGGCTTCACTGTATGACAGCCTGCAGGAAAGTGGGCGGGATATCCTCTGGGAGCATGTGGTTGGACAGCGGGCTTGGAAGCAATGTCTGCTTATTTGATAAGAAGTCGTCCGTCAGGAATGAAAATAAACAGTCGAGCGTGCCGCTACTGCAGAGTAGGAGGAAGAGCTGTTACTAGAGCACAACACAATATTTACACTGCTCGACTGACACACAGACACACGCACTCACACTTGCCAGCACATATACCTGCATTTAGGGATGTGTAAAAATACACATGGGGAAACAGGTGCCAGGATGAAAACAATATTTGAAAAACATCATTTAGCTGATCAAACAACAGACATTCTGTTGATTTTTTGCTGATATGCACATCGGTGCATTTAAATTTATTACATAATATACATGTGTAGCTCTGAATCTAGTGTGGTAAAGAGCACAGTTCTAGTAGTTAACCCTCTAGGGGCGGCCCGACGGTCCCTAGAGGGTTAACCACTTAAACACAATTTTCCCCATTACTCCCATTACATCTCCTCATCAGCAACTTCAAATGAATTTTCCTAGGATGGAAATAAGTGAAATATCCAACTCAAAACTTGTGGTTTGCTCAGTCATCATAAAAGAGATGTTCAAGTTTGAAGCCATCATTGGCAAAAAGTCTGTAAAGTGCTTTGGAAGAAGAAAAAATTTCAACATCTGCAATCTCATGGCAAGATTGTGTGATATAATCAAAAGCTCCAGTGGTTAAATTATTAGTATTATGTTTTAAAATGCTGTAAGTTTATGTTAATCAGAAAATATGACGTTTTCTGCAGATTTTTGTATATATCCATGAAACTAAGTTTGGCATTATTAGTTGGTATGTTTACATTTGTTTACATGTTTACATTTTTTCCTGATCCAGTTTTCAAATGAAGATGCATGACAGGAGTTTGTTATGATTAACATGCTAAATGATCAGTAGAGCTGAAATACTTTTCCCTCAGTCATGACAAACTTATGCTGTGCAGCCAAACATTGATCAAATCCACTTTAACTCTATTTTAGATTGTAGTCGAGATCAGAGACCTTACAAAGAAACAAAATGTGTCATGGTGAATTCTGGGTATATGTACAAAAAAGGAAGCACAAACATATTGAATTTTTCCATTTAATGGATTGGTGCAGCCATAGAAAACAATGTATATTCAGTATACATTGTGCAGTTTCAATGAAGAGCTGGAACAAGCTGACTTCTATAATAGAATAGGCTGTATGGTGTAGGAGAGAGTCAGGCAGTATGGAATAACATGACTTTCACAACCTTAAAGCTACTTTGGATGAAAAAATACGGGAGAACTTAAATGTTAAAGTGACACTCCACAGTTTAAAGTTATTGCTAATTAAACTTCCAGTCACTCTCCAGTCTTCGTTGTGTTGCCTCCAATGAAGAGGGAACAATAAATCAGACCAATTTTTATCTGTAAGCTACTATAATGCTGTAATGTGGGAAATGCAGGATCAGTTTTTTGGAGCTTGAGTTAAGTCAAAATAGTTTGGTCTGTGCTGCTTTGATCACGACCTTTCTTTATAAAATATCTCTACTGTAAGTCAATTTATGAAAAAAACTCAGAAACTTGAAACTCAAAGTCAGTGAACTCTGACAGGGCAGGTCAAGATTACAATGAAGGAGACTGCTCCAAAACTTTACAGCACCTTTCCACATTAACATATAGTTTGAAACATATTTCTACTAATTAAATATTCACAAAAACATTTTGTAGCTTCAAGGGTTTAAAATCTTAAAAACACATTCTCAAATCACTCAGTAAAAGAACTCTTTGCCTGAATTTCTCCCCTAAACTTGGCTGTATACCTCCATTTTTTAATTTAATGTCAACAGATGAGAACCACCCAAGTTGAGTTTCTTGGAATCATACCTGGCCAAGAAAATTAAATCATTCTGTCTTTTTTTCCTTCCATGTACTCTCAGGTAGAGAGCATATGAGCTCAAACCACCTGGCCAGTCCCTTCTCCTCCTTCATTCTCTTCCCATCTGCATGTGTTTCAGAGAGGAGTGAGAAACTGTGAGCTGTAGTGGACCATGCATGGTTGTGATTACATGTTTATGTCCATATTTGTACGTCTACTGGAAGGTGTCTGTGTGTGTCTGCAGTGCTGACGACAGAGTGTGTGTACATGTGTATCTGTGTGAGAGTGAAAGTGTGTACACTGTGAGTTGTGAGAGTAAATAAACGTAGTGCAGCAGGGACTCACGTGGCGTTATTATCAGAGCTCAGAGAAAAGACAAACTGTTTTTTTACTCTGGTTTGATTCATACCACCCTCCACTGCCTCCTCCCTTTCTGTGCGACCCACCACAGTACATACACACACATATACACACTCCAAACTTACCCCCGCCGCCCCAAATTCAACACATGGCTCCAATCAGGGAATTATTTTTAGCACGCCTCATGGTGGAATTCTAATCACTTGTCTTGTGATTGTTTTCAGTTTTACACTCAGCTTGAATATGTGAATGAAGTTGCAGTCCTAACTCTGCAAATTGACCTCCTTCAGCGCCACAGCAGCAAGTTTGAGAGCATTTGGGTCATTTTGGCTTTTTTTGCAGACGGCTGCCACTAAGTTGCAATCGCATCCCATCAGCCTCCTGATTGGGGAATACTTTACAATGGCACAGATGCAATGCTAAAGCCATCTCTGTGAAATCACTTACTTTGATGATCTTTGAAAAAATTCCACAAAATAAAGTTTGGTTTGGAAACCACAGATCAAACACACACACACAAAAGGGCTTGTACAGTATGCAAACTCACACACTCACAATTTGTGGTACACTGAGGCATTCTTTCTCCCTGCTTCTCTCACACACACATACACACACACACACACTAACTTACACTCATTAATCTGGGTAGACTCAGGAAACCGCTCCAGTGAGCTGGCTGAAGGCCCTAGGAGGGGTAGGAGGGGTGGACGGGGGAAAAGAGAGGGGATCAAAGCGAGGACGAGAGCAGCAGACTCGCTGAAAAGAAACAGCAGAAGAGGGAAGAAAAGAGAAAAGAAAGTTTTGAGAGAGAAGAAAAGAGAAAGGAAAATTTCCTTTGCTCTTGAGTTCTGAGAATACAGGAAGGAGAGAGGATCTGAAACCCCTCGATTTAATGAACTGGGAGAGTAGAGTGTGTGTGACAGTGTGTGTTCATCCATACCTTGCGACTTAGATATGTTTGTGGATGTATAAAATTCACGATAAGTAACGGTGTAGAAAATCTAAAGTCAGTTTCTGCAAAGTTACAGCACAAAAAGATAAAAACGCAGACTGAAAACAGACACTGGCTGTGCACACATGCACAAGCTGAGATACACACATCCGTGCACACACTGGCTCACACGCGCATCCATTTCTCCCCCCAAAAAGCTCCACAGGGAGGGTCGACAGTCCTTAAGAAAATATTCCCCAAAGCACTAATTACAAAAACGATGGTGCTCGTTAATAGCCAGCCCCCCCAAACTCACATTCCCCGTCCACCTAAACCCCACCCTCACCCCTCCACCTCATCTTACCTCACCCCCCAAGTCTTGCAGAAGAAGAAGAAAAAGAAAAAAAAAACACAAAAACAAAACAAAAAAGATTCTGGCAGAGGGAGAAGAGAGCGTTCCACTGGCAGGCCTGGGTCAGGACCATATTTACCTACCGCAGTACTGCTCTCGCTCCCTTACAGCACTGAGCACCTCCCCTCAGTGCCGAAACCTGACCTTCTGTCTCTTTCTGAAGCACACACACATGAATATACATACATACACACAAGCCAGCCAAGAAGTGGCACATGGTCTTGGTTAAAAGGTTTTGGGCTCCAAATGAAAACCAATCTCTCATGGAGTTATTCCTCTCATTTCTAAAACTTAATTTCAGATAATGTGAAAGAGGAGGACTTATATTTTCTCTCAGTGCCTTTAATCATTCCTTTATTTTCTCCCCACCTTTTCTACCCCCTTCTCTCACCCTGATTAAGTTGCACAGTAATAAAAAAGAGAAAGTAAAACAGTCAGAGAATTTTTTTGAGCCTTTATTATCCATCACTGGAGCCAGGAAAATTGAGAGTGAGGGAGAGGAACAATAGCTCAGACTTTCTCACAGAGACAGTAAAGTGGTTCAAAAGCTTGAAAACACACAAACGCACACAGACAATGTACATGAAAATTGTGTAGCAAAGTTTCTTTCAGAGTCTCAATCAGAGCTGATGAGGTGGCAATTTCAGGGAATCAATTTGTTTTCTCTCCGCTCTCTTAGCTCTCTATCTGTTGCTGACATTTCCTCCCCGTACCATAGCCGAGCCCAACCGCCCATTACTACACCACACAGGCCCTTATTAAATGTATATATAGTCACGCTTCAGACCAGAAGACACTTTCTCACACAAAAGCCGAAAAGAGCGAACACGGGGTCGTACAACAAACTCTGAAAGAACACAGGCCCAAACTGGGAGGGAGACTGAAGCTTGACCAAGAGCCAAAATGGCCTCGGCCTATGTGGGCGGTTGAATACAGTCAATTCCAAAATGCCTGTGTCTTGTATCACTGTGTCCCTCCCGTGCACCCCCCCCACCCCCTTCCAAAATGCCTGCCTCTCTGTCATGCTCTTCTCCAGCCCTGATTAGAAACATCTCACTTAGGGTAACAGTGTTATTTCAGTGTTTGTTGCTCATTATAGGAGTGTTTTTCCTGTGGCGTGGGCCTTGCTGTGAGTCTGTGTGTGTGTTTGTGGGGAGTGAGGGAAAGGGAAGGGGGGAGGTAGAGAAGGGGGGGGGGGGGGTCTTATTAAACATGGTGTGAGAGCATAGAGCATAGAGTGTGATTCCAGATGTGTTTTTTACTGCCCTGGCAGGGATGTCAGGGCTGTAAAGAACCTCTCTGGAGTAGCCTGGAGGGGGAGAGAGGAGGGGAGACGAAGTGGGGGGGGGGGAGTTACATGCTTGACAGCTTAAGACCCTTGAGGATGAAGCCAGAGATGAGTTGGGGAACAGGAGAAGGGTTGGAGGGCTGCTGGTGGACATGGTGGAGTTCAGGGGTTTGTGAGAAGTTAAGTGCGGGGCCGTTTTTAGGGCCTCAGGGACTGAAATCAAGGGATTTAGAGAGAGGATGGAGGGAGGAGGGCAGAAATGGAATGAAATAGCTTTTCCTGGCAAACACGTTCCAATTTATTGGCTCAGGTGTGTCGAGCGAAGAGTCTGGGACTGTGAAATAGTGACTGGGGGATATTTGTATATGTCATAGTGAGCTCTCTGTGTGTGTGCGTGCTTGTCTGCTTGAGGAGAACATGTTCATTTATTAAAGAAAAAGGATCAAGCAAAAAGAGAAACAGTCAACAAGAAAGACAAGGAACTGCATAAAAGTGGTATCTAACAAAAAAAGTTAGGGTCAGGTAACAAAATCCACCCACCAGCACCTCAAAAGCTCCATTGGTAGAACATTATATATTTATATTGTTTAATCTGTAAGTGTTAAATTTGCATTTGTGGTTTCTTTTGAATGAGTTATGAATATTTTAAACCTATTCTACTAGTTTCTGCATGTTTCCAGTCTTTCTGCTAAGTTAAACTAATTGGCTGTAGCCTCATATTTACAGGTATAAGAATGGTCCTAAACTTCTCATCTAACTCTCAGCAAGAAAAAAATACACAAAATAAACCTTTAATACGTCTGTGTTGAAGAGATGGTAGATGGATTTTAAAGCCTAGTTGTTGCATTCTGTTCCCAGTCTTAAGCTAAGCTAACCATCTGCCTGCTGCAGCCTTATTTTTAGCAAGAAAACAAATAAGTGTACTCCCCAAAATGCCAAACCAGTGCTCACAAAAGTAAGTACTTAAATCTAGACAATGTAATGTTAGCTGAACAGCAACCTCTGTGGCCACAAGTGACAATAATGGGACAAGACGAAATGCAAAAACATAGAGAGAAGTGAGACAGACGGCAAATTCAGTACTGTCTCAGTTATACAGCTATATTTACTGCATGTCCCAGACCACATAAGGCTGTAGCAGAGAAACTATACTGAGGTGTTTTATTGCTTATAAACACAACTTTTCATTTGTAAGAAGTAGGATTCTCTTCTAAAAGCTTAGCAGTGTCATAATTTAGTCACTGCATAGTGTCCCTTCAGACTTGACTTACCTGAGACCAGACTTACTTACAATGTGAAAGAAAAAACATGAAATCCAACAAATTATGATTTGTTTACAATCAGTCTGTTCATTTAACCGTCCATGTTTATTCACAGACTTTATTGTTGACTCTCTCTGTTGTTGACTGAGAACTCAGCAACTCACTGTGGTGGGTAGACTACAATCTTATCATGACCGATAGACACTTCGGCCAAATGACTAAACTTAGAATCAAGTTTAAATACACTTAAATTATCCTTTCACACAAGAAGGAATTTCCAATTCTTGTAAAGTGAGCCCTGACCAAGGATGACAAAACTTCAACTGTTCCCTGAACGACTTAAAAACAGTGCTGGGGTTTATCTTGCATGAATTATGTGTGGAAAATGGAGAAAAGCTACAAGTGAGGATCCAAAAACACAGACATGAAGGGATAGAAAGAAAACTATATCATGTAGAAGACATGATGTAAAAGAGAGTGTGTGTGTGTTTGCAGTGTGATGCAGCTCTGCAGGTTCTGCAGCTTGTTAGTCATGCTCGTTAATATGCGCCAGTTTTATAGGCTCTGTTCAAAGACTGAAGTGGTGTTTCATCTAAACCTTACCTTCTCTACGCAGACAGAGACAGATGAGAGCATGAAAAGGGGGAAAAGTGATATTGGTAGTGAAGAGGTATGTTTTTATAATATTGTAAACTAAAAAGTCAATTGCAATAGGAAAGAATGTGTCCACTAATTTACTGTAATGTAAATGTATAAAGTTAACAAAACAAAATACATTGGAATATTAAAATTCAAAGAGAAAAGAAAGAATAGGCACTGGAAAGAAAGCATGAGGTCAGATGCCGCTGTAAGGGGGCGGCGGTTAGAAGAGGAGGAGGCAGGCAAAAACTGGACAGGGAGGGAGAAGTGTGTACTCCCCAGAATTTCAACTTCAGTAACTAAAAAAATTCTTCACTAAAAAAATAGAAATGGAGAGCAGCTCTTGATGTCTCAAATAACAGCCTTCATGATAACCAGGGAGCTGCAGGTGTGTTCAGCAGGTCAGTTCAAACTAAAGCTGTGCAGCTAAATATTGCTCAACCCTGCAGAACTTATTTTAAATTTCAGTTGGAATGATAACATTTACCATAATCCTATGTTAGAATTAATTTTGGGGAACATCTGTACATGTGGCATTTGGTTTGAATATTTCACCTACAGCTTCAAATGAGAGCTGGATGATAGAGAATAATGTAATGATTTTAACTATTGTAAAGTGACTTAAGGGAGAAAAAAGGTTGAAAACTACATGATAAGGGCTTATAATCTGTCATGTGATTAACTTAGTAACAGTAGCACACATTTACTACCAATGATACTATCACATTTGATACCACTAGTACCACTTTTATATATAGTGAGACTGGAGCCAGCAGCTGGTTAGCTTAGCAAGGTTGTCAGATAACAACAAACTGATAATTGCACAATACAAACAAATGAAATAATATGTTAATTGTTGAATGGTAAATATGTATAATTCATAAACTGCTCCTTTAAGACTAGTTAAAGAGAATGTAAGACATAAAATGCTTAGTTATACTAAAGCAAAGACCATTTATGCAATTTATTTCAGAACCTTTCCTGGACTACATCCTGAAAATGTAAATGTGAAGGAGGTAGAAGTCGAAGGAAGTGAAGGAGGAGGTGACGGTAAAACAGGCCACATCGCACCACGTCGTACCCGACACATACTGTGTGCGTGTGACCGCTTACTCGCCCTCTCCTCCCCTCCCTCTCCTCCAGAGGCACGCCAGCACCTCCAGGTCCGGAGAGCGAGGCTTTATGGGGGATCAGAAACAGATGTGCCTTCTGCCCTTCTTCTCTTAACTTACACAAAAACACACACGCTGTCTTGTACACACACACACATGCATACGCATATGCTGGCGGCAATTCAGAACCGGCACCAGGACCCAGCCGGAGTGACGGGCCAGCGTGACCCTGAGCTTGACCCCAGCCTGCAGCACCTCAGACAGGAAAGGGACACAATTGGCTTCAGCTGTGACTCTCAGCGCTCTCTCTCTCCTGCCTGCCTCCTTCTCATTAAGACAAACTGTTTTTTAAAGGCAAAGCAGCTTTCACTACTACTAAAGCCAACACCCTGGAGCATGGAGAGAGGTGGCGAGGTGAGGGGGGAAAGATGGAGGGAAGGCAAAAGAATAAGACCCAAATAGGAGCTGGAGCAACAGGGGTGCAAAAGAGGTACTTAAAAAAAAGAACAAAAGATCAAGGTGAAGGAAAAAGTTACAGAGAAAAAGGGCAAAGTGTAAGAAAATCCAGACTGAGGGGAGAGGGGAAAGTCAGGCATATCACTTGCAGCTGTTGCAGGCTCATGTTCCCAGAATTCATTGCAACTTGGCAAAGCTTTTCTAATAAGATAGGGCGGTATCATAGTAACATTCATATCAAAACATCCAAAGCAACAAATGGAGAAAGAGACAAAGAGAGAGAACGTAAGAGAGATTAAGTCACTTAATAATGACGACAATTAAATGAGTGTAATTACAAACAGCAGTAAGAAACATTTGTTTTGGAGACAGACTGCTGAGTACACAAACAACATATTTGTTTAGAGATGTACAGAACAGACATATGGAAATAATTTGACTTTTTTTTTTACTTCCATTAAAAAACTCTCCACTTTTTATTTTGCTTGCCTCTGCTTTTGTCACACTTTCTAATCCATCAGCCCCCTAAACACATACTTTTCTCTTCCAATTTTTTCATAACACCAAGCATTGTTCAGACTCTTGCACAGACAGTGGAAACTGTGTGGAGACTCCATGTCTGTCAAATCAACTGTTCCAGGTCGTAGTGTCTGCAGAGCTCTTAAAAAACATTAGCATATTTCATGTTTGGCAACCTGCAACAGCCAAAACCTAAGCTAAAGAAAACAAACTATACAGATCCATGTGCGTGACTCTGTGTGCACGTATGTGTGTGTGTGTGTGTGTGTGTGTGTGTGTGTGTAAGTGAGAGTGGCAGGGCATGCTGAGGTGAATTAATACCGCTGCACAGAGGGGGGGGGGGTTCTCCATTCAGGGCTGACTGATGTGCGTCCCAAATTGATTTATGAAAACGGCCCTTAATCAATTATGTGTGGAGAAAGAGGGAGAGAGAGAGAGAAGTAGAAAGAAAGGATCTAGGGGGGTTAGAGAGGGAAATCAAGAGGATAGAGAGGATGAAGCTGCAGAGGAGGGAAAGTGTGTGAATGATGTTGCTCTGCTGAGGAATGTGTCAGTTTATGCCACAGGTGTCCAGCATGGTGGAGGGGATGGTTTATGAAGTAAAATACAATGCACTGTGGCTGATCCTGATGTATGCATCCTGTTCTTTAGGCAACACACTGAGCATGAACTGTCTATGACACTTACTGTGATCGGTATCATTCATAAAATGTACAAAAAGAGGAATGTGGATAGGCTAGCTGGAAGGAGAAAGGCGTGAAAGTTCAGAAAATGCACACATGCTCTGTGCTAATAACTATGTGTGGATGGACACTAGAAGAAGCAGTAAAAAGGTGCAGCAGTGCAATGTGGTTTTTGTTGTAATAATGGCTGAGTTTTCGGCCTGGGGGAGCAGTGGACTAAAGTGAAGCTGCAGTTGTTTAAAAAGTCCTTCCCCTGCTTTACCCATTGTGCCTGAGACAGGGGTGTGTGGGGGAAGTGGGGGGTCACGCTGAGAGCTCGTTTCTCCTGCCTGTCAGAACTCTATCTGGGATCCAGCCGGAACTAATCAACTCCAATAGGCCTCCCCATTACCCAGGATGCAATGGGCCACAGGCAGGGAGCTGGGCGATGGGAAACTGAGAGGGGGGAGAAGGGACAGAGCACCCCCCCACACACACACATATACACCCCCCCCAATACTACCACCACTATCCCTTCACACACACTCCATACTCCACCAGCCCATGCAGCACACACAACACTCCCACTGTTTCACACTGAAGCAATAATAAACACTTGCAATAATATTTTCACAGCAAGCAATAGCTTGCTTCAGATCAGACATTCGCAACAGCTGTGGAGTACACTCCTACACACACATGTGCACCCGCTCACATGCCTACACAAACACTCATTCTGCATACACCATTTCCCCGACACGCACAAGTCACACCATACTGATGCTAAACCTTGAGAGATTGGCAAAATTCATTTAAAACAAGGTTTCCACACGTGAAAACAAACTTCATCTGCATCAAAACAAACCAGTTTAATGACTAAGACCAGCAGTATGTTGTTGATGTTCCAGTGGCTCATGTGGTAATTGAACACAAACGAATGACAAGAACTGTGATAATTCAATTTGATCAAAGATTTTTAAGTTTTTTTTGTTTGTCTCACCTATTTTCAAAGTAAGGAAAACTGTATTGTGTAATTATTGCACCACTGTGACACCATTTGTTTTTCTTCTGTTTCTGTTGCTTATTTTATTAATTTTAATGTTAACGCTATCATGTTTTGCCTTCTACCCATATGTGTTTAAAAAGTTAGTAAAATGTTTAAAAAAAGAGAGATGAAAAGAAGTTAGGAAAAATCACTTTGCTGCTGCTGCAGCACATTAATGTTGCCCCCTAGTGGTATCAAAACCACTCTGCATCCAACAGAGGTATTTGGACTGAGGATGTCTGGCTAAAAAAACTTCCTCAACACAAGAAACACAAGAGTTTCAACTGACTTTTAGAAACAATATTCCAATGCTAAAATAAAGAAAGAGACATAAGAATTATTTATGCTTGTTAACATCTTTCTAGAATTAGTTTCTGCTCAGGATGCTTTCGTGGTAGTCTTGTCTACCATCTACAATGTCTGTGTCACTTTGGACACTATCAAAGGCAACAAGCCAGTACGTGAGTGTGTGCACAAACTTTAGTGTGTGTGTTTTTCTGAGTGACTTCAGCCTCCTTCTCTGAGGTGAAGTGGGGGCAGATTTAAATGAGTGAAGAAAACCCCCTTCCCCTACACCCCCAAGGTATTGTATGCGTGTGTGTAACTCCACTTTCACCGCACACATTTTTTCTCATGCAAAACTAAAAATACTCCTAATTAATACCCATTTAGTTCTCTAGTATAAAATGCATGATGCATGTGTGAATATGTGCGAAGCAACAGTAATGTAAGTGTGTTGGAGCTGCTGTGAGGCTCAGTAAAGCTGCTGGCGTTGGGGTGCGGTCACATGGGAACCTTCCTCAGGTCCTGCGGTGGAGAGGGGGGCATTGAGAGGCACTGGGGTAGGGTTAATCCCCATTCACCCTGTCCTTCACTCAGCCGGGCCGGGCACAATAAGTCCCGCCTGCTTCCCCCTGTGTCTCCATGGTGACCTCTGACCCCACATTTACGGCTGCAGTCCCTGGCCCCTTTATGCCTCCATCCTGTTATTATCTGCAATATTTACTCCTTTTGATTTCCCTGCTGGCCATTGTTGTCGCCCACACAGCTCTCCTGCCTGACTGGGAAACTCAAGTGCTCTCCTTCCTACTCCTGTGTCACCCCTGAGGCCTTAAAACCAACAGCAAACACTACCTGAAGTGGAAATAAGTCAGCTTACAACCGCTTATTTATGACTTCTTGATTTAGGAGCTGCACAGAGGAGCAGCAGCCAATAAATGGATGAAGTTGAAGAAGTCCTGCTAAATGGGTGCAATCATAGTCCAGTGGTAATACCATGTAACTGCAACATCCCTGGCTCATTTCCAGCTGTTTCATCTAATTAAATGTTACATTAATACAGTCAGTTGAAAATAAACACATCCAGATTAGATTAGACTAAATTACATCACATTACACAACATCAGTCTGGAGTCAGTGGAACAAAATAAAGTACAGCAGCACATTAAGAAAATCTAATATGTATTATTGTAAGAAGCTTTATACAGTGAAGTGGGTGTGTAGATCTTTACTAATATTACAAATGTTTAATATTCTGCTTTTGCTCACTGAGGTTGTTACATTTCACCGTCTCTTTTATCACAACTGTGTTTAGTATCGAGGATGGATCAGTGGCAGAAAGCACACACAGAAAGCACTTCACCACTGGTCACAAGCTCGGTGTTTCTGAAGTATTTTATCAGTTGTGATTAAAAAAGAAGAGAAATGACAACTCCACTTTGAGATGACATACATACATAGCATATTCAAAACCATTAAAAGTGGTTTCAGATGGAGTTTTTAAAGGCAGTGGCACTTAAGCTGGTGTAGTATTAGGGTCCCAGAGTACTATTCACTCACTCACTGGTTTTAGCCTGTTGAATGAATGACTGCAAACTTACTGTACATAATAATAATAATGAATACTTTATTGATCCCCTTGGGGAAATTGTTGTTTGGACAGCTGCTAGACCTGAGTCAGCGCTACTACGGGGTTTCGGTGTCTTGTCCAAGGACACCTCGACATGTAGCTTGCTGGGACTGAGAATCGAACCGCTAACTCTTGGGTTGGGAGACGACTGCTCTACCCACTGAGCTATCATGCCGCCCACAGCTGTGTACTTTGCGCCACACTGCACCAGTTTCTTCTGTATAGGCACAAACGATTAGATAAGATCAGATGCACTTTAGCACTGACCCAGTGTGAAAACAATAAAGAAACAAAAAAAATAACAGATAATGCAATTTTATCATGTTAAATATTTTAAATGGAATTAAGTAAATAAGTCAAAGTCTTAGTGCAAGAGAGAAGACAAAAGAAGGGAGGAAATGATTTATGTTATTAGAGACTCCTACAATTTTGTTTACACAGTATACTGTAGTAGGTAGTTGTATCATTTGTGTACCTGACTGTGTGGCCACTCGTGGTTCCAACACCATTGTGAAGTTTGCTGATGACACGGTGGTGCTGGGCCTTATCTCCAACAACGACGAGACGGCCTACATGGACGAGGTGAAGAACCTGGCATCATGATGTCAGGACAACCGCCTCCAGCTGAACGTCTGCAAGACCAAGGAGCTAGTGGTGGATTTCAGTAGGAGACAGCAGCGAGTCTACAACCCCCTCGTCATCAATGGAGCTCCAGTGGAGAGGGTACTGTCCTTCAAGTACCTCGGGGTCCGCATCTCCTCAGACCTGACATGGACTGCTCACATCCAGGTCCAGTCCAAAAGGGCTAGGCAGCACCTGTATCACCTGAGACAACTGAGGAAGTTTGGGGTCGCTCGAGTGATCCATAGGACTTTCTACTCAGGCACTGTGGAGAGCATCCTCACACAGAACATCAGATCCAGGTATGGGAATTGCTACAGAGTGATCCGTGCTGCAGAACGCTGCTGCAGGTCTGCTCTCCCTTCCCTACAGGACATTTACACCAGGAGATGTAGGTCAAGAGCAGCTCGGATATTTAAGGACTTGTCCCACCCCAGTAATGGACTGTTTCAACTTCTGCAATCAGGCAGAAGGTTCCGCACCATCATGACCAAAACAGAGAGACTCAAGAGGAGCTTCTATCCTCAGGCCATTCGAGTCCTAAACCAGAACATGCCCCCCCTCCCCACCATAGCATTACCATAAAGGACTGTTACAGCACCTCATCATATTACTGTCACGTCATTACATGCTGCTACATTACTTGTTTACGTTACTGTTATATTACATTGTTGTGCTATCATAGCACAGTGCACTTTAACATTACATTTTGCACATTTACATATCCTCTACGGGAACTACTGCTGCTACACTTAACATATAATTGCATATAGTTGCATTTTTTACCTTTAACTGTGCTCTTTGTTTAAGTTGTACTAATTTTTACATTATTTAGATCTGTGTTTTTAAACTTTAATTTTAAATTTGAACTTAGTTCATAACTTTTGCACAGTAAAAGAAGCGGTTCAGGTTGCATTTCACTGCGTGTTGTACTTGTATAACTATGCATGTGACAAATAAAGAATCATGATCCTGTTAATCCAAACTGTCATGTCAACATGATATGCATGTAGGAGAGAGATGCCTAAGAGTGAGAACTGAAAGAGTAAAAACTAAAACAAAGACCAAGATAAACAGTCATGAAAGAAACACGAAACAAAAAGACTTAAGTACAGACAGACAGTCTGGACCTCAATGTGGATGTGATGAAGCTGAAGGTAGGCATGTTTAAGGGTCAGTGTAAAGAGCACTGATGTCTGCTGGGTCTCTGGGTTTGTGCATCTAGACACAGATGCTGGTCCATAAATAACATTTTTCACTTATTAAGATATTAAAACATTTTGCAAAAAAACAAAAATGCTCCTCAAGCAAAGTCAAACTTTTAAAGTTTATGTGGACAAGAATCTATTATACTAAAATTTTTATTGAACAGAAATCTGTTATTCATTTTGAACATGTTTAGTGTTTTGTTGTAAATACACCTTCCCACTGAAGTTGTGAAAATTACTCTACTGGCTCTGTAAACAATAAATAAATAAATAAATAAAATGACAGTAGTTTCAACATTTCTGGATTTTTTATAGAAAGGTATGGTATAAACAACAAACAATAAAGCCAAATAACTGAGTTGATTCAAATTCAGCATATTTATTTGTAGTTAAAATGCATAGATAAAATACTAAAAACAGGTTTTAATAAAATGTCGCCAGGTTTCTTGTGGTGATTCATTACTTCGTTCTTATAATCTCACATGAGCAGACAAGGCAAACCATCCTTCTCGTGCTCTCTGCTTCTCCATCTGTTGTAGAAAAAAATTATTATTTTTTAAGTTTTAGGTTCAAATAGTAACAGTGAAATGGTGAAATCTGAGCAATCCATGTAACCTAGATTGTGTGTGTGTGTTCGTTTGTACCTGTGTTTTGTCATGTCTGGTTTCTCCTCCAAAACTAAGAGAAGATGCTTCAGAACCAGCAGGTCTGCAGCATAGATAGCAGCATAAATAAGTACTGCATGTTTTACTATTTTTCAGCATATTTTACATTTATTTATATAGTCTCTTCATGTGCAACAAAAAAAAAGTATTGACTCTAATACGCAGTAAATCATTTTACTTGGAATTTGTATGCTCTGTTTAGTTTTTAGTCTTTCAAAAAAATCTGATGATTAACAATTACAACACAGAAAGCAGAAATGTATTTCCATCATGAAAATCTCTTCATCCACCAGATACTGACCGTTTCTCATCACCACCCGCCTGAGACAGAAGCTCCCGTGCAGGCAGCAGCAAAGACACCTCTGGACTTCCTCCTCCAACTAAGAATGATGACATATAATTATCTTTTCTGGTGACAGGCAATAACAACTGAACAGAGACACGTCAGGTTGACCTGCTGTACCTGCTGTTTGTGGGCTGATGGTAGAATGATGGGGGATGGGGGAGACAGAGGGAGAAACTTTAGATGAAACAGTTTGCTTCTGTTGTTCAATTAGCTCCAGCAGTCGACCCCTAGCAGCTGCACTCTGTCGATTAAGCTCAAGGAGGCGCTGTTCCACACTGTTCACATTGAGGGCATTAGGAGATGTTGCCTGAGCAAGAAAACAGACAATTCCTGTGTAAATGTGAATTATCACCTCAAATT
Organism: Sandelia bainsii; assembly: GCA_032362345.1. Taxonomy (NCBI): domain Eukaryota; kingdom Metazoa; phylum Chordata; class Actinopteri; order Anabantiformes; family Anabantidae; genus Sandelia; species Sandelia bainsii. The sequence goes on from JAUMHL010000013.1 coordinate 22,537,083, forward strand.
ATTGGGGTATCTTGGTGGTCCTGTGCAGTACTGTGGCACATAAAGATTTCTGCATGTTATTCACTACTCTCTCCTAATCTTTCCTTTTTTTCCCCCTGTGTTTCAAAATACTTGTTCAAAAGAACAACTTTAGTTACTTAGAATAACTAAAAAAGACTAAAAGCAAAAACGATACTGATTGATTTGTAGAATTTTCTGGATTTAACAAAATGGTGAGAAATATCTTTCTATTCCCTTAGTTTAAAGAAAACATAAAAGAAATTTCTATATTTCTTTTTTTAGATTAACTATTACAAAATACAGTACCTGATCCAAATTGTAGAAAAGTAATTTACACTTTAGAAATGACACTGTAAAGTACGTGGACAAACTTATATACATATACACTTCTATGATGTAGAAATGTGTCTTATGCTTACAGTGGCAAGAAAAAGTGAGTGAACTGTTTGGAATTTTCATGTTTTCTCAAAAAAATTGGTCATGAAATGTGATCTGATCTTCGCCAATGTCAGAAATATCAACAAACACAATATTTCTAAGCTGATAAAGCCCAAACAGTCATGATATTTCATGAACACAAACCATTAAACATACAGTCATGATGGCTTCTGATGTCACTAAACACAAACTAGAGGTGCAATGAGTGGAGTCCAATCAGAAGCAGGGCAGAATGGTCCAAAGTTCCTCCTGAACATTGTGCAGGTCTAATCTAGTTATATGAAGCACTTACTTGAGGTTTATGCTGCCAAAAATGCTGATCATTACTTTTCCCACCATCACTCTGTATGTCTGTCTGTAATGCTTTCAATAAACACATGAAAGACTATTTGTGTTTAATCTTAGCAATACTGTGTCTGTTTATATTTGTGACTTTGGTGAAGTTCAAATTTACTTTCATGACCAATTTATGCAGAAAACCTGGAAACTGCAAATTGTTCACTTACTTTTTCTTACCAGTTTATGTGGAGAGACTCAATCTCACCTGATGAGCCAGTCTGTCCCTGTCAGCAGCCTGGTTGTTCTGATTCTGTCTCCCTGTGCTGTTCGACCCTGACGGTCTTCTCTCTTCAATGCCATGAGGTGTAATTCTTCCTGTACTGCAGGGGCTCAACCTTCTCTGCTCTGTGCTACTGTTAGGCGATCCTCCAACCCCTGACCCGAGGCCTTTAAACTGGCTGAGCTGGGCCCTGATCAGGTCATTCTGTAGACTGAGCTGAGCAATCTCAGCCATCATGGCCTGTGGAGCAATCTGAGAGCTGAGAGAGTCAGAGGAAGTAGATGGCAGGCTGGCGAGAGGCAGGCTTGTGAGACTAGAGGCTGAGCTGTAAGCCTTGAGATCCTCGCAGTGGTTATCAACAGGAGACAGCTGCTGGTGCAACAGGCCAGGACGAGCCACTGTGAAAGAAGGAGGAATCAAAGTTACAGTGACTGAAGATAGCATAAGAGAAAACTAATGAAATCAGATAAGTGAAAAGAGTGAGACTTTTACTAGGGATGTGTTGGCTGTTGTCTCTCTGTCGAGGTGGGGAGAGCAGGACGGCAGGAGAGCCAGCAACTTGTGTTCGCTGAGGTAGTCGCTCAGGAACAGGTGCAGACTGACAAACTGTACACCAATAATTCACCACAGTGTAAACAAATTATTCACCAATTACCACAATTCCATGAAAAAACAGACAGACTGTAACTGTGAGACCTGCGGCTTTGATGTCAGAGTCTTGGGGGAGGTCAGTGTGTGGCTCCAGTAATCCAACTCCTCCCATCGACAACAAGATTGTGTCCAACTTCTTCTCCAGCCCTGCTGTCTGCCACTGCAGCACTGCCTGAGAGGAACCAGCCAGAATTAAACAGCACTTATCGGTACAGTTTGAATGCGAGTAATATACCTGTGTCAGATCGTGTGTTAAGCTCTGTCTCACCTGCAGGGTGGCGGCTTCTTCTCTCAGAGTCATGGTCTCAGCAGTAAGAGCATCAATCAGCCCTTGCTGCTCTCTCAGTTCCTCCTCGAGTCTTCTCCTTTCCTGAGTTTCTTTCTGAACTTCCTCTTCCCTCTAACACAGAGGGAGCACAAATGGTAGTTTTCTTATGAGCAAAGCCATTACTTTCCTGCCTTGTCCATATGTTTTAAATGTGTGAGAAAGTATACTGTATGTCTATAAAAATGTTTAATAAAGACTTTACTGATTTACTGCTGTACCTGTTTGAAGAGATGCACTAAACGTCCGAGTGTGGAGACCAAGGCGACAGAGAAACCAGTGAGACTTTGTGTTCTGTGCTGTTTTGGACTCTGAGTTGACCCTAGTGCTGTGTCAGGACTCAGAGTATCCAACTCGGCCTCCACCTGACCCAACATATCCTGCAGCAAGCCCAGACTGGAGTGGGACCCATTAAGAGAGGCAACAGAGGAGCCATCCAGCTCTGAACCCTGAGAAACACACTTCCTGGTCCTGCTGGTGTGACTGCTGGTCTTTTCTGTGAAACACATACGCAAATTGTTCATAAAGACCGATGGACTCATAACACATGCTACTGATTTCTTCTATTTATTTAAGCAGCTCATATCATTCCATTCTCACACAGTGTGACACATTATGAAGAAACATAAAACATGTCCATTCCTAATATTACCTGACTGGTTGAGAGGCACATCGGGGTTCAAGACCTGAGAAACCAGGACAGAAGGTTCTTTGTTTTCTTCTTCTAACTGCCTCTGTCTGGACTGAACACGCTGAACAGCCACTGTGGCATTTAGAGCTGAAACAAGGAGGAATTAATATTTATGCTGAACTCTCAAGTCTGTTAAATATGCTATTTATGCAGCATTGTGAACTGACTGCATAAAGCAAATACTTATGAATCTATATCCTCAGGGGAGCACATATGCACATTCTACCTGTTTGGTCTGGTGCTCTGCCTGATGTGCAGGGGGTAACAAGAACATTATCTCTGTCTGCCTGGTGGTAGTTGGAATGATGATCTCTCAGTTGCTGTACCGTTCTACCCTGAGAACGTGCCTTCATTTTTCGTACATTAGCCCTGCAAAGAAAAGTACTGCTTTATATCTGTCCAAGGAACAACAGCTGATAATAAGCCTCTTGGCTAACACGAGCACATTTACAGTAATGTTGATTAATGTGCAATGTCCCTGAAATTAAATGAATAAATACATATCAACAGCATTGCAGAGGTATGAGCAGGATATGAAACTTCTCTTTAATCAATTAAGAGATCAACTATTAACACACTGTCCCCCCAGTAAGCTACATCAGTCAGCTTCATAACCCAGCTGGTACTGGTGTGTGCTGTTTTGCAAGTAATGACTATTTTGTTGGCATCAGTACCTTCGGATTACTTGCTGCTCTGAACTTCCACAAGGGTAGGAATTTTTATCTCTGTGGTTTTCCTCTGAAGCTTCTACTTCGTTAAGAGCCTGAAATGAATTATTTTACATATGCAACATGTTAATGCCAACTAACAAGACATGAAGTAATACAAACAGACTTAGGGCATGGAACATGTTTTGAAAATGGCATAAGTAAATGTATGAAATCTAGTGGTCATAGTAAATGACAATCTCACTAACACACACACACATTCACACCTGTTGGTCCATCATAGACTGGCTGAGCAGTGACAGCTGAGTTGGAGGATCTGGTCTCTGGAGAACAGGCATTTCTGAGTCAGAGTCACAGTTTGGAGCCATGGTTACACTGGGATGACCTATAGATATATAAATACAGTTGTAAGATCAATCATGCAACTACAGAAGACTGTGTTTGGCTCTTGGAGTATTAATAAATAGAAATACCAGCATAAGCACTTAACCTTTCAAATATCATTTTCAGGCTGCTTCAAGGATTCAAAGGGTTTATTGTCATGTGCACAGTAAAGAAACACGTTTCCCTGTACAATGAAATTCTTTCTTTG
>JAUMHL010000013.1:22541106-22556979 GCA_032362345.1 Sandelia bainsii
AAGAAAGAGTTCTTTAGCCTGGTGGTCCTGCATTTCACACTTCTATACCTCCTGCCTGAGGGTAGAAGTGTGAACAGACGGTGTTGGGGGTGGGTGGGGTCCTTGAGTATGGAGGCAGTCCTCCTGGGGACTCTGTCGTTGTATATGCTCTGCAGAGAGGGCAGTGGAGTCCTGGTGATCTTCTCCGCAGTCCACTCTCTGCAGGCGTTTGCGGTCGATAACAGTAGTGTTACCGTACCACAGCTGCTGTGGGTATTACAGTCTACAAACAAGAAGAACTAATGTGGATTGTATCTAATCACTTTATCTACAGTAAGTATCAATATAACAAAACAAATTTCTTGTTACCAGTCTGCCTGCGTGGAGCATCTCCAAATAAGTCCTTGACCACAGCCATGGCTCTGTCAGAGCGTGCCAACACATCCTGCAGCAGCAGCTGGTCAGAGAAGACCTGCAGCAGTACAACACATCACAGTCATCATCCTAAACTCTGAGAAGACTGGTTTCCATTTTAAAGTCAAATATTCTCTGTTTAACAAACTAAACTATAGTCCTTCCTAAACAAACACAATCAAGTCAGTACAGAAGACACTAAAAGTAATACATAAATTATCACACATACCTCTCTGATGATGCTGAGGCTGGCCTGGTCCAGAGGTGCTGGACTTCCGCCATGCCTGAGACGCCGTTTCAGAGCTTTCTCTCTCAGCTCCCACTGAGCGGCGACCTTGTTGTGGGACTTATGAATTTCATGTCGATGACTCTGAAGCAGAAGAGAACAATCAGTCAAGTTTATATGACTTGTAAAAACATGAATTATAAATTACAGCTACAAAATGAAATAGAGCTGTAAAAAGAACATGGTCAAATACTTTACCAGCTCTGCAGGCGTCAGCTTGTGCACAGACAGGTCATTGACAGTGCTCTGAAATCAATGACAGACAGTTGGCATTACTTTTTTGCTCAGTAGTTATTTTCTACCAAAAACTCCTAAGTTAAATTTGAGGTTTCATTATTTTATCATAAACAGTATAGTTTACAGAGTCTACTAGCAGGGTCAGAAAGATGTCTTTGAGATTGAATGATTGGGAACTATGGCTTAAGGGGAATCCCACAAATGTACAAGGATAATTGTGTGGTTTATTTTCAGCAGGCAGGTGGAACAGCTGCATGTACTCACCACCCACTCTCTTTTGGTAGCTGCTGCTTTCTTTGGGCGAACAGGCCTTTTAGCTTTGCTGTGTTGCTGTGGACGCCCCACTCTCACAAATGACATCTGCTCACAGACAAAACGAGAGGAGACATGATGTTTTCAAACGTAGCTCCGTCAACTGTCGGCCTAATACGTTAATATAAATATTTTAATCATCCTCCCCATTAATTTCAAGTGTGGGCATCAGTAACTTTAGCAGTTACTATAACAGTATGCTCAGATGGGCAGCTTTACGTAACATTAGCTCAAATGTGTTATAGCATCAAAAACTGATATAGCACTCACGTTTTACGATGCTAAATCCACGGTTTGTTATAACGTCCCAGGCTGCTGGTAACTCTGACACTTTAGTTTTGAGGTTGACGAAGTGCAACAACGTGAAATCTTCGGTTTGTTGTGTGGCAGTTTTTCAACAGTTGCGCGCCACTTCCTGTACTGTTGCCACGGACACCGCTTCGGTAGTGGGGCATGATGGGAAATGAAGTACGGATCGCGAGCAACTCTTTATTCTTACTATTTTTGTGCAACTTTGTCTCTATTTTCACTGCATTTCAGAGGGAGATGTTGCACTTTTTATTCCACTACATTTGTTTCACAGCGATAGTTACTATTTACTCTACAAAACACGTGAAGAATCTATAAGCCATGATGTTTTCAAGATTCAAGATTCAAGTTTATTATTATCATATGTACAGAGTACAGTGTACAGAGCTCAATGAAATGCTTACTTGAAAGCCATCTTCGTAGACAGAACATAAAAGACAGCGGTGCAGCAATACAATAAATAAACACAGCCTTAAATAAACACAGTTTGATTTAATGTCATGGACAAATTATGAGAAAATGACCCCTGGGCACAGACAAGTGAACGTCTATAGTCTATACCACAGACTCAAAGAGACAAAACAATTACAAATTGTAATCATTTTGTGTGTCTTTGTGGTTATTTTTCATATCTGTGTGCTCATTTTTGTCTTTATTTGTTTTTGTCCCTTTGTGGTTGTTTTGTGTAGACTATATTCATCATCACGTGTCTCTTTTTGGTCTTCTGGTCATTTTAACATTCGCTTCCTTCAGAGGCTCTGGTCAAGGGCCCTTCTGGCACCTGGTTTGGTAATCCCTCCCCGTTTCTTAGATAACAACAACAACATGCAAGTAGAGCTAAAATTGTTAGAGAATCATCACAGAATTGGCTTTATTGGTCAGCATGTTTGCTTCTTAAATGTGATGATTTGTTGCTTTTACAACTTTAATTGTATTAATCATTTTGAGGTTTGCACTGTTGTCTAAACAAAACAAGTACTGTGAATGTTTCACTTTATGCTCAGGGTTATTGTGAGGTTCATTTCTCACTATTTTTCAAACCAAATCAAGGTATTAATCCTTAATGAAAATGATTATTAGTAGCAGTCCTGTGTAAATATGGAACACCTAAACTAATTGCATTGGTAAATTGCCGTTTAAGCATAATTGCACTAATAATCTAGTCTAATAATCTAATGATGTAATATATAGTCGACATAGACATTTTACTGAATTTTAAAGTACTTTTAATACTTTAAATATTTTTCCTGATTGTACTACATGCTTTTACTTTATTTTTGATTCGGGACTGTGTAATGTAGCGTTTTTGTAGTGTGATATTAATACTGGTACTTATTTTGCCACTGGTTGTAGAAGATGACATTTTTGATTATTATAAATGCAATATAGCCTAAACATCTGGGAAGTCCAGGTCCAAACTATAGTCTGGTCTAAAGTCTAGTTTAGTTCAAACTCTCTTTTAAAGAATTTTGTGGTAGTGTTGCCAGATGTTTGCAGAGAAGCAACCATGTCCACTAGATGGCAATGTCACCATGCAAATTTCCCGTTTGTGTAGCCAGAGGACATAACAGGCTGCACCGCCAAACTTCCACGACTCTCAGCTGCTTTTCACCTGGATAAAAGCCACTGGTTTGTTTTATCACAAAGGTTCAGGGGAGAGAGAAATGTACCTGAACTTTTGAGCTCCATGCAAATCCTTCACAGTAAATAATATGATGAATCTCATCATTAATAAACAATATGTGACCGGAAACTAATTGTGTCACTTTCAAAATAAAGGTACGCCTGCGTCAGCACGACGGTTGACAAAAAAGAGGCATTCAATAAGTTATTGCAAAATATTACAGCAAACGCATGCAGAAATTACAATGCGTCTAACCAACCAAAGCTATTACTGAACAAAATCGTTGAGTAGTCTTTCCTAACGCAGGGGTTAAACTGTGTTTTTCATTCCTACATCACAATTTGGAAATCTTTTCTTTTTTCACTCTGATATTTTCCAAAAATATTAAACAACCTAGCATTGTGCGTATTGTATTGTGCGGTTTGGATTTTATTTTAAAGGCTTTAACGGGAAGTTGTATGTTACTAATTATAACCTGACACCAATCATTCAAACAGTTAAGTGTGACATGGACGAGTGTGTATTTACATCGGACTTTTTACACGCCCCTCTCACTCTGGCGTAGTGGCATAGACTCTTAAGCGCTTTAGTTCAGTCGGAACACCCTGACCCACACTTCGCTGACTAACTTCTGACGCCCAATAATGCAGACCGAGCCTCAAAAGTTTGAAACGTTATCTTTACGCACGGGGATCAAGAGTGACAACAGCTGTGCGGTCGTGGTTCATGCTACAAGTGTTGGTTTCACTGCAGTCCAGTGGAAAGTCATTTGAACAGTGAGGCGGAGACATTAACAGCCTCATTGCAGCGCCAGAGGATATCTATTAGTCTTTCAGTGCTGGATTTACAAGAGCGCTAGTGATTTACAGCTGGAGTCTATAGGTCTATAAAGTTTCTGTGACAAATTTACCTTTCATAGAATAATTACCTTTCTGGACAACGTCTGGACAACACGGTACTACTTTTGGAGACGTAGGATCTGAATTACGCACGGGATTCCTCTAACAAATGATAGCTTCTAAGTGGTTTGTAGTTCCCCCACTTCATCCCCTCAACTCCCTTCATCGCACCGATCAACCGTATCTCCCCCCTCACCAGGTTAGACGCGGGTGGTGAACCCCTCTGTCTCTTTCAGTGCGCCAGCGTGCAGCCGCGGGTCAACTGGCCGAGGATGTGGGCAGGAGGATTCCCGTTGTCTGTCACCGCGATTGTGACTCTACTACTGGTCATTATAGACGTGAAGGCCAGCGGGGAGTATTGCCACGGCTGGCTCGACTCCCAGGGCGTATGGAAAGAGGGGTTCCAATGCCCGGAAAAGATCGATGCAGAGGACGCGCTCATCTGCTGCGGGAAATGCGAACTGCGCTATTGCTGTTCCAGCACTGACGCCCGGCTGGATCAGGGGAGCTGCGATAACGACCGGCAGGCTCAGGAGCCCGGGACAGAGAACAAGGAGAACAAGGACTCCGGTGCAGGTATTATCTCACTCCTACAGATTTTTGCTGCTGCGGCAACTACAACGCTAACAACAAATACATTATGAATAATGATAATAACGCCTTTAGACAAAAGAAGAGTTGATTAAGTGATTATGTGGCCTCATTATGTTGGAAGGTCGTTTCACAGCCATTAATCTCATTTTACAGTAATTTAAGACAAAGAAAGACTGTAAACTACCTCAAAGACAATGGACAAAAACTAAATGGCCTGTTGCTTCAGTGGGGTGAGTGGTGCTCACTTCAAAATGTTGGTTAATATCAGATAAACTCAAAAGTAGTTTAGTTATTAATATAGTTAAGTTTTCGGGCGGGTGGGTGTAGGGGGCAACAAATGGTGTGAGTGTGTAGACGCCATGCACATGGCGGATACACAGGATGTCTTAAATTTGATATTATAAATTGCAGCTCTATTATAAGCTTTGGTTTACTCTCATAAACCCAACAGTCGCACAGTATATTCCTGTTAAGAGGTCCATCCACTGCCTGTCCCGGTGGGCAACGACAGCTGCACTGGAGACAGCAGCATACTCCAAAACCAGTTAACAGCACTCACAAATGGCAAACTGTGGCGTGCCTCTGCACTTTATAAATAGCTGTGTTTGTTCTGGGCTGTAACAGTGCAAGAGGGGGCAGGCTCAGATCACGCTGTCCCCACGGGGATCAAGTTTGGACTTCACCGGATCTTGGACAGTGGCTCACCGAAAGGTGCTGACAGCCCTGTTCGTAAAAAAAAACACACACAAATCGCGTTATGTATCATTTCCTGCATGGCTCGTGGAGTCTCTTTCCCATCGTCAATTTGCTCCTGTACCCCCCCCACTGCAGTCTCTCTGGTGTGTCTGAGCTTTCAAGGGATTCACACTCACTTAAAATCTGCATTTAAGAAAGGAATCATTACCAAAACCAAATGCAACATACTTTTCAACTTATACAATAGATTACACTTCTCAAACCTGACTCCCCATTAATCATTGCTTACATTCCCATGATCTAATCTGCTTTTCAGCAAGATGAAGACTAAATAAAAACTGCAAAAATAGAGCAAATGTTAGACATCAGAGAAAACAAAGGTTGACACAGGCTTAATTTCATGTTTCTCTGAAGGATATTATGCCCTCTTTCGGAGCTATAATCTGTCATTTAAGACTATCATGCCATATCAGTACAGGAAGAGGTATATACTTTACATTCAGTGGCCTAAAGCCAAAATAACTTAAAGAAAAGCAGCTTTTTCCTCACTAAAAAAGCTATAGTGTTTTTTCAAGCAATGTTCTGTCCAGTTTGTGCATTTCATTAATTTTTCACATGTTTTCAGCTATTTCATCATCCAGAAAAGACACAAACTGTTGTGGAGATGGATAACAGGCAGGAAATTATTAATGTGCTCGACATGAAGCAACATATGGTAAAAAGGAACCGGAGAATGCCCACGGGATAGCTGAGGGAGATGAGGGGGAGCCCAGCCAGACAGCCACAAAGACTGTGCCCAAAACAAGAGCTTAGGCGAGGGGGGCTGCCATTGCTGTGGCATGGCTGCTACAGCTCAACTGCTGCAACAGGTGTGGAGGAGTGACAGAGAACAATAGGAGGTCTCAACCACCATGTTCACAAGAGGCGTTGTCTGTGCTTAGAAAATGACACAAAGCAAGAGGTAAAGAAAAGTAGTTGAGTGTGTGAGATTTAATTAGATTGGGCAGTGGTAGAAAGTTACTAAGTATATTTACTCAGTACATTTTGAGCTAGTTGTGCTTTACTTGAATATTTCAGTGATAAATACTGTGTTGTAAAATATCACCATCATTATCAGGTTATCTCACTGTGACTGAGAGCTCTTTTGCAAGTGAGACCTGTGTAAAGCAGATAAAAGAAAAACAAACAACCGAACATGACTTAGATTAAAATTATACATATAAAACACATTATAGAATCATAAAACATAAAACAAAACATGAATCAGTATTGAATCAGTGGTTCCTATACGTTTTAGCTTGTAAGTCCATGAAAAAGAGGCTTGTGTCTTTTCTCCTCTATTCACAACCTCTCAGATTTATCTTGTGACCTTTTAGAGGGGTTGAAGTCCTAGATAGGGAACCACTGGGTTAAACTGGCCAACATAATATAAAGTAGTTAGAAATGGCTCCATCTCAACCAGCAACAGTTAAATGCTGCTTACATATTGTCACATTTCATCATGTGTCAGTAATGATTTAATGGAAGATTTGATTATACGTCGGCCACAGGGGACATTTTCCTCTAAAATGAGTACTGCCTTTGATACTTTTAGCACATTTTACTGATGATACTAATTTAATAGTTTGAATGGAGGGCTTTGACACGTAAACCATGATGTTGCATTGGTATTTTTACTTAATACTAAAGAAAGAATAAGCACGTGTAAAAGTTGCTTTTTTAAAACTCTGTTGCTGATTCACTGTCCAAAGTTTTGGAAAGGAGTTCTGCAGTGAAAAGGGTGAAGCAGCCCAAGAAAGTTTGTGTGATTACTAATACTAATCAATCATGCAGAATACAGGGAGTGAAAGCAGAGATGATGAGATGGAGGCCATATTTGTGCAGGAAAAGAGGGCAGTGAAAGGCTCCCTGGGATATTTCTGCTCTTGTAGCTCGTTTGTGTTGCCATAGCAGAGTTGCTGTTAAAACCTGTTTACTGGAAGGTGTGTAGCTGAAGTAGATTATCCTCTGAAGTTGACACTGCTTCTTGTCAAAAGGAACTGGGTCAAGGTCCTAGTTTGTTTCATGTCACCGGGTTTCTTGTGCCACTGGCCTGTGTCTTTTGTCACCTGGACTTACTGCGTCAACCAGTGAATGTCCTCCGGCTCTTCACAGGTTTCATGCAGTAATCCCTTTAATACCATGCTACTTTTGATGAGCATTTTGAGAAGTTTCTCAAGGCCGTATGGATGCATTTCAAAGAGCACAGAGACAAAAGGAAACTGGAGCCAGTTGCCACCTCTCTCTCTCTGGCATACAGTTTCACCTCATAACACATGGGCACATTCAAAGCATAAACTAAGTACACCCTGTGGGAACAATAAAACACAACTAATCACTTATAAAATAACATGGTTCTTATTGTGTTTGTGTGAGGGAGCATGGGAATGAGCAGTTGAGGAAAACACCTTATCTTGCTTGTCACCCTGTTTCTGCCAAAGACATTTGTTCTGTGTTGTTTGGCTTAACGGAAAGGTTTGTCGATGGTGTTTCAGAGTCATTGTTGGAGCATCTTCTCCTCACAAATGTACAGACTGAACCGGAGACCTTCACATATAAAAATGTCAAGACTTTGTCCTGTTTTATAACTTTTCTGCTATTTGACCCAGAGAGTGACACTTTGATTTGTGGAGTTGTGAGAGTTGCAAAAGTACACGGAGTCCAATTTGCTGTTTTAAAGAAAGAAAAGGTCAGTGAGAAAGGAATTGGTTTACTTCTCTGATTTAAAAGGGTTGAATAACCTTCACTTCAGCTACATTAAATCAGTCAACTTTACTGGAACACTTCTTTAAGCAGAAGCCAAGTACATAATTTCAACTTGAGTAACTTATTTTAAAAGGTTTGGCCATAAACAGCTCAAGAAAGAAAGGGGGTACAAATATCTGCTGGCAGCCAGGTTTAAGAATGTCACCCATGAAAACACACAGGTCTACAGGGTCGAAGAGGCTGGGGACACAGCAGGGTGCGAAGGATTAAAACCGATCAAAACAAACTTAATAACTGCTAATGAGAGCCTGAGGGTCCCTGGGGATCCAATCCCTGTGTACCTTTCATTCTTCTACTCTAGTTAAAACATTCTAGCCTCAGTCTTTTGTTTCACAGTCTAACTCAATCTCAGCTCACATGTAGGAGCTTTGCTTGTGCAGAGAAGCAAGATGTGAGTGTATAAGGCGGAAACTTTGAAGTTTAATGTTCAACTTAGAAGTAAATATTATGCTACCCAAACAGCTATATTAGCCACTATTTTATATGAATGTGTCTTCTTTTTGTCTTTCTCTGTAGTGCCCATCTATGTGCCGTTCCTGATTGTGGGCTCGGTGTTTGTAGCTTTCATCCTGATGGGCTCTGTGGTTGCAGTGTGCTGCTGCCGTTGCCTTCGACCCAAACAGGAACTGTCATCAGGGGGTGCGACAGGAGGCGCAGCAAGTAGTGGCCGCCTCTTGGAAACCATCCCTATGATGGCCAGCACTTCTAGAGGCTCGTCATCCTGCCAGTCCAGCACGGCCACCTCATCCAGCTCCTCTGCACCACCCCCCGCCCCTCGTCCTGCTCCACCTCCTATGATACGAGCTCAGGCCTCTTGTTGCCTGACACCTGACGCCAGTGTCTTTGTCAACATGCCCACCAACTTCTCTGTACTCAACTGCCAGCAAGCCACCCAAATCATGCCACACCAGGGACAGTTCCTCCACCCACAGTACATTGGCTATGCCCACCCTGTGTCTCCTACCCCAACCTTCCTTGACCCCATCCAGGGAGGATATAGACCCCTCCAGTCCCCATGCCCTCCTCCCACTGGGTCCAGTGTTACCAGTGACCAGAAATACCCTGCAGTCACAGTGTGATGAGGGGCCAACATGCAGACCACTCTACCACATTGTTGTGAAGACTAACTTGTGAATTTTAACCTGTGAGGGCTACGCCAGAGACTTTTGGGGATGCTGCCAGAGTGGGAAAAAAATGCATGGAGTCAAACTCACATGAAGGACTCATAAAGCTGTTACTGGCAGCAAGGCATGCCCTGCTATTGTGTGTGGTGTGTGTCTATTTAGTGTGTCATATGATCTCTTGGCAAGTTGGAATGAGCTAAGCTCGACCTATGACTGGGTGCAATGGATGCATAAACATTTTTCTGTATTGATGCAAAGACAAAACTGCATATTGGAGGGCTATACAGCCCAGATGGGTGATAATGCACAGCTCACTGAACACTGTACATGTATTTGTGTTGGCATGTATGTGTATGTGAGAGAAAAGATGTGCTCGTTTATATGTGCAGGGATGAGTGATGACTAAATGATTTATAGCAGTGGACTGTATGAAAAGTGGATATTCAAGCAAAAAAAAACTTAAGACCACATGCTGTGTTTATGCCATGTGCACATCTGCACTTGCGAATGGTTGTGAGCAGTTTATACAATACACTATATGTTTGTTTGTGTTGAATGTATGAGGAGAGACAGCATGTGAAAAGGTAATTGTACTGTATTTGTGTGAGTTTGGGAGAGAGTGTGAAGTGTGGAGGGATGTGGTCGTATGAGTAACCATGAGTGAACAGTGTGTAATGGTAAATGCAGGTGGTGTGATGTGAAAAGCAGTCGCAACCTCCCTGTAGACCATTTAAATTTTAATGAAGTGAACAAAGGACACAGACTGTGACGCTCCACCCTACTATACAACCACCCTCCTGCCACCAAAAAAGAAAAAAAACCTCTGCCTCGATTGCTCTGAACGGAAACACTCGCAGACCCAAAAGATGAACAAATTCATGCAAGGCTGGCAGTTAATGTGCCTGAGTGTGAATGAGAGGCAGTCCTCTGAAGATTACAAAGTTAATTATACATTGAAAACTGTGCCAAATGCCCCCTTCACTTCTCTCCTGTGAGAGGTGTGTGTGTGTGTGTGCGCGCGTGCATGTGTGTGTGTATTTAACACTCCAACAGGTCAGTGCCTTAGTAGAGGGCATGAGCAGCTCCAGGGCAGCTTTTAGTCATCATTTTCCACTTAAGAAAGGCACAAAGATGGCCGTCGTTACAGGAAGCATATTTTTCAGCCATTCTGTGTACTGTTGTGTAGCTGGGTTACTGGTAACTCAATAACATGCAACTTGAGGAATGTGCTGCTCCACTGAGCGTGCAGCCTGAGATGTCCCGTACAGTAGTACTGAAACCGCTGTGTCTGTGTACCTCATTTGTACTCCAAGAACATCTGTAAGATACAGTAGGCAGCTTGTGTGAGGTAAAATAAATGTATCTGGAAAATGGTGGATGAAATTTGGGACAATGTGTTTGCTCCCTCTGTGAAACACAGTGATTTGATGACATTTTTCATTGTATTCTAAAAAAAAATAAAGAACTTTTAAACTAGAAAGAACACGTTGAGATGTTATGTATTCATGTTTTTTTCTGCCATAAATATTAAATATCAAAGTTTGTGTTTTAAAATCTCAAAGGAAATATGTTGTGTTGCTGTTGCATCTTTGGGTGAGTGACACTCACACACACCAAGACAATGCTTGCTTAACAAAAAAACAAACCTGTGTGGTGAAGAACTCTCACAAATTGTTAATCCTCTTGAAACACAAACACACACTTAAGCTATTAGAAACACTAATTACACACATTCACAGACAGCTCTGCCACCCACAGAGGACAGAATGAATACCTGTCACATCACCTGACACACAAAGGGGGAACAATAAACCACAACAACTGACAGTTTAAAACTATGAAGGAAGAAATGGAGGCGTAGTTGTTTTTTTGGCAGGATCCTCTAGAAACTCAGCAACAGTAATGTGGAAAGCGGAGCCGACTGTTCACTGGGGAGGAGTTGAAAAGCATAAATGGCTCTCTGGTTCCTGCTCAGCGGCGGTCCAATGGATTCTCCATACTAGAGCAGCTGTAGTCGGTTTGGGCTGAGCCACAACCAGGAAGGTGGGTGGGAAAGAGATCTCCAGTGTCCAGAGGCTTGGAGGGTGTATTAATCGGTTAATGGTCTGTCTACACCAACTCTCCAGAGCATCAGAAAAAGCGTGGGAGAGGTTTGATTCTGTTATATATATATATAAAACCATATGTATCTCATATGCACATGAAGCCTTTTTGTTTATTTTAAACAAATTGTTCTCTCTACACTGTAGCCACAGTTTAACTCAATAAACCCCACTTAATTGCAGCAGTAGACAGCTTTCAGACAACAAACAGACATTTAGTCAGGCTAAGGATTGATTAGATTTAATGATTAGATCTTGGATGGACGACCCCCCCTCTCCCACCCTGTAAGCATTGCATTCCTGAACCAGAATGTCTTCAATGCAGAGCACACAAACAATGAACTCTACATTCAGAGTAATTGCAGACCCAGAAAAACACATGATCAGTCAGTCAGATCCCTTCTGTTTGGATGCCTATAATGCTAGTTCAAGTAAAATGTTCCCTCTAACACATTATGAGTACAAAAACAGGCATTGATGAAAAAATAATAAGCACATACACATTAATGTACACTTCAATAAAAAAAAAAAACACAGTCCAGTAAAGACTGGAAAGCCAACAAAACTGGAGTGGAAGCTAACCTAATGACAGGCTTGCAGCGTCTATGTCAGCTGATGATGCTTAACAGGCAGCATCAGGAGTCACGGGAGCAGTTAAAAACAGGAAAAACAAAGTGGAAGTTTGATGAGATGTGGATCAGAGAAGCAGAGACATCGAAGGTGCAAGTGGCGGGGAGACAGAGAGATAGGAAGTGAAGGGAGAGATAAGCGAGAAGGGGTCCCAGTGGAGTAGGAGGCGTTGCAGCAGGTGGGGGTGGTCCAGTTTGGGGTGAGTGTTCTGCCTCAGTGGCATCTATGTGCTGTTTGGCAGTGCAGCCTGGTGATGCAGAGGTATGGGAAGTGGGCCTGTAGCAGGGGGGAGCAGGCATCCAGCGGTCCTTGGTCTGTGCTTCCCTCCCTCCTTCTATAAGGAATTCATTAGCGCCTGTCTGTGCATGAGTGCGTTTATTTTGATGTCCCCTCCCACGTCAGCATGTGATGACAGACAAGCTAAATCCACCTTACGACAGCGAGACAAGAGGGAACTGAGGAAGCTAACACACACACGTGCACACAAACACAGGAGCGCCAATGCGTGCAGACATACATGCACAGGCAGGTACAGGCGCACTCGAATGCGGACACACACATACACACAATAACACACAGTGGCATGAACCAAATCCAGTCTGAAGCGGTATACACATATGAGTAGCAGTCTCTGAGTTTGACTTGTAAAGTCTGTGCATGGATATGATTGCTCATGCCTGTGCAGCTTGTGTGAGTTTGACGAGTGTTTATTCAGCAAATTCGGCCGGGTCCCTTCTCTCAAGTCAGTCCTCCGTGTGCCAGCGACGGCCTCCATGCATGACCGTGACCCCCACCCCTGGCGAGGGGTCAGGTCATAGTTCCAGTAAGGCCACAGCAGGAGTCGGTCACCCCGGCATGAGGGTGTCACAAGTCTGTCTCTGCTGTCACCTTGAGAACTGTTGCTACGGTGAGCTGAAGCATTGGTCAGGGATGGGGCTAGAGGCTGGGGCGTTGGCGGGTGGTGTCGTAGGAGCGCACCACCTGGGACTGGGACACCACACCGTGCTCCTCCTGAGAAAAGGCATAGCCATCTGCAGAACGACAGTTATTGAAAATTGCATTTTGATACTGTTGAAAACTGGAGCGTGCAGAGTGTATAGATACATAGGTAAAAACTGATTCATTCATTGTAGATCTGTTTACTTTAATCATTATAGAGTAAAGTAAATCAAACTACAAATTAGGTAATGTGAGGAAAATTTAAGTGTGTTTGGTTGCAAATGTAAGATAAGGATGTGGTCCACTACAAACTACATCATTAAAAAGTAAAAATGAAAATAACATTCAATTAACATCTCTCTGACAACAACAGAGTTACACAAATGTGAAATTCATTATAGTACTACTCACCACGTGATGGCTTCAACTAATAATTATTTCTCAAATAACTGAGTTATTGGACAATGAAATGTTACAGTAGAAAATAGTGAAAATGCCCAAGAGAAAAGCAGACAAGGTTTACAGTTGGCAAAATTGGCATTAAGATGTGTTTAAAATAGCTGATTGATTATTTTTCCATTGATAGCTACTTCAGCTTTAGATTGTATTATTCTGTACAGGACTTTATATTTCCATGGGCACTAAGTGAATGTGTTTCTGGTCAACTATTGTCAGGATACAGAATATCAATCCCAACTTTAATCAGCCGCTTCAGGAGGTAAAACTGCTTTCTCTCTCTCTCTCAATTCATTACTTAAGTACTTAAACAAAACAGAAATAAATCAGATTTCTATCATGTATCGTGTATCTTTATAATACCTATCAAATACAGCCAAATACTGTTTCCGTCTATTACTCTGCATCCAAATTACAATGTCAGAATACACAGTGGTTGTTAGGCAACGCATGAGTTTTATTTAATGTAATGAGAATAAATAAAGGAAATTTGTGAAGCATCGTTCAACAATTTACATTATATTATATCAAAGTATGAGAAATGAGCTTTGTTAAAGTAGTGTTAAAGCAGGCTTCTGATAATGTCAGTGTGTATGTTTTGCAAACGACACTCACGTGACACAGTCTGCTGCACCGAGTTTGAGCGTCCTACACTTGAAGGCGTTTTCCTAAAGACTCTTGTCAGCAGATGGGCCCGTTCGTTTAGACTGCACAAAACAAATATAACATTTACTCTACAGTGACATAACCACTTATTTATAGATAATTGAAGAGAGAATCTCATCACTACTTCACAACACCATTACTCGCTACTGGGAAATTATTTTGAATTACATCCATGTACATATTCCTATTTTTTTTAAGCTTAGGCAGCAAAATACAGATTTCACCTTCAGATACCAACATACAGTTGAAACACACAGGTCAATAAGTCAACAAACTCAAAGTGGACTTAAGACCATAAAGTTGGTAGAGACTGAATTTGACAGTGACTACTTCTGACATTCAATATAAGCCAACAGAAAGTCATAAACTGCTTGCAGGCCCAGGGTAACAGGACATCCATAGTAAACTATTCCTCACCCTCCCTCGCCACTTCCCACTTCTCTCTCCTCTCCTCTCAACACCCCCCTTTGCATGAAGAAGAGTGGACCCTCTGTTCTGAGACCACACGCCGTCACGGCTCCTCTCCTCCCGTGACCAAAAATAACTAAGGCCTTTCCAGGTTTTGCACACAAATGCATGCAAACACACTTTCAGTTCATATGCTTTTCTCCCATCTTAACATCATCAGTGCGGCTGGTAAAGTCTGTAGATAGAGATGTTGGATGGAAATGCAAAATCACTGATTACCATGTCATGAAATCAGCATTTGCCAATTTTATTTGAAAGAATCTATTTTGTTCTTATTGGCGAATAACACTTTAAATTTACACATGGGGATTTTGCAGCAGTTATGATGAACAATGGAGGATAGCCAGCCTTCCTAAGGTCAAGATCTAAAGCAGTTAGGAAATTTCTAATAGTGTATGCGACTGTTGGGAACATTCACTGGAGTGTTTATGAAAAAAAAATGAAAAAAAATGAGGGGCTCTGAGTCTTTGGCCAAAAAAAAGATGTCTGTTAGACTGATGACAGTGCTGAGTGAATGATAAAAGACTGAACAATGAATGGTAAAATAAATGCCTCATGCATCACTATTACTCAAGTTGTCCTTTCTTCCGCTCTAATGGGTCATTTTGGCTACCTTCTGATTCAAAAAGGCCCAAGCATGTGCTCCATGCTTTTTGAACTCTTCCCTTGAGACGCTCCTGTACTCTACCTTTCCAGCACTTTCCCATGTCTACCTCAGGACCTCCCCAGGAACTACAAACACAGATGTGCTCTTTTCCATTTTGCTCCATCGCTTCTCTGTCCACCCGTACTTTGCTTCTCATATGCTAAATACAGAGGATTCAAGGATCTTTGGTTTTAAAGCGGGGTCAGTCAAGGATGGGGCCCTGAGCAGGGTTCAGAAGGAGCAGTGTGGTTACCCAGTCATCTCTCCTCAACCTGAAAACATGCCTCAGACTTCAGACCTTTCAAGAACCAAAATTGCTCTGAGAAAGCAGCTTGTGTTGGTGAGTGACTCACATTGGACTTTTTATTTTACAGTAAGTCACAATATAAGTATTAACCCACTCTTGTAATCCTTATTAGCAAGCTGCAATGAAAATTTATTTGGATTCTTTATTTGAGTGAAAGTATAAATACTACTAAATCACAGTTTTACAAGGAAGTTGTACATTAAAAATTCTACTAAATGCAAATTAAGTATTTTCATCAATATGCACTTCTAACATCAAAATAAAAGTTCTCATTATGCAGATTGGAGCCTTCCAGTGTGAATATATACACTACCAGTCAAAAGTTTGGACACACATAGAAATGACCATGTTTGTGAAAGAAAAGCAGATTTTATAACATC
>JAUMHL010000013.1:22557079-22590019 GCA_032362345.1 Sandelia bainsii
GTAACACAACTGAAGACATGTATCTTTTCATGAAACACATGGTCATTCCTATGTGTGTCCAAACTTTTGACTGGTAGAGTATGTGATATGAATATGAATGTATATACACACACACTATAATTAAATTATTATTACTGATGCATTTAAATGTTAGCAACATTTTAATGGTTTAGCTGGTCAACACTGGCCTAATTTTATAAGTAATGAAAACATCATTGTTGTGGATCATGTTTTACATCTGAAATCGGAACCTGCAAAGTAATTTGTCACTAAAGATGTCAAATAACTGTGGAAATACTACTATAAGTACCTCAACCTTGAACTGTACTTGAATACGGCACTCAAGTAAATGTACTAGAAAATGGTGAAACCTCTACACTGTATCTATAACTCACAGAAATGTTCCCAAAACCAAACAATTAATTTGGTTCTAACACAACTGGCAGTGACACCGCACACACAAGGCTACACAAGGCACAGTGAGCGAACTACAGTCAAACCTACAGAACACACCAGGTCTGTACAGCAGTTCAAACTGATCCACCTATGAAGAAATCCAGAGATGGAGGAGCGGGAAAAGAACAAGAAAAGAAATAAAATACCGAAGACATAAGAGAAAGTATCATCTAGATAAAGAGACGGAGGTCGTCTTAATGGAAACAAGCAAGGACCACTTCAAAGCAGCTTGCAGTTGAGGACAGAGGTCACTTGAGGTCACAGTTCACACAGTGGGACAGTTCAAACCCAGACACTACCTCTGTGAGCATGTGACAGTCCTGGTTCTACGGGACCTCAGCTTTGGCTTCAGTCCTATAGACAGTGCTAATGAGGAGTTGTTTTTTTCATATGTACAGAAACATATCACAATTTAATACTGGTTCAGCACAATATAGCTACTAACAGAATATTCTTAAAATTGTATACAGCCATGCTCATATAAACTCATAAAATATCATTAACTAAATGAGATTCAAGATAAATACACAGAATAAACTCATGACAAATCTGTGTGAGATCCCATGATGCATTTTATTTACCTGCGGCCACTGGCATCCCTAAGTACAGCTGCCCCGGGGTCAACAGCTCGCGCCTCCAACTCCTGCACCTCCTCTAGAAGAGACTTCCTCACAGTGCGCCGTGTGCTGTAAAGCAGAAATAAGCTCATCACACCCTTGAAGGAAAGTTTGAGTGTTCTGCTTTGCACACACACGCACACACACGTGTTTCATAATATAGAGTGTGCGTAAGTGTTGACATAGACTCATTATGGGTTATGTATACGTTTCAGTTAAGTTAAATAGTCTCTGTATGGATTTCCCATGTATTTATATTTAATGTGTTCTACTTACGCAGTCCAAGCAAAGTCTTTGAGTAAACATGCAGTGGGCACTAGGACCAGGCCCAGCCAGAAGTGCCAGCACTGCATCACCCTGCCAGCCTGCAATGACAACACACAGGCCCCTTTTAGTTTCCTCGTATATTAATTCAAATGGAGTATTAAGTCATTTTTCTCTGAAACCAGCCGAGAAACACATGTGGCAAAGACAGAGAGAAATGTGAGACGAGGCACAGTGAAAGTCCCACAGAGCATAAAGAATCAGAGTTAGCCAAAGTTGAAAATGTCCAGTGTTAGCCAAACATATTTAGCAGCTTTCTCACAGCCTGTATCTACACAACAAACTAGATTTAACAGAGTATTGCCACAGCTGAATGTTTCTATGATGATAAAGATAAAAATGCTAGGGAGTAACCACAGATCCCCCCTAATGCAGTCTCTGCAGTGCAGCTACAGCCAGCCTCACTGACCTTTGACCCTCTTCCTCATTCTGTCTCCAGGGATTAATCATGTATCTTACTAGTGTCTCAATTTGTCTGTCTCCCTGTTTCTTACTCCCACACATCCATCTCCTGTGTTTCCCTCCAGTCTCACTCTTTCACAATCTCTTTTCATAATTAGTGAATGAAACTTCTGTTGCTTGTCGTCAACTGTTATGATAAATCCCCCAGGTTTCTGGTTATTATCCAACAACATCTCCCCATTGGTTATCTGCAAGATCTCTGAGGTGTTTCACAAGCCTAAATCAATGTTACCAGGTGTAAACGTTTAAGTCACAAACGTCTTAAACGTCTACTACTTTATTGCCCATTTCATGTGTTTCCTGTGCCCGACGTTTGGATCCAGAGACATTCAGACAATTTGCTTCCCAGTGGGAAATGCAACAGGGAAAATCAATCTGAAAAGCTTTTGGAAATATACTTTGCAGCAGTTGGAATCACAACCAAGGGAGAGATCATCCAACTGGACTCACACTACTTTCCGTCGGCAACAAACATTTTTAGAGCTCTGGACACACACGGGCTTCGTACACTGTGAGGATGGAGGCATCCATAGAAACCGACTGTTGGTCTTCACTACTTTAGAGTCAACACAAATCGCACACAGTCACAAAGTTACACACAGTTATTCTGAACAAAATTATACAGCTCTTTTCCATGTTGTGTCCCCCATGGACAGATGGTAATATAGATAGAGGAGCAGGCGAAATAAGAGAGGTAATAGGGTAGTTAGGAGGGGACGATGGAGGTTTGGGGGGGCTGGTGGTTGAATGTCTCTAACCATTCCCCAGTTACACTGAGCAGCTGCAGAGATATTTGACCGCATTCCTGATTTCTGACACAAATTGGACTAATGGGCTGAGGGGAGTTGAGACAGCCTTATTCCCTTCCCCTATCCACTCAGTGGGGCACCTCACCTCACCCCCTGCTGTTATCCCCAAACTCTAAAATGAGTCTCTCGATCACGGGGTCCCTACGTACACCCTCATCACCAACAGCAGCAGCCCACCCTCTTGAGTCAACACCTCCACAGAGGACAGTAAAAGGGGCTCGGGTGACACGCAGCAGGTGCAGAAGCCTGGTGA
Source organism: Sandelia bainsii (assembly GCA_032362345.1). Classification (NCBI taxonomy): domain Eukaryota; kingdom Metazoa; phylum Chordata; class Actinopteri; order Anabantiformes; family Anabantidae; genus Sandelia; species Sandelia bainsii. The sequence goes on from JAUMHL010000013.1 coordinate 22,560,001, forward strand.
GAGGAGGTGGTGGGACATAAATCTCCCCCTGGGGCTCCAGCAGTGGCGATGTAGAACACCCAGGAGGTGAGTCTCATAGGCGCCATGTACTTGCAACCAAGAGGAAGGGAGGGGCAGATGATAGAGTTTGTAGAAAAGAGATTCAGAGCGAAGGGCTATTTTAACCTACATCACCCTCTGTTACTGAAATGACTGACATATGTTTATGGAGAGCAACTTGCCTGGCCCAGCATGTCGGGGGCAATGGGGATGGTGGGCCAAATGGCTGAGTAGACAGCAAAGAAGACCATCCACAGCGCCATGCTTCCCCAAACTGCCAGGTGGGAAAACTACAACAGAGACAAAGAGGGACAGAAAGAAGAGCCAAAGAGAGAAGACAGAGATTAAGAGACAGAAAAGAGAGACAATGTGAGGTCAAATAGTTTACATACAGCTCACCCCAATATAGACAACCTTTCCCTCCCTCCTTCCTCAGTCTTCTTCCCACTCTCTGTGATCTGCTGCAAGAAGACACTGTGTGAATTCCACTGGGACCCTGCTTGATTACTGCCAGGCTGTTATGTGGACAGCTGAGCGGACAAAGGTGTCAGCACTCGCCTCGCTGTGCATCCTGATAATCTCTCTCTCTCTCTTACAGCAGTAGCCGAATCTTGTCACAGCCAGAGATATTGCAGATTTAAACTCTGCATTCACATCTGCTCACGTTGTTCCAGTATAAAAAAAAGAAAGAAAGTTGGATCCAAATACGGAGACTTTGATTTATTCTTTAGTCGCTCATTTCTTGTTCTAATTTTGTGACCAGGTAAAGTTCATGTACATCAAGTTCAAGTTTTTCTGGTAAAAACTAGTTACTGCAAAAGCTGTTAGCTAACTAGGGCCAACAGATGTTCTACTTTGTAGTAATTACATTCTGGAAACATACAAAATTATCATTAAAAAGTAATTTTACTAGTTTCTAGCAAGTTGTTTTTTTAATTGTCAACAGGGACAAGGTCAAATTTCAGGTGAAATCATATAGGTGAATGTAAAAGGCAAACTCATTTGTTTCAAACAATGTTCTCTCAAGAAATATACTCAGGAGAACATTATTTGAATCTAACAAGTTCATTTGGACTCTTTAATTAATTCTGTTTTGCTGTTGTGTTTCTGTATTTAATAATCATCTAAGAGATGGTAATGTCGCTGTTTTTGGACCTGTGCTTTGCCTGAGCAGTAATGACAACCATTAGTTCTGTGTGAGTATCATCAGCAAATTCAACACTTCTTCCAGCTGCAGCTTGTAGTAAATGTCTTCAATTGACAGGAGTGTTTAAGGGGTGTTAATTTATCACCATGTGGACATATTTCAGTTTTCAGTTTCAGTTTTTTTGTGAGTGGATAAGTTGGAAGCGAAAAAACTGCAGCCACACGTGAGCAAGTTGGAAAAAGTGGTGCAAGAAACTGCAGTTTGAGAAACCTCAAACCTCTGCCACAGGATCAAGGTAGGCCACATCTTTTCCCATGCCTCTCCTGACTATGAAGCATTTAGTCTATGTTGTATGAAAAGCTTACAGTAGAGTTTTCACAGAAGTGACTCCCTCCTCCTCTTTATTTATTAACAGTTGAGTAAAATACAGGGCATATGGTGTGGTGGTGTGGTATATTAAAGTGTGTTAATGTTCCTACCCTGGTCCAAGCGGTGGTCTCCATTCCAGCTTTCAGACACACTGTAACAACCACATACTACGCATAAAAAGGGTAGAGGGAGGGCAAATAAAAAAACAGGATTAATTCACTGGCGACTGTGGAGATAATAAACATTAATGTTTAATAGTAAGCTCAGCTATGTCTGTTAAAATACTCAGGACCCCCCAGCCTCCTGCAGTCTGTACACACATAACACAGCAAATAAACTGATAATAAACCACTGACATTCAGATGAGCTAGTTGGGAGTAATATGATAGCAAGAGAAGTGAGCAGAGAAGAGATGGATGAGGAAGAGAGGAGACAGACTGGCTAGACGATACTAGATTGACTGGAGACTTATAACATCTCTGAGGAAACTGTACAGTGCTGGTGTGTACACAAATACTACGCAAAAAAACTCCAACGTATGCCAAAATCCACAGAATAAAAAAACAGGACATAAACAAAGAGACACATAAACACACAAAAAATACAAGAAAGATGCTTACTGTGTAGACCATATTTCCAACAAACAAGTAGTCATTTCCCTGACCGTTACTGAAGGGAGAGTCTGTGGAGAACATACACACACACACACACACACACACAGATGCCTCATGACAAAATGTCAACACCCAGAATTTATTGAATATTGATCTACTAACTATAATCACTTACCATGCTCTAAAATTTTGAGTGGAAACCAAAAGAGAATAATTGAATGAATCAGTGCATTGATGCAGTGTCCCCAAAATACCTGCAAGACAGAAAGACAGACGAGTGGAAAACAAGTCAGTGTAAAGTGGTGCCAAAGCATTCATATACCCCCAGACTCCCACACACATAAAAAAAACAAGAAAAAAAAACAGTCATTTCTCACAGTAACACACACAACTTTACTGTGTTCTTGCCATCAGAAATGCCCTTCAGTACTGTACATGCACATTAACACACACATACAGTAGATTGGGTGCTGGTGGACACTCTAAAATGAAAGACTTCCTTATTCTGGCCTATGAATCTCATTAGGGGTTGCCATGGAAACACCCCAGTCTCCATGCCACTCTTGTTTACTCGCTGGTGTGCCAAACAAACACCAGGCATCACTTGTCAATCCACAGACGAACCACGAGGCATGACGAATCGAATGCCGAGTGCAAAAATGACAGATTTAGTTCGGATTTTAGCACGTGTGTGTCTGCGTTTGTTTGTTTGTGGATTATAAACGTGTGTTCATGTACCTTGGTGTTGAAGCCCTCTGCATTCTGAGTGATCCGGTAGAGCTGTGGGAATCTGAGCATGTTCTGCTGGCTGCATGGCCGGTCAAATATCCCCAGAGTGAACGGAGGCAGTGCAGTAAATATCTGGATTGCACCCAAGATAAATATACCATCATTGAAGCACATAATTTAATGATGCCGCAGACACACACACACACACACACACACACACACACACACTTTCACTAGCTGGACAACACTTGTTTATAACAGATCGACTGCATTAAAGGAATTCTGTAATGTTTTAAAAATGGACTGAATGCCTGGAGGCATCTGCACTCAGACCTAAAAGTACACACAGCAGTCTCCAAAACATATGGAAACACACATTCAAACACTTGCATGCACACAAACATCTCTGGCATGCAGACTGAGCAGTGATAAGAAGACAAAGTAGAATGAGACTGAAAGAAAGCGAAAGTGAGCAGGGGAGCATCAACTCAGTAAAACAGTGAGTGGAGACTGAAGGAGAGAGTGAAGAAATAGAAAAAGGATTGAGACTCCCTGAGAGGGAGTGAGGACAGATACTCACCACGTTGTAGAGACCTATACACCAGCGCTCGAAAAGGATCTGGCCAGAGAAGCCATTCACAAAGGCAAACCAGAGCTGGGACACAAAGAGAGGGATGAGAAGGGGTGAGAGGAACAATAGCAGAGAGTAAATCTGCCTTAGGGAGGTACTGATAGTGGAAACAGTGGGGAGAGATGACCAAATTTAGGCCCGTGTTCATATTACACATGAGAAAATCAGCCAGCTGAAGTTGAAGGCCGTGTGGGGAGAAGCTTGTATGTTATAAAACGTGACGAAAACCAAAGCAACACTTGCAGCATAAAGAAGAACTTTACTGATGGACGTACATGTTCAGGCTTGTGGCCTTCGTCAGGGTCAGTGGACCACAACACGTGAAGAAAGCACAAATACTTCACATTGTCCGCCTCAACAATATCTAACTCTGTGACTGTGCACACAGCAAGGTGCAGGCTGGTGTGAGCTTCACACTTCTACAGTACAACACGCTTTAGTCACCAAGCATTACACAATACAACATTGACTCCTAGTGGATACAAAAAATTGTATCGGCTATTTTGTAGTAACTGATTTGATAAAAATGACAAAGCTGACCTAAAGAAATTGAGTAAAAAAGCATGGAGGACGGAGAAAGAGGTGTGTGAGATGTTTTCAATTTGAATGACCTGAACAAGATTTCAAGACTACGTGGGATGCACAACATTTTTATAAAAGTATCTCAGGTTGTGATTGTAGCACAAACTGACATAAGGATTTCAGATCGTCTTCTAACAGCAATGGACAAACAACATAAAACGTTAATGGAGAATCCATTGTCTTCATCTCCGGGAAACACTTTAAATAAAATATGCAATCATCATGTCTGCATCACAAAGAAGCAGGTTCACTATCTGAGATAAGTGAAGACACAGATGGAGGTCCCATTTCTTTACAAAAGTGATTCTATCAAAAGTATTGTGATTCATTTGTTAATGACATTTGGATTTTCTAATGTAAAATTTGCTAGTATAGTCTTTTCACTTCCTGTAGCTCCATATAGTCATTTGACACTGTGTTTTAAATACAGTACTCACACTTTCTGACTTTTTGAAAGTTAAATGACCAAAACAGCATCTAGATGTGTTTCTGGCTCAGGGGAAACTTTCATTAACGCCCTCATACACAAACACACTCTCTCTCACACAAACACACACACACAAACACTGAGCAGACACAGGCTGATCTGAGGACTGATAGAGAAAATGTTTGGGGCTGACGGTGGGAGTTGTGGCATTCCTGGTGCATCCAGTGGAGCATACAGCCTAGGGGTGAGGTCAGATACACAAAAACACACGTACACCCATCCCCCTTTATTCTGTCTCCACTAAGTGGACAGAGACAGTGCCTAACCTTTGGCCTAGAGCGATCTGCAGGGAGCCAGTCATGTGAGATAATCATGGACACAGGCACAGATTGCTGGTGTGAGCAGGACAGTAGGCTACAGCCTGCGGCTCCAATGAGGCCCTGCACCTGCTGGCATCCTTAATGTCAGAGGGCGGGGGGGGTGGCGGCACAGCTGACAAATACCCGTCATAACAGGCAGGCCAGGCTGCAGCGTGCCCCTTCAACACACACACATAAAGCTGTCGACCCTTGGAGCCACGGTCTCGCCACTGCTGATGTAAACGCACGTTCTTTTTGCTCATGTGTATACGTGTGTGTGTGTGCAAAAGAGACAGAAAGCAGACACCAGAAGGCCACCTCATCTATCACTGTCAGCCATGTCGACAAACAGCTGCAAAACGTCTCTGTTAATGTAACTGTGTGCGTAGTATGTGTGTGTGTGTCTGTAATCGTGTGTGTTAAACAGAGAGGTTGTGGTGGGGAAGCTCTTACCTCTATTATATAGAGGACCACATTCTTATAGAAACAGTAGAGGATGCACTTGGTGACACGGTTGTAGCTCCACGCCCCATGGACCAAAAGAAGCTTTTCTAAGTAGGAAAACTGGTTTCAGAAAGGAGAGAGAGAGAGAGAGACAGAGAGAAGATGGAAATGTATAAATAAATGTAAAGTATTAATTGGAGACAGAAAAGAAAACAAAGGATGTCAAGAATATGACTGGGAGACGAGAGAGTTGAGAGAAGAGGAGGGTCACTGATAAAGACAAGTTGTGCAAGATGTCCAGGGGCTATGGGATAAACAAACAGTGAAAGTGACTGTGTGACAGACGGACGCAGAAAAGACAAGCAAATCTTCTATCACAAATTCCATGAGCCTATCGTATTATAACCTCTTTGCTTGTTTTGTCTGAACAAGACACAAAGAGTGGTCTTGTGGAGTGTTTTTTTTTTTTTTATCTAACAATAAAACCACTTGTGTTACACTGTGCATACGTAGTGACAACATGATACCTTAGTGACCCCTGTAAGTAAATTCTCCTTTCAGCTGTCCCCCTAAAGGGAGGTCAAAGATCCGGATCAGCTGAACAGAGTGAGCAGGTAAGGATTCAGTGTCCCAGCTAAAGAACCTTAAACAGGATGGACATCTGAACATGTATCCATTATCTGTGTTTATGTAAAACCTGCAACATGTCTGTATAACCCCCAACCATGCATGAATGTCTGTCTTCTGTGTGTTTGCATGCTAGGTCTGCACCCCACCTGTGCTATGGAGTAGTCTGAAGAGTTGGTAGCCTGCATGCCCTCGTTGCCACTTATCCCCACTCCAACGTGCGCCGTTTGTATCATTCCCACGTCATTTGCGCCGTCACCTATTGCCAGCGTGATGGCTTTCACATGTTTCTTCACCATGTCCACAATCTCTGACTTCTGCAGCGGAGATACTCTGCAGAAAGAAAAAAAAGACATACATAGATGCAAATGGAATAAACAAGAAATACATTTAGAGATCGAAGGAGTAAGATGAAAGACGCCAGCAAATCAGAAACAAAAGAATAAAGCCTGGAAAACAGTGAGTGGGAAACAGTTAAAAGGGGAAAAGAAAGGTGGATGAAAGGCTGGCAGGAGCACACATGGCTCTGTTTACTGCTCTTCACCAGGTATTAGGAAACAATGATTCACTGTTCTGCTAATAAGACTCTGCATAGCTCACTGTTTATGCGTTTACATATGTGTGTGTGCGCCTGTGTATATCGGAGTCTACCTCAGAGTGTGTATGTTCGGGGAGCTTTCTGTGGCACTCCACCCTCTTGACCTGTATCACTGATCCTGTGTCTATAACCGGTTCTGTCTCTTCCCTGACAATGGAGACAGGGAGACTGGATTACAGACGCTTCCCCTCAGGGCCACTGAGACACGATGGTGAGGTGTCATGCTGCATTAGCCCAAATACTGTGAATATGTTTTCATTTTATGGAGTCATGTATTGCATCTGTGTATTGCCAGTCTGATGGTGTTCCCTCTCCTGAGTTGTTTGGCTTTACTAAAGAGGTTTTGGATGTGGTTTTTCCCTCCATCATTACTTCTTCCACCATCTACCATGGGAAGAAATCTTTCTTTGTCTCGCTTGTTTATGGCAAGTAACATTTTTCAATTAATGCAAGGAAAGTTTTCTCTATTTGAGCATATCTCAAATTTTTTTGACAATAACCGTCATTAACTTTGAGTTTTTAGGTTAATGATGGACTTTCTCACCACGAGGTCCATTCAGTAGTAGTAGTGTTCTGGAGTTTTCAATTGTATCAAATGGTCTTCCTCAACTGATGGAGTGAGTCCTGTTTTGAGGAAATCTTGTAAGCTTCCATTTTTCTGGAAGTTTAGTAGATTCAGTTTAGCTTTGGATAATTGCTTTTTCAGGAAGATATATCAGAGGATGGTCATGCTTAACTGGTACTGAGGAGGAGGAGGAGGCTGTGTGAGAAAAACCCAACCCCACACACTGTGTTTACATTCTTCAATGCTGCATTCTGTACCCAGGGACTAAGATTGAGTTTGTCTTCATCTCTGTTTTCAAAACATGCTGTGTATGAGGAGGCGTTCCTGCTGCCTGTCATTCACAGCTTATGTGAGTCTTGTTCTTATTACCTGCAGCCTGTGCAGTGAAAACAAATCCATCTACAAAGGAGAAGGCATGGGAGGAAGCTGATCCTGGAACTGGGATTAAACCTGTACAACAAAGCCAGTTATATTTCCCACAGTACAAGACCTGCAACTGTAGAAGCTCGTGTATGAGTGACAAAACATTTTAGAAATTATTTTAAGATAAGATATTTGTGTTTTATATAAAGCTTTATATATAATTGCTACAATTTCAAAAATTTTGTACATCATTCAGAATACACAAGGAGCTTAGAGATCGACTGATTTCTTTACTTCGAAATCAGCTACTGTAGCTTTAACATTTAACTATCAGGTAGGAGAAAGTAGACAGTTACAAGTGTCACTATTGACTGCATTTATATCCAGGTATTAAATATTTATATTACATTTCCTTAATTACAGTAACTACCCAAGCCTCTGTGATGTGTTAGGTGAAGGTAATCGGAGAATCAACACTGGACGATCCACTCTAAGCGAGGCCACTACTTCAAACAGCTCCTAGAAAGAGGAGGGGTCACTTTCATAATGGATGTTTCTGTGTTTGTGTCAGTTCTACCTCTAAGGTCTCGCTCTCTCCGTCTCTAACATGTTTGCTAATGTTCTGATACTAATATTACAAAATCAAATTAATGATGTTACAAAATGTGATTATGTGCAGCTGCATGAGCTACAACATGCAAACAGAATACTTTGATAAAGATATGAGAAAATGAAATAAAGCAGATGTATGTATGTAGATAGACACACGCACACACACGGCAAACGGCAGGTCATAAAGATGGTCTGTCCTCTATGAATACGTAAGTAGGATCAAGTCCCAGTCAAGCTGAAATAACAGACCATGGTGGTCTGTTTAATATTCATAAAAAGGTGTGTGCAAAGACATACAAATTTACACACATGCACAAACACACACACATCCTGCAACCACATACCGCAGGATATTTTCAACCTCAGGGAGTCTTGGCCTCTGTAGTCATTGCTGAAGGATGGGATCAAGATCAACTCTTTGTTTTTCCCGTTTCTGCATCAGAAGTGTGTGTGAGTGTGTCTACTTATGTATCTCTCGGCCTCAGACCGCAAATCCCTCTTTATCTCCGTCTCTGTCTCGCTCTACCTTTCCTGTAAACACTGCTAACAGTGTCTCTGGTTGTATAAAGTGGCACTGGAGAGATGAAAGGCTCCCAGTGCTCTTCATGGTGGAACTGAGCAGAAAATAAGCCACCGCTAATTCCTATAAACAAACACACAGTGAAGTCAGGAACCCATGCATACGAATGCAACGTGCTCCAACACCACACACGCATTCCCAAACTGTGAACCATCACACACATACAGTAGGTGACACATTAACTCACAGACACTTCTATACCTTAAAGTCAGATCTGCAGCTCATTACGTACAGACACCTTATTAACAGTATTATTCCCTGGATGTGCACACACACTAATTACTGTAATAACCTGCAGCAGAGGTTTCCAACATGGCTGTTCAGACCTCCCATGGGGTCACATGATAAACTATGGCACTGAGTGAGAGAGATGATTATCAGAGACGGAAATCATACTAATCAAATTCTGCTACATTTTTTTTAAGCTTGTCTTTAATCTTTTTTCTTCTTTGTAAAACCCTGTAACCCTGGATATTTTTGCTCTATGATCAGACGTCTAAAAATTAAAGAGTGTGAGCAGATCAAATCTTTGTTTGAAGCATCGAGAGTTCCTAAATGTAACTTATAATGACACATTACTTTACTTAAAGGAGTTGCATCCGCAAAAGTGACTGAGCACTACTTTATTTATACAACTATTTTACAAAGAAAAAAATCTCAAGTTTTAAATAATCTCTAAACACAAACTGCTCATTTAAATCTAAAACCTGCAAATCCAATAAGACAACTGGTAAATCTTGGGATCTGTTTAACAAACCAGTGAGTTTAAACCTTCAAACATGTATAAAAGAGCAAACTAACTAATGCTAACACAGAAAAGAGTATGTGGTGCTTGGATAAATGAACTGATGAAGACATTTACTCCTCTACATTTAATCATCAGAAGTTTTCTCTACAATCAATCTAACCAGCTCTCAGTACTTTACAGGTCTGAATGTACTTTGTTGAACTTTTGTTTGATATCAAGCTGCAGCCTGTGTAGGTAGAAACAGAAAAATGGAGCGATGGAGTGAAGGAAGCTGGAGGCTGTTTGTAGTTTGAGTCCGGATATGGGCTGGATATGCAATGGAGAGGCAATTACTTACCTCCTGGCTGCACACACACACACACACACACACACATGTTGCTCAGACACACATAGAAAAGACAAGTGGAAACTCTTTTGTTTAACATCACAGCTGGTGCCGAGTGGAACATGACCAAAAAAGGGAACATGCAGTAAACACTCTATGAGCAGAGTGCACTTTATATCAATAGAAATGTGTAATGGCAATGCTGCTTGTGTATATGTGTGTGTGTGTGTGTGTGTGTTGGTGCCCATTCCTGTGTTACCAGAACTACGTGAGTCATGACTTTGACATTTCCATGCAGTATAGTGTAGAACATTACTCCTGCTGTGCAACAGGACAGCCTTTAATCATCTTCATTCATTTGCTGACCGTAGGCAACCGACTTTACAAACGCACGGCAGGCATGAGCATGGACACACACACACACACAATGATGCTTTCTCTCTCTCTGTATCAACAGAATGAGAATTAATCTGTTTGTGGTGAGTTTCAATGGATCTCTCTCGAGTGTTTGTGTGCATGTTTCCTTTAATAGGAGCTTCCAGTTGCTGATTAGTTTATAAAAAAAAGAAGCAATTATGTGATTTAAAACCTAATGAAACCCAAGAACGCTAGACTGACACATAGGCATTTATCAAGAGGCATTTCATTCAACTGATCTTGTGTAATGTGTCTTTAGATTACAAACCTTAACCTTAACCTTAACCTTAGGAGGACCATTCCATGTCCATGTTCATGTAGAATAAAAGCAATCTGGTAACAAGATAGAAGTCTACAGGTATATTTTTGTCTTTTTTACATAAGTGTTATGACAAAAAAACAAAAAATTTAGCCAAAGGGTTAATCATGTACAAGGTGAGTACTGTAGGATGTAGGAAAATATGGCTGATCGTTTTCATAATTTCTGGGCTTGCCCATCAGTCATTCCACACTGGCAACAGATTGCTAAAGAAACGATGGAAACTTCTGGAATAAAAGTTGATTGCTCTTTTGTTACATTATATCTGGGAAACATCCCAGACAACCTCATGGCACAGGATGAATACCTTTTTTATTTTAAGTTTTTTCATCCTAAAACTTGGACAATAAGTAGAATAACAGACTTAATGGACTACATACACTGGATGTGTAACTCACTGTTTGGCCATTGAAAGACCCTCTTTCTGGATGTGTATAATGTCGCCTATATCAACTACTCTTTTTTTCTTATTTGTTCATGTGTTAATCTGTCTGAAAATATTAATAATAATAACATTTTTAAAAAGTGGATCGTGGGTTGGGTACATGTGGAGACAGAAACCAGATAACAAACGAGAGTTTGCCTCACAAAGGACTAGTAGGTCAAAACGTTGCATTAAAATATAATTTTGGGAGCTTTCAAATTTCAATGCACCGTCAGTCTCTCTTTTCTCCTAAGGCCTCGCCCACAACAGCACAGTGATCCTGTGTATCTGTAAAAAATTTAGGATACTTCTTGCAGACTGATTTGTATCACTTTTTTGGTCACAAGGTAAAAGCCCTGACTGTCATTTGTATGACATTTGTGCATGTTTTGGTAGAATTTCCAACTTTCATGCTCCATTTAGGAGTACTGATTTAGAAAATTCTGCTATGATTATGTTAAGTTTCAAGAGAATGAAATTTAATCGACAACCATTTTTTCCATTGTGCATGAAAACTGAACCATGGACAAATTTTGATTGATATCTTGAAACCAGAAGCAGATGGAAAAATGAAATCCGATCACAAAAGATCATTTGACTTAAACAAGGTAAAGCACTAAATTACATTTTTTTGGGTTCCAAGTGTTCCAGACGTGTGCATAAACATTGTAATAAATTGTTTGTGTGTGTACGCATGCGTGCGTGCGTGCGTGTGTGTGAGAGAGAGTGAATGAGTCTTCCATACCGGCAGCAGATGACAGCCTTGCAGGACAAGGCCAAGTCAAGGAAGGCCTGGCGGAGCTCAAAGGACAGGGCATATTTCAGTGTCTGACCATCGATTATCAGCGCCAACTCATTTTCCTTCCTCAGAGAGTCGCCTAGGGACGAGCAGTGAGCTGTCAACGTGGCACGAGTTGCCTACGAGGAGACAAAAACAAAGAGAGTGGTTTATCTTAAATCCTTTTCTAGTAATGACGAGTACGTTGATATGCTCATTCCCCCCTCTGTCTTCTTAAATAGTTAGACAGTTTCACACTTTATCAACATTTTGTTACTGACAAGAGTCTATCCCCAAATTCTTTTCTTCAACATACACAAACACATTAGTGCTCATAAGAATAGATGATGAAATGCTGTTGGGTTATGGTGAAAAACCTAACCTCTAACCCCAGACTTCACCACCAACTGCCAACAATGTTAAATCTTACTTTGCAGCCTCTTTTTTAAGTGACCACATTTTCAGGTTTTATGTTTTTATGGGGATATTGTGGCCTCAAAAGAGGAGAAAATACAAATTACACACATCAAAACATGCAAACCAATTTGTTGAAAGGTCAAAACCACTGGCGGTAAATGGAAGACACATGCTCCTGGTTGCACAGGCTGCTTTCATCTGGGGAAATAATTTGCTTCTGTGTAAACTAAATAATTAAAAAAAGCCAATTCAGTCGTTGTAGACATCATCACAACACACTGATCCCATGAGGTCTTGAAGGCATGTTCAATCACCGCATCACATTTTAAATCTTTCCTTTACAGAGTAGCAACACACAAGAGAGACAATGACACAGAGGAGGGGAAGAAAAGTTGAAAAGACAAATGAGTTGGACGAATGTCGCGGCAAATGCATCATTTATTTAAAACAGCGAAGTGAAAGTGTGTGTGCACTTGTCTGTGTGAATGCCAGCTTGCCTAAACGGCAGTCGTTTCGGGCAGTTTTGATAGAGCTCTTGATAATAGAGGAACATGGATTAATAGAGAAAATAAACATCCCAGAGAGATGTAATGAATTCCATGTGGAGGAAGAGGCACGTTATCAACTACCAGTGAGGCACACACACGCACACATACACACACCTGAATTCTTTATTTCCACTGACTGAAATTATAAGTTCCATGGGATTCCAATGTTACAGAGCATTAACATGGCCTAACAATATTTCAAGGTTCAATATCATCCTTGTGTGGTCCATCTGTACCTTTTATTAATCAATACGAAATAAAAAAGTTTTAGCCAAGTTTTAGATTTCAGTTATGATTTCAGTCAGTAAATCACATGAAGCCAACAGTGAAGACTAACGTAAAGATGAATTTAGACTTTCAGGAGATCATCAGGTTAAAAATCACAAAACGCTAAACAGATGGAACAACAATGTTTCATCCATCAGTGTTGCAAACAGCTCACTAACTCTATCTAGAGACAGTTTTGCTAGTTGTACACATGAAATTGAGCTAATACGCATAAGAAACAATGAGTGGGGGTGAAATGAAATACCCCATAGGTAATACAACTAAACATGTAGCAACCAGTCAGACAAAACTAAACTCTAGACACAAATGTGCACAAACATCTAAAAATTAGGCGCCGTTATGAATTTGCGCAGTGGGTTATCGGCGGCGGCTGTTGGACCTTGCCAAATAGCAACGCACATTCGTTCCCTCCGCACATAAATGACACTCCTTTTCCCAAAAATTCCCTGCTCTTGTTTTCTCAGCCTGAGGCTGTGTGTTTTTCTTTGTATGCCGGAATTCCTGTTTGCATTCACCTTTTTCCCCCAAACAGGGGAAAGGAAAACAAAAACATAATGAAAGGATTAAAGGAGATTACAGGTTGTCAGAGGTCTGAAACTCAAAGCATGTGTGTGTGTATGTGTGTGTGTGTGTGTGTGTGTGTGAGAGAGCGCACAGTGCATGTGTTTAATAGAGGAGTAAAACACGTGTATGCAAGTATGAGTGTCTCTGTTTGCATGTAAGTGCTTGGGGGTTGTGTTTATGTGTGTGTACATGTGGTGCATGTATGAGACATGGGAATCTCACAAAACCTGCTGTTTCCCTGCTTGTCCCTGCCTCATCACAGAGGAATGGACACAAAAAGTCTCAGCAGCACAACATGAAGTAAACAGTGTAAGTGAAAATGATTGATGATTGTATAAAACACAGTACATTACACATATGTTGGGTGGAGGGTGTTGATGCTTAAAGTCTTAATGTATAAAGTTTGATTCTGTGAAGCTGTGAATTGTTAGGGGACAGCTGCAAATTATATATCTATAAACTTATTTAAATGCTTTTATTATTGAATTTAAATGCAGCTGGGTCTGATCGTCACCATACGATGAACATGTATATCACCACATATCACTGTCCACCAGTCTAGCATTGAGGTTCCCACTACAACGACTTGTCACAACAGGTCCACTCAAAGCTTAGATAACCTGAGATAATAACCAGGCTTAGTCTGCAGGGAGCTATAGAAGATTATAAAGGTAACTAATGTACAAACACTAGTTAGCTCTTAAAGTTAAAAGGCTAGTCTAGACCTAACTGCCTTCTCCAGACAAAAGAGAGATGTCTTAACATGAAAAGAAACACAATCTCATAGGTTCACTATAATCTGTTAGCACTTTCTCAAAGAGAATAAAACATGAAGCCAAAGAAAAAAAAGTATTACTATGTAGTCTCCCTCTTTCTCACGCTAAATTACTTGCTATTTTTGGAAGCCTTTGCAGAAAAAATGCTTAATTCTTTGATTGCAGTATGACAGATCTCATTAGCAAGCATTTTTTAGTTCCAAAATAAATCATTTTTTTCATGTGCATCTGAGCCTAAAGAGGGTGGAAAGTCTCTGACACACACATATGCTCTTTGTAAACCATGTTCACAGGCCCTTCTGCGTGGAATTTTATCAGGTTTATATTTGGATCCCAAAACGAGCAGGGCATGGAGGCAGTTAGAGATATTGCAGGTCACCTTCTTTCATTGCATTCTTTAGCATAAAATGCATAAGAACCAACACACACTCACACACACACATCTGTATTATATATAAGTGAGCACAGTGAAGATGGGGAAAGCCAAATGTTGATGTGTTCCAGGCCACCCTCTGCACAAAGAGAGCTCAACCACTTGTGCCTCTATAACAAATGCATCTTGGCAGAGTATAAAGCATAAGCATTAAGCAAGACAAATGGGAAAAGGTACAAAAAGAGGGAAACGATGAAGGACAAGGAGTGTGAACTAGACTGGGGAAAAGACTGAGAGAGAGGGAGTGGAAGTGAAAAGAAGGCGGAGAAAGACACGCTCATATCTGAACTGCAGATTCTGTCACCAGTGAGATTTAATATACCGTTATTATCCAACTGTGCATCTGTGCAAACACCCACATCCTGTCCTGCCTAAGCCACACACACACACACAGCTAACCAAAAAAACAGACAAAAACGTGGACTTTAACAGTGTACAAAAACTATTACAAACTGAAAGTACCAGAACAATAGTGCACACAAGTTGAAGTACTGCAAAACGTGACTGTGTGCATGAAGATGATTAATGAGCAGAGGAAAGATGCTGTTTGCTTAAGTGTTGGGCTAAGGACAGCATGATAGGGAGTGGGGGATTGTGGGAAAGTTGGATATAATGTACTGTACATGCATAACGTTCCCGCTGATCAGGGTGACTGTGTACCACTGCACTTTTCTAGGGCTGTACAGACAAATATTTCATAGAAACCTTACTTATGAGAATATTTTGGCATTGTGAAAACTTTAACTTTTCAACGGGCTGTTTATGGGTTAAGACTTTATTATATGGTTAAGGTTAGAATGATGTTTAGGTTAGGAAATGCATGACATTAAGAAAGAAAACAATGTGTGTCAGAGTCAGATTCAGGGACAGAAATGCAAAGAGAAAACATTTACATGCTGATGTGACTTTGAGTTTTAACTAAACAGAAGGAGACATGACTCAAATTTGTGTCAGTCTGTGTGTGGCATGTGATCTGAAGGTGACAGATGGCGCATATCACAGCTTCAGCAGTCACAAACCGTTTACCCAGGAGGCATTGCTCACATGGTTTGTTTTGATGAGGAGGAGAACCAAAAGGAGATCGCGTTACCACTCACTCATTGGCATCACATGCCTCGGACAAATCTCCCCCTTCTTCTCCCCCTTTCTTTCTTTACCCGGATTGTCTATCTCATACATGAAGTATAATAAACACTCCCCCTGCTTTATTAACAAACACACTCCTGCACTTCCACTGAGATAAACACACATACAGTATTTTGTTGCTTGTTCCTGCTCTCTCTCAGATTCTTCCTCTAAGTTTTCTTGTCACACACACCACAGAGTCTGTGTAGTCGCTTCCTGTGCGTACAGAGGGTGCTGACAGATATGGAGCTAGTAGTGTGAAGGAGACATGGAGCTGAGAATGGGTGACTCGGGAACGGGGTGGAGGGGGGGGGGGGGGTGGGGGGCGGCATCTGCTGCCAAGACTGGCAACTGCACTGATCTGATCCACCACACAGATCAGCCCTCACACTGACATTAGAGGGTGCGATAGAAATTAAAAAAAAAAATGGGGGCACGAGGTTGACCTAGAGGTGAGATTCTGATAACCAGCTTCTGTTTTCGCTCACATACAAGTTATACTTTTTAACAGGTCCACATGTATGAAGGAGCTGAGCTAAGAGAGTTATTTTAAGCGCAAGATAAGTGTTAGACTGAAGACAGCGTCGCTTTCATCCGCACCGACCACCAGTCACTACCAGACCTCTCTGAAGCCGTCATGATGGCATGCATACATGAGCGATCTACATGTATATGCAAAAGAATGTTTCTTCTTTAACATGTTCACACAGAAATCAATATTTCACATCACCTTAGTCCATTAATAACATGTTTATGGAGGTGAGGATGTCATATCTGATCTGACAAATACCTGTCTGCAGGATGTCAGTATTTGTTGTATATAAAGGAATGTAAATCAATTTGCTTGTTCCCTTTTTAAATTGCATTTTGTTGCAGCAGTTTGTTATGTTGTTTATTACATCTCATGTTTGCTGCATTGCATTTACGCCCACTTAAAAACGTGGTACAGAACAGACGTCCCACGCACTAAAGCATATTGTATAAGCATGCTGCACTCCTCACATGAAAAATTTATTAGTACAACCACTTTACAAAAGAAGACACAGAACCCTTCAGTTTACATTTTACATTTCTTGAGCAACAATAACAAACTAATACTTCATTCATTCGAAAAACAAGCCATGTTTGCCTGTCTTCACAGGAAAACCAGAACAGCAACCCCCTGGAGCTGGTGAGCATTCAGAAGATTTGACACATCTACAGGGTGGATGGTTGCCATCACAGTGGCCTGTATTCAAGCTTTCAAGTTGAAATCAATACTCAACCAAGTTGTTTCAGGTAATAAGTGTAATAAACACTAATCACTTGACATAAGAAAAATTCACTAAACTTCACACTCTACATTCACATCACAAGACTTAAAGCTCAATACTGATCTTTGTTTGTAAGTGACATGTGTCCAGCTCTGGTGTGAGTTCCCAAACTACCATGCATGTGCAGATTTAACTAAGATATGAGTTGCATGCAAACAAGTCTAACAATAACGTCATTTGTGCAATAATCAAACTTTGTAACCTCCTCAAGCTGCTGAGTTGTCATATATTTCCATATGTTTGGCTTGAACAGGAGCTTTTACATAAATGCCTACAAATGTTAAACTGCTTTGTCTCTCCATCCACCCCATAGCTAAAAAATCTGATTTGGATTTTTTCACACTTCAGTGAAAAAGAAAAACTGATCTGAGTCACCAAGAGCCAAAAAAAAAAAAAACTGAATTGTTGAAACTTCTACAAGGAATGTGAACA
The DNA here is from genome assembly GCA_032362345.1 of Sandelia bainsii. Taxonomy (NCBI): domain Eukaryota; kingdom Metazoa; phylum Chordata; class Actinopteri; order Anabantiformes; family Anabantidae; genus Sandelia; species Sandelia bainsii. Next base: position 22,577,594 of record JAUMHL010000013.1, read on the forward strand.
CAGCCAAAATTATCTTAGGGATTATTACTGTCCTTTAATATTTTTTTATTTGAGAAACATTTATTTTTCCAAGACATTTTTCCCTTAAACAAGAATTTCAAATATGGAGCACCCTGGTAGCCGAATTTGAGTATATGCCACATAACTGCAATGTACCCAGTTTGGTTCCAGGACCTTTGCTGCATGTCGAACCCTCTCTCTGTGTTTTCTGTCTTCCTCTTCACAACTCAATGTTAATAAAGGCAAAATGCCAAAAACAAAATATAGAAGCAATAACAGCAGGGCAAAAAATTACACAAAGACTCTGATCTGATTTACCCTCTGAACCAGACTATATTGACCAGACAGAAATCCAACTTTGAACTGTTTACTGGAACAGTACAGTATGTGATCAAATATGGCAGACAGGCTCCAAACATATTAAGAATGATCCACTTACAGCAATAACTGTATTGGCTTTCACCCTCTTATGCTAATTGTATAGTCAATTCTCAGGCTAAGTACCCTTATTACCCAGACATTAAATGTTCATCCATCTCAATTCAATTTACTCAGCCTCCTGACCTTGCACACTGTCTGGATGAGCAGTTCCCAACGTTTGGGAGCTCCCAGACGACACTTTAAAACACATGAGAGGGTGAAATTTCACAACCATTTCTTTAACTAGCAGTTGGCACAAAACAACTGCTATAGGTCTGAAGTTATGCAGTTAAATGTTAAATCATGAACAACATTAAAATCCCTTCTCACTGGATTCAAACTGAATGCAGCGTGAAGACACCCACCATCTGCAATGACTTATAATAAATGAGAAAAGTATGAATGTAAACATAAATGTCTCTCCGAGGTTTAACACACACTTTGGGCCCACAAACTGACCCTCAATCATGTGCCCATAAATAAATACACACAGACAGACACACACTGTGCCCACACTTACAGTTAGGAGCCATGTTGTTCCATATCTAACATACAGTATAAACACACTCTGTAAAAGTGCACACACTGCAATTGTGTGTGTGTGTATGTGTGTGTGTGTATACATGCACATTTGAGTGTGAGCACGGTCCAGGACTGTGCGTGAGAGGGTAGAGACAGACACAGAGACACATGACAGTAATCAAGTCACTTAGACAACGTAGTCACACTTGAATGCAAAGAACACATAAATCTAATCTAGAGATAAAGAAGAGCTCAGATCTGGGACATAGACTGACTAAACACATACTGGTTGTTCTGCTCGCATTTAGCAAGAAACACAACTGAGAGCAACAAGTAGTGTGAGAACTCTGCAGGATCATCGAAAGAGAGCTACTTTATGAGGATGTTTGTGTAAGAGACACAAGAAGAGGTAAAGAAAGAGAGAGGGGAAGAAGTGACAGTTCAGTGCTGGTCTCCTTTCATTCCTTTCTCCAAACGGGACACTAGAGACTTTAATTACCTGCACCTGTGAGCACACAATGAGCCCCACCCACCAATCTGCGTGTGGACCACACCTTAGTTCCCACTAAGGAACTAAGGTCCCAAGACTGTTGCACACACAAATAGCCCCAATACTGTGTAGAAAGGTGTAAAAAAATGTTTACATGTGAACAAGAGCAAAAAGAGGCTCTACTCACATCCAGAGAGTCCTCGTTGACAATGATTAGAGACATGCCGTGTGTCACCAGACGACAAGAGTAACCTGAGAAACAAACAGATAAAGAACGGGGGATGGGAGAGAGATTAGATTTACTCAAACCCAAAACACAGGTGGTGTCATGTATGACAAGAGTTTACAAAATCCTGCTTCACACAAAACATGTCATGTTCTGAATAAACAGAGGGAAACTGTTATTTGGAAGACTAAAACAAATGTAGAAAATTAAGGAAGATGAAGGAAGATTTGTACAGTATAGTCTGTAAAAATCCCAGCTTTTAAACTAAGAACAACTGGTGTCAACTCAGAAGATTTTGCTTTTCCTATTTTGCTTTTTAGGACATCTGTCAGCACAGCTGCCAAAGGGAAACCACATTCACTAATGTCACAGCACTCCCCTCTACCACAGCAACACTGGTCGCTGGCACATTTCACTAAGACACTGGAGGCATGTCTGGCATTTCACAGTCCACATAATGCCTGCTGTTCTTTCAGCCATGATTTAATTAACTCCACAATACATACAGTTTGCTGCAGGTCAGGCAGCAGCAACAAAGAAACGTACACAGCATCTCTAGATTTCCACCTTACAAGCTAAAACTCTTATTTATCTATCATTTTCTTTTCACCTATGTTGATGGCGGTTTCCTGCTTGTCGCCAGTGAGGACCCAGATCTTGATGTCAGCCCTCATCAGAGTGGCAATGGTCTCAGGCACGCCAGCCTGGAGACGGTCCTCTATGGCTGTGGCCCCCAGCAGCAATAGATTCTGTTGGTGGAGTGAGTTCAGTTAGTAAAGCAGCATATTTTGGACGTCTACACCAAGTCTGTGTCTTCATGCCAAAAAATCAAACATTAAGTCCCCCCCGTGCTTTAATTTGTTCAACATTTAAATGCACACGTACCTTCATTAGACACACTCAGACAAACACTCACACACATACGTTAATCTACTGTGCTGTTGACTCCAGTTTTATGGGGCTTTTGGCAGGCTGGTGGAGGTAATTAGCCTTGTGGTCTCCAAGTCTGAGACCCCCGCCCCCCGCTGCTTCCTCTTTTTTTACTCTTCACTTACTTTTCTCACCCCGGCTCTCCCCCCCAAAAATGTTATCCCATCCTATAAGATCAACTCCCTACATCAGTGTTACCTTAGGTAAGGCAACAACAACTTTCATAAATCCTTTAGTAAAGATTAGTATCTTTTTTATATCTTGAGTAAATAAAATACACACTATTTAAGCACAAATAAGTTGCTGATTGTGTGTTGTAAGCTAAGTTTTGGAAAGTGTGGGAAACAATGGAGCCACTCTGCCACCTGCTGGCACATGAAAAGTGTGTGTGGGTGTATGTGTATGTGAGGAAGAGTTTTGTGTTCTTCAGGTCTCCACTTTGACTTCATATCAATAAGAACATTATGCTCAACCATATACAAAATAGGGGAGATCTGGGGTCCATTAAACTAAATTCCATGTGAAAAAAAAGATGCAGAGTTTACACACACAAATCCACAGGCATCAACACAGAGGAAAGCACAAATGTCTCGACTATGCCTTAGACAGCGTGCAATCAGTTCATATCAATTTATCAGTAATTTTAGTCAACTTCTGCTACATAAGGTTGTTTTGACTTACAAAATATTGAATTACGTTACTGAGACTGACATCACTAAAAAGAGAAACTTGGTGTATTTACCTTTTCCAGTAGTTCGTAACACTCCTCTAGTTTCTGAGCACGGTCTTTGAGAATGGTGCTGACCCGATTGTACTCCTTCAGCCACTCCTGGTAGGCGCCTTCCTCCAGGTCCACATAAGCGAAACACAGAGTCCTTAGGCCTTGGTGGATCAGACGAGGATAAGACGATCAATCGGTGGTGCCACAGAGCAGAAATAGATCATGTTTATTAAGAAGGAGTGAACAGTGAATAACTTGCTCGAAAGCTGAGATAAGTCCAGGTCAAGTCAGGGGATTGTTGTTTAAATGAATGACATTTTTTATTTTAATTTGACCAATGAAGCCTGTTGCCATTAAATATGTGGTTTAAGTCTGATGTAAAGTAACATCGTGTGACTGTTCCTCCATGTTGAACCATCTAAAGCCATCACACCCACAGTATATGTGTCATTAAAGCTGACACTGCATCATAATTTAACAAAACAAGGAAAACACATACTAATATGGGGCAAAAAGGGTATACAGTACTTGCATGATACTAAAACAATAGAACAAGACAAAGTCATGTACTGTACAGACAGATAATTATTGGTAACAACACAGAGACAACGGACATCTGGTGGAACAAAAAAAGTGTTTCCAGGCAAAAAGAAACTCAAGTATGGTTCCAGCTCCCTCCCTCTCGTTCTTACCTTCAGTAGCAAATTGTTCCAGATGAGCAACAGTCAAGTCTTTATACTGGGACGCCTCAGTCAGACGATCAAAAATAACATTATCCTGCAAAAACACCAATTAACTGACTCAGGATTAAGGTACAGCGCCGTATGAAAAATAGTTTAGAGATATTTTTCAACACTGAATGACAGTGATAATGAGATAAACATACAGCTCCTTTGCAGTACAGTCGCAGTTTCCCATGGGGCGTCCTGACCACCACAGACATGCGTTTGCGGTTACTGAAAAAGAAACAGTGGGTTTAGTTGCACATCTGATATCATTAGTTATTTACTGACTGAGAGGCACATTGATGGGAGTATTACCTGGAGAACTCCAGTACATTCAGTAGCTCATAGCTCATCTCTTTTCCTCTCTGAAATACACAAAATGTCAGTTCCTGCAGTTATACAAAGCAGATCTTCCTGCACAGATACACACTTACAGCTTCGATGATGACTGAATGCGGCGTCCGTGCAGTGAAGACAAAGCCGAGTCCTTTGGCCCCTTTGACCAGCGCTCCTTCATCTGGTGAAGAAGCCTGATAGATGATCTGGTCTCCTTCTCTCTCTGGAACCACCGTGTGGCACACTGCCATCATTGTCAAAAATTCACAGATCTGAGGTGATGTCGGCTGAAAACACACACAACCAGAGCAGGTATGGTTATGGATAGCAGACTCTAATTCGTTTTGAGGAGAATGGGTTTGCTTTATAGAAACCTACATGGTTCTTCTCGATGTTCTGGATGAGAGCTGGGTCATCAAACTCTGTAGAGTTGTGGCTGCTGGACGGCAGATTGCTGTAAGACAAATTATTTTATTATATTTATATATATATTTTTTTTTTTTATTAGATTTTTGGCATTCAAATTCCATTGCAGGGTAAGATTCACAAACCCTTACTATCTAGTTTTTTGATCAAAGAATACAGAGTACATTTATTTTTACATGCAGAGCTTTAAGTGAAAAACATTATACTTGAGAGAGACGAAGGCAGAGGACACTAACCTGAAGTCCTCCATTGAACGATCACAGTCAAGATCAGGGAAGTGGCTGCAGTGATGAATGAGGTAGTTTTGCAAAAGGAATCAGTTTATAATCAGTTGATGAGTTGGTTAGTTTATTTGTGCAGATGTGCAAGGATTCAATCTGCTAAATCAAAAACAGCTCGTCCTTTGTTATTAGTTAGTCTAAGACATAAATTAGTTTAACAATTAGAGATTTAAAGAAGCAATAAGATTCTCAGCTTGATTTCTTTTAGTAGGAAGAAAGGAAAGAATATATTTTAATAAAAAGAGATGACCGACCCATAGGTTATTCCAGCAATGGTACACTTCTTAAAGTGCATGACGTTACAGGTCAGAGTTCCTGTCTTGTCTGAAAAGAGATACTTCACCTGGAATCAGAAGATATCATCAATCAGACGATACGTAATAAAAGCCAACAGCATGTTTTATTAACTGAGAATCAGTGTGTAATGATCACTGAAGTATTTCTACTTTCTGAACGATAATTTATTGAGAGAAAGATGAAGAACGGACCTGGCCTAGTTCCTCATTAAGATTGGACGTTCGAGCCATGGCCGGTGTGTCTGTCTCTGAGTAGTACATCTCCACATCCTGAGAAAAACAAAAACACAGACAAAATGGTCAAGAATGTTTGACCACTGTAGTTAATCTATTTGAGAATATGCATTACAAAACACAAATGGTTTCTACCCAGTTGATGAAGAGGGCCTGTGTGAACTTCACCACCTCCAGAGTGACCAGCAGGCTGATGGGGATCAGGTTGTTGTACAGGATGATGAACGTCAGAAGGTTATATGCAAAGTTAGTCGAGATGTCACCTGCACAAACACATAATATTCTCTTATTTTCTGACCCATAAATTGTGATTTAATCCTAATTCGTTATTGAAAGGAGACTTAAGTTACACATTGTAAGGTGTGGCATGTCTGTGTGGATGTTCTCACCAGCCCGGGACAGGTACCAGCAGGCATCATCTGTGTGTTCCCTGTTCCAGATGGCAGCTCCCACAGAACTGACCAGAGCCATAACCAGCAGGATACCAAACAGGACCAGGATCTGCATGTTGGTCACCCGCTCCACATTAGAGCGCTTCAGTGGCGCCTTGGTGGAGTTCTGGGAGGTGGACAATCATTGAATACAAGTGATAAGCTCATAAATACAAACAGTTTTATTGAATTACAGTGGTATCTCTAAGGAAAATAAGTTTACTTGTGGGTCACTTTGATTAACTGAAGGTGTCATAGAAATAAATACAAACATGAAACTAATATCAAAATGTTTTTGAATAGTTTACTGGCAGAACAATGTGCTCTTAGTTATGCTAAATGCATCACAGTCATCAGTTAATTACAGTCTGTGCTATCAAGTCCACAAGAAAAAAAGGTTCTAATTATTTTTTTAAAGATCAAATTTAGCTCCAAAAATCCTTTACTCCTACTGGATATGATTTGAAGCCAGGCATTTCAACTCCTTCTAGACAAGTAACAAATTTAAGGCATTAAGTTTACCTGCATCAGTTTGGAGTCATGGCCAGTGTAGACAACAATTCCCACAACCCACTGAGTGTTTCTGATCTGGGCGCCACGCAGCAGCACCTGGTCTGGACCCAGGGGGGCCGGACTGCGGGGAAAAAATTAAATGAGAAGTACAAAACCTGATAAACAAATGCAGATTTAGAGGCATCTGCATTTCTTAACTTACTTGGGAGAAAGCTAGATAAATTAAGAAATTACTGAAATAAATAATAGTAGTAAGTGGATTTCATTTCAGTTGATAAACTTCTTTGTGAATTTTGATTCATGAAGGCTGCACATGCTTTTTCACTAGGATAGGTTGCACTTTCCTATTTGACATTTGTATGTTACCTCTTTTGTGCTGGGTGTGATTAAACTGTTCATCTATCTATAATATTGACTTACTGTTCTATCCATCTAATACAAGCACTGTTGTCAATCAATAAATAATATCATGTGTCTCACTTATGGTTATCCAGCCGTAGTGTCCCAGTGAAGTCATACAGGTGTCTGTTGGGGCCTTCACACTCCAAACAACCAGACAGCGCCATCAAATCATCCAGTGTCTGAAAACCAGTTGTGAGCGAGAGACCCTGAAAGAAATATAACCAAGTCAGGTCAAGAAAAGTTTATTCAGGAAGTTCTTTTAACAGAAACACGATCAGGTTTTGTGTGAGACTCACATGAATGCAAGTGTGAGGATTGTGAGGAAGTAAGGTTTCATTTGATACAGAGCCCTGATAGCTGATGCCAACATTTCACATCTTTAATTAATTTGTTCTCTTCAATCCAAAGAGTAACATGTATTAGATGTTTCTAAAACAGCACAAAGTCTCCAGTGATACCTACATTACAGACCTCATTTTAGGTGGTTAACAGCTCTGTGACACAGGTGACTCATCACAGTTGTCAAGGTAGACAAGTGACAAACCATAACCAAATTTTATTGTTGATTTCTAGTGCTTCTACTGCATGTACTGCATGTAAGGTCTTGCCTGTCTGATCTTTAGGTTGGTCTCTCCATCCAGGTTGGAGGTCTCAGTGTAACACATGGCCTGTGGCTCACTGTGGAGAGGAGAGAAAGTTGCATCAAAATATTCAAGTGCTCAATATGATAAATTAATCAATTGACAGGAACTCTATTAATGACAACTGTGAAAATCTGAAGATTTATTGATTACACTTTTGTTGGTTACAGATTCTAAACTTAAATATTTACTTACTTCTCATCATTTCATACAATATTAAACTGTTATTTTAAACAAATCAATTTTTTTTTTGACTCAGTGATTTTTGAGATACTAAAAATGCAGTTATTTTCAACTTACTTTTTATGGTTCTGGTTTGGGGAGCACAAATATATGAATAATATTAAACTTCCCTCTGACTTTAAGATATATCTCTGACTCTAGCTGAAAGAATCAGATATAAAAGTTCCTCTAGATCGCATCATCTGGATTAATAGTTTAACCAGAATTACAGCCTATATAGTATTAGCCACCAGAAAACATCATCTGAACTGAAAACACACACCTGGAGGTGTTTTTCAGCTAGAAGGTAGAGGGAAGTTTAATATCATTAATATACATTTAATCCCCAAACTATAACCATAGGAAGCAAGTTGAAAAACAGTGAGGTCGCCCCTAAAGATTCAAATAGTTAAAGCCAGAAATTCATCATAATTTTACCAATATTTAATACATTAAATAATTAACTGAAAAAAACTAGTAAAAAGAATGATTTATAACATAATAATCATTAGTTGCACCACTATAAAGTGCTATAAAACTGACACATGATTAGAATATGCTGATGGGGGAAACACATTAACAGACAAAAGCCTATGCATGCCCACACACACACACACACACACACACAGACTAGAGTCTGACCTGGAGGACACTATGACCATGTCAGCTGGAAGGTGTTGGCCATTGGTCACCTTCACTATGTCTCCTACTGCCACCTTGTGGGCAGGATGCAGCCGTGCAACAACATGAGATTGAATAAGAGGTAGGGAGAAATGAAAGGGGGGGTTAGGATAGAGGATAAGGGGTGATGGGATAGGGCAAGAAATAAAAGACAGAAAGGGAAAACAAAAGCCAGGTTAATTAGTTACCAGCCAAGAGGCAGCCAATAGAGAAAAACATAAGACATAAAATAAGATGACAGCAGAGCAGTGCATACACTGTTTTGAGTAGACTGCACCAGAGGAAAACCACAATAAGATACAAAGATTATAGGCAGGTAGATAAGAGAGAGAAAGAGAAAAGAAGAAGAGAACTGAGGAGTCCACAGTTCACAGCCATGTAGCAGAATATGTAAAATGGATACATAATTTTCTAAAACTGGGAAATAATGTCATTCCACACATGCTATGTACAATTGTGAGTCTGAGAAAAAGTTTTAAACTCTGAATAGGTCTTAACCAATCTATAGATTACCTAATGATGACAGATTTAAACACAGACAGCGGACTACAGGAAGCAAAATCTAGACTAGACAATATACAGTTGTTCTGCTTGTTCTCCTGAGATCTGCAGCCAGACACGTTCACTGCAGCATTATTAATGCCTGAAACGGCTGCTCCTGTCTGTTTGGAATATTAGACAAATCAAGCCCAAAAAAGAATTACAATCATTATTACCTGACCCTAAAACATTAAGACTAAGCGAAAACTTTGTTTACTGTCAAGGATCTAAAGCACCATTATAAAAAAAAGTACTGAGTGTCAAAATAAAATAATTTAAGGAACTGGATTTACTAATCCCCAATTTAACAAATTAGAAAGTGGAAAGAATCAACTTGCTCTTGGAAAAGGACGGGGGAAACCACAGGAATGAACACAGGAACAAGTGACGAGAGGCTGTGATGATAAGTGATACCTGTTTCCATATGATCGTCTGCCAGGCCCCGTTCCGCAGCACTGAAAGACAAGGACAACGCAGCCGTCACCAGACTATGGAGCAGCTCTCATACAGTATTCAGAGCAACTAAGCTTTTGTCTGGGCCTGCATGACCTGCACTTTAGTGAGTGACAGACAAGAGACATTCAGTCAGCCGTAAAAACAAAACCCCACAAATAGACACAAGCACACTCATGGAAAAGGGTGCAAAAGAGTTGACGAACATTAACAGGCACAAATTTGATACCTGTTGTCTTCTTCTTGTTGACCGTGTTGTCTGCTTTGTGTCTTTTCTGTAGGGATACACATGAAGATACATTAGCTTTCAAGATAACCACTAGATCTTCCTCTTGAGTTAAAAACCTTACTTCTGACCATGTTGAAGGGGCTGTAGTGGTACTCACATAGTCCTCTATGATCTCCTTGATCCCGGCTACGGTGAGGATGAAGATGAGTGGGACCAGTGTGGTGTAGCGACCGGTCGGTGATACATCAGGGATTTGCTGATGAGAGTCAAGAGAGGCAGCACTCAGAAAGCATTGCTGATAGAGTTGAGTGAGCTTAAAGCCTCTCTAATGGACCATAATGGTAACGGCAAAAACAATGACTAGCTGTTACTGCATTAGGCAGCTACATGCTAGGTTTTCAGCCTGCACACTCATAATAATACCAGACCTATTGATACAGATATTGTTTTCAACATCATTTATAGTCCCTTTATCTTGAATTACACAAGCCAGTAAGCAATATCTAATAAATGTGTACTACAGAAATCAGCAGTACAGTGTTTATTATTCATTATTTATATGAATGATGATTGGAATTATACATTTATTCGGTTCCCTTTCACTTTCTAAGGACATTTTCCAAATCTTTTGCAAACTGGAAAACAAATGTAAAAAATAGCCGGGCCTTCAATGTATTAAAAAACGTATTTTTCAGGATCTATCATCTATAAAAGTCTGTGTGTGAACCAAACTGAAGCCAAGAAACAGCACTCAATGGTGTTGACAGGTGTTCCTGGGTAGCTCTCCATTTTGTGTGTGGGCTTTACCTGCATGAGTGCGATGAACAGGAAAAAGGCGTTAGCAGCTCGCCTGATCTGTTCGTAGAGGAACCGGGGCAGAAAGGTGAGAATCCCATACTTGGTGGTACTACAGAAGAAGAAGTGGAGAAAGGCGGCTTTATACAATCTTTACATTGAGACAGATAAAAGCAGTGCCAGGCAGTGCATTAGCAAAAAAGGGAATTCATGCATAAATTCTGTACTAATGATTTTTTTTTAACTTAAAAGCATTACATTAAAGGCTGAATAACAACAGACTCCATTTTGGTTTTAATGTTTCAGCAATTTAAAATCTATTAGAAACACTCAATTTACCTTGAGGGGGCAAACAGTCATTACAGGCTGCACACACATCAGACCTAAAAATAGACCTTTAATCCAACAATCCAAAGTTAGGTGCAGAACCCCGAAATAGGGGCAAGAAACCTTGTCAACCTCAACCTGTCTGTCAATCATCTGTACTGATCAGACAGCTGTATTGATTACCCTTTTTATAGTCTGGAGCTACAGTAAGAGCTTTTAGAGAGGCAAAAAAAACCAAAACAAAAAACCTCAACCTTCAGGTCAAGGCCTTGTTTTGTCCTGTGTGGCCTGAGTGAAAAGTAAGAGCATCTGCAAAAGGTTGTGTTTAATGGATAGTGCATGTTTATGTGTTTGTGCACATGAGTGCATCAAGTGCATGCACTCAACTGCACAACACACCAAAGTTCAGAATCTCCTTGGAGATGGACCTATAGCCACTTTTTTCTGCACTCACACAGACACAAAACTACAAAGAGCAGAACATCACACACAAAGTAACAGCTGTTAGTCTATTACACACAGAGACACACATAATGTCCTGACCCTGATGCTCGGGGTACTTCAGAGTCAGTGATACTACACCTGTCCAGCAGATAAAGCTGCCGTAATCTAATCAAAGACAAGTGATACTGGATACTGGACTCCTCACACACACACACATTTCCACTGGACCAGGAAAAAATACAAAGACATCTGGCTGTGTTTTTCATACTGAAGATGTCCTGTTTGCTGGTGGTGTTAACAGCTGTTAGCTGCAGGGGGTAACTCTCCTGCTGCTGTGGGGCTTCATCATGTTTTTATAAAAAAAAAGGGTCAATGTTCTTCATACATTGAGAGGCCAAAAAAAAACAAAAAACACTCAACTAAAGTTAGAGAGGAATAATTCCTCCTGAGCGGAAGAGCATAGGCAGATACATTTGTGCTGTAGTGTCTGTAAAATAAATCTCATTTAGTAATGAGCAGGTGCATTTTTAAGCAGGAGAGCAGCACTAATGCTCATGCTGAAAACAACAACTACATACATTGACATATAGATGTGGAGGACCCAGGGAATGGAGAGGATGTGAGCTGAGTATACGTATAAAAGCTACAAGGCTAAAATCTCAGGAAATCAATAAGGCTATTGAACCTTTAAAACATAAACAGAGTTACAGGAACACTGGGAAATCAAAGGGCACACCTCTGGAGCCAGAGTGCTTCTGACTCTCCAATCAGTACGGAGCGGGGGCAGGACACCACACATGATCCAATCAAAAGTGAGCTAAGGGATGCCGACCATAACTTTATTTGTAAAGCTGAAACAGGATCTTCTAAAAATGAAACTGAATCTCCCGAGATTAATGGCAAGGCCGTTGAATGCCAGCTGACAGACGAGAAGCCTTCCGCCCACAGAACATGAGCCCAGTGCTCCAATGGCGCCAGCCAGAGTCAACACAAACAAACAGGAATAATAAAGGTAAAGACAAGGGGCAAATTATGTTGGCGTCTGTCTGAATCAAACTGCCTGACTGTATATATACTTATATTTTGCAAGGTTCTTAACCTTGCTATGTAAAGTGCCTTGAGATGATCTTTGTTATGATTT
>JAUMHL010000013.1:22599471-22631879 GCA_032362345.1 Sandelia bainsii
TATAGTGCATTTTAGGTTCATCCTGAAATTTCACCCGAAAGCTGAATATCCCTAACTTTTTGTGAGTAGTGTATATGCTAAAACACGTAAAAGTATCACATGAAAGTCAGATAACTAGTGCAGTAATGTGATTTACATAGCAATATGTATCTAACATTACAGTCATTCAAATACTGGTCTTACCACTTACTTACGAACCACAATGAGAGTAACCTAAACCTGGTTTGAGTATGGGTATGTTGTACAGACTGTTAAGTCTCTTGATGCAAATTTGTGATTTGTAATATTGGGCTATGAGCTGCAACATAATCCACTTCTCCTCTGTACATACATGCATTCACGACACATGGATAAATACCAAATGGGCACATTTATGTATACACTGGATCTCCAGGCATAACAAAGGTGTATTTTATTCCATTATTAAGGAGCAACGAAGAAAACCAATGTTTTCATTTTATTACATAGTAACATAATCATAAGTGTTTTATTTACTCTTCACATTGTAACACAATACATATTCATATTTCAGAAAGCTGATTTCCACCTTATTAAATAGGAACAGAATAAATATTCATTTCTGCACTGCATGGCCACAACCTTCTACAAGGCTCCAACATGGACATTCACTGAACAGATGTCTTTTGAGAACCGGGTTTATTGTGGGACACACACACAATCACACACACAACTAAGCCGTACAAACTTACCCCACTCTCACAAATTCTTACATACTTTACCTCATTATTCCTACAGTCTTCTTTGTGACTTATTAACTGCAGAGATGTAGTTAGCTCCTGTGTACAGTTACTGCTGAAGTGGTGGGGACACACTAGGTGGTTCATATAAATAATCCACCCGGTCTACACTAAAAAGGTAATTATGTGTGCATATAATGTAAAAACAAAGCATACAGAGAATCCAATTACATTACAGGAATATCACTAACACTACCAAATTCAGATGTTGTACTGGTCCTGCAGCTGAAACAGACTGAACATTGAACTGTGACAGACTCAATTTGGAGGATAAGCTTTGTTAACATATTGTCCTTGGAAGTAAAAGTAGTTTTAGAACCAGAGCTGCAGTAGATGCTCCAAACAAACATTTTCCAGAACTGATCTGTTGAAAAAGAAATTCTGAGTTCTCTGGACAACTGTAAAATCTATTTTTTATTTTCTAAAAATCAATGTTCCTGGTTTGCGCTCAGCAGATACAGTAGACTAATTTCTCAATGCAACTTCATGACATAGGTCCCAGAGTGTCTCTCAGGAACAGATCCAAAACAGTAACAGGAACCAACAGGAAACACTGAGCCAAGGGTTAATAAGAATTTAAATGGAGATGATAATCAGGCATTACAATGTAAACAACAATGAACAGCAAAAACAAACAATACTGTCTTCTCTCTATATATTGCACAACTCATTACTAAATCACAACTCTGAATCCCTGATTATCTCAAACCTTCTGGGTTTCATTTGAATTGTGCTGCTCATATGTTAATGATTTCAAAGTGGTTAATCTTATTGGGTGACTTATGGATTACTTCTGTATATGAGGCAGGTGTAAAGAGACGGCTTAAACAAATACTATTAGACGTGCAGAATAAAACTTATTTCAAAATTAAATACACTGCTCATACACATCCCAATAAATCATACATTTCTTAACCAAGTGAAAAGGGACATTTTACACACTAAAATGGATGTTGAAGCTTTAAAATGGTGAAAGTAAAAAAAACCAAAAAAAAACCTCAAGGATTCCTGTTTCCATTCTAAACAGATGGCATATGAGGAGCTTACTTCAAACCCCTTAAATACAAGCAATGGTGAGTTATTTACAGCTTCTACTGAGTAAATCAAGTCTAGATGTGATTTGTGTAGTTAATTTGTGACAAAGACATGTCACATGTATCAGACAGAGTTAAAGTGAGACTAGTCAGCTGTGGCTACAGGAGATCCTTAAGCATTAATGCCATCCTTTGAAAAAGCCTCTGAAGCTTTGTGACAGAAACCAGCAAAACAGGTCACAGGAAGAAGAAAACACATCAATAAGTTACTGAAAAGAAAGAGTCTAAAAAAATAAATTTGTTAATTCTCTGCATTTATAGTTTTTTTTCCTTGCACTTTTGGTTCAACCTTCTTCAACTTCAACACAATGGATAGTTTCAAAGAAATTAAACCATGAAAGCGCTACGTACATGCAAAGCCCACTTGGTTCTGCTCAGTTCAGCCAGCCAGCAACATAGTTTTGTTTGCGTGCAAACGGGTCAGTCATGATGCACTGCAAGTATGGGCTGCCTGCAGATGGGGCAGGTGTTGTTTTCAGAAAGCCAGCGGTCAATGCAGTGGATGTGGAATTCATGAGAGCAGGGCAGACGGCGCAGCTTGTTGCCCTGGGAATACTCATTGATGCAAACACTGCATGCACGACCCATCTCCCCCTCCAGGCTGGCCTGACCATAGGTGCGCGTAGATAGATTGTCAATCTGCTCTTTGGTCAGGCCTCTAGGGTGTTCATCATCTTCCTCACCATTGAGCAAGAAGAAGTGTGCCAGCCGCAGGATAGGTAAAGTACCATTTTCTACCAGGTTGTTGGTGTCTCTGCTGCTGGCCCGTCCCTCTGTGGTGCTCACTAAACCCCCTACTCCTCCTCCAAGTCTGGCCTGCCCACCGTGGTCCTCCTCAATTCCCACCATTCTCTCCTGAACTACCCCACCTGTACCAACCTGGCCAGCTGCATTCTCTGTTGTATCCAAACGACTGGCTGGACTGATGTTGCTATTTGCGGCACTAGCATCTGTATGGCTAGGTGTAACACTTTCAGAATCAGCCTCTGTCTCCATTAGGGTGCTCAGTTCCCCAAATCCAGTCATAATCTGGCGCAAGATTGAACGCAGGGCAGTGGAGTTGGGCTCCCCCAGGCCTGTCTCACTGATGCGCCTCAGTGGAATCCGGATAGTGCTCACATAAGTACGAATCCCAGCTCGCTCAGAACGGGAGATGGTACGTCTAAATCCACCACTGTCACTTTCAAATGTGACAGTATTCTCAGCAACCCGAGCACGAGAACGTGTTCTGCTGGCAATGCTATCCCGATCACGGTTTTCACCAGGTCGAATCCTTCTTACCTGCAGGTCCAACATAATGGTAGGGTGCCGTCGCACAGCTGAACTTCCAGTTCCTATTAGATGTGATTCACTCTCCCGTTCTCCTACTTCTACAGGTGGCTCTGTTAAAGCTGTAGGTTCTACCACAGCCTCCCTTGTCTCCATGGAAACAGAGCTTGTGCCACTGCCTGGCTCAACAGTGTCAATATCAGAGCCACTGACACCACTACTGGACTGTGGAGTGGTACTGGCAACAGGTATTCTGTGCAATGGAGAACGGCTTTGCCTTGATAAGCGGGATGAAACCCAACCCCCTCCTGCAGCCCTACGTACACGACCACGCGATCGAGTTCTACTGCCACGTGATTCATGTCCCACTGTTGGGTCCTGAGACCCAGTCTGAGGTGATACACGAGGGCAGTCTGTAGAAGCAGACACATCATTATGACCCTGGCCTACTTCTGTATTGGCGGTTTGATGTTGTGAAGGTGTGGTTTGATCAGGAGCCAGATTGGGAACAGTGGGAGGTGGTGCTAAAGAGTGCAAAGTGGAGCCTCTCCTCTGAGCAGCAGCTGGGAGGGGCACTGGTGCAGGAAGTGCAGGAGGGCTCATAGAAAGAGTTGTACTACTGCTGCGTGTACGGCGTGTCTGCATCCTCCTACTGAGAGCTGGGCGAGGAGAGGGGTATGGAGCAGGCCTTGGCATAGTTGAAGGACGAGGGTTGGAGAAGGAGGAAGCAGTGCGTATGGAGGGTGAAGTTGTGTTTGGGGTTGTCACTGGCAGCTCTGCAGTGTCCGCAGTGTCATTATGCTCCCCTGGCTCTGGCTGATCATGGTTGATGTTAATCTCCAGGCTAAAGCGGAATTCTCCACTGTTAGGGTTGGTCCGGCTGACGGCACGCCATGTCTGGTTGCCACTCTGCCCACTGCGAGTAGCATTACCAGTGCGTCTGAATGTGTTCAGCCACTCTAGTAATGAGTCACCATTAGAAGTTTCTGCTCCTGGCTCTGTGCCCCCTGTAAAAACAAATATGATTATGACTGAAACATGTATTCATACCAAAATGTGTTCTCTTGAACAAGAAAACACTAATAAAAAAACTGCCCTGGGCCCACATAACAATTTTCGCACAGCCCCTAAAATCCCAAATTCCACTTTTATATACAAGGCTAAACGAGATTCACTGTTGAATAAACTGTGCTGCAACCTTGTTTAAATCTTACCAGAGCTGG
The DNA here is from genome assembly GCA_032362345.1 of Sandelia bainsii. NCBI lineage: Eukaryota > Metazoa > Chordata > Actinopteri > Anabantiformes > Anabantidae > Sandelia > Sandelia bainsii. The sequence goes on from JAUMHL010000013.1 coordinate 22,603,816, forward strand.
CTTACATTAGTCATCTGGAAAAATCATAGATTAGTCTCACTTCTTCCCTACCTGCCCCTTGTCTCCCTCCAGCCCCTCTCTCCTCTCCCTCAACGCTACTGCTCTGCTGTTCTCCAGAATCAGCAGTCTGTAAGCGCTGCTCAGTATGGGGTTGAGATGAAACTCGCTCTTTTGCTCCATCGAGACGCTGCCGCAGCTCCTCAGCAGTCACCTCCCCTTTAAACATATGGACATGCAGGATGTTATGCACAGTCAGCAGCAACATACACAAGGAATATATGTGAAGCAAGTCTATAATGGCAATCCCAATCAGTGTCTTAACAAAACAAAATAACAAAATGGGTTCCTCCTCACCAGGAGTGCCCAGCAGGTTGCTGTCTCTCATTAGGCGGTACTCCTCTTCACTCAATTCATTGATGAAGTGATAGTATGCCTCCTCCCGTCGCAGACGCTCTGCCTGCCTCCGTCGTTCGTCTCCCCCACCAGGAGGGTCCATCACCATGAAAAGTGCTGGCAGACAGATGAGTGAGGGTGTCAGGGGTGAAATGACATCAGAATCTAACCGTGATTTATCTCATGTGTTCAAAAATAAGGGCTAAGTCACAAGTTGAGCCTCATCACCAACACTGCTGAAGGCTTGCTCATTTGTCATGTCAGAAAGACCACAAGAACAAAACAGGTTAATAGCTTTCAGAAAGATAGAGACCAGACGTTTTGCTCAGCTACCAGCTATGTTAGAGTACCTTAGCTTTACAATGGCTAATCTCTAACCAAGGACGACAGTTAGGGCAACGCCATCCATTTTCTATCGAAACACCCCACCGGCAAAAGATTGAGTGGGCTATAGTAATCTTGCTAACGTTGCCTGACGACTAAGACATCTAAATTTATATGCTCGAGACATTCACCGTAACGAATAGATAGGAGACATCGTAATAACATAATAGTTGCCATGTGAGCTAATATTAGCCAAGTTACAACAGTAGCTACGGAAGGCCATGTTGAAGGCAGGGGGGGAAAAACAACAAAACTGGCGTTGTCATCCTGGTTAGCCACGAATCACCGACATAGGTTTCATGACGGACACGGCAAACGTCCAATCGCTGCTCTGCAGAGGCGGGACGGTACCAACTCAACGGAGGTCTCCTCCATGCAGATACAGGGTAAAGAAGGAATGAAGCTTGTCAGCACTATTTAAGAATTTGATAATTAATATGTTAATGTATGGCAACGATTAACTGCGATGGCGCCCAAACGCAACAGCTCGTTCTGTGGACATTTCGAGGGCGAGAAGTGTCATTTGAATGCGCAACGCTTTAACTAGTTGCTAACTGAGCGCTAGCAAATTAGCACTAACTAACGTTAGCGAATAGCAGTCCATCGACACCACTGTTAGCTGGGTTAGCCGACTCGCCAGCGAGCGGTGAAGCTGAAAGACCCCCCACATATCCATATGACAGACAGTTTCATAAAGCAGTCAACGTGCACAGAACTTAACATTTAACTCTAGCGTGGTTTTCAAAGAGATGACAATGACATTAAACGTAATTTGGTACCTGACAAAGCAGCTGTAATATGGACGGTTTGCCTTCCTCTACCTTCTCTCTAAAACCAAGATGGGACCAATGGTGCTACGTTATACTGTCCGACAAAAACAACCTCCTGACTACATTGGTTCCTTGCTACTTTGGGTTCTTAGTAACACAACATCTAGGTCTGTTATCCATAAATGTGACGCCTGAGTGCCGGGAGTACACGCAAAAAATTTCATTCAGATTTGCGAAATTATACTATCAATCCGCTACATTTCAGAGACAAATAGTAATCCAGTTTTAAAAACAATGCTGATAAAGTATGGAGAAGTCCAGCCACCGTATAAAATTATAATCACATACAGGCTTAAATAATTAAGTGTGTTATTTATATATATTAGGCTATTTATTATTTAAGGCGCTATTAAAATTTATACACTTTTGAAATTTGTATACAATACATTTTCATGCAATATTGTATATATTTTAAATTTAGTGCAGTAAAATATTTTGCTTTTTTACCACCAAACCTCATGTTTGAAATCCTAAAACAGCCCTGCCAGTGCCCTTCAACATGCATAAGTGAAAAGAAGATTATAGGAAGTTGCTACACATAGCCTAATAGCAGGTGGCTTTTGTCTACAATAGTATACTTAATAGTCTTTATTGCACATATTTTATGACTGTGCAACACTAGTTAATTATACAGTATATTTCAGCATAAACTTTCACTATAATGACAAGAAGTATACTGCATGTGGCTCCTTAAACTTTTTTTTGTGTTCAGGATTACTGTTTATCTTTGTTTCTTCAAATGTTTAAGTATTCATTTCTCAGTAATGTCTGCCACTGTTGTTTTGACCATCATCTGAGATGTTTTCTCTCACATCTGTGGCTAGCTAAAACAGCTTTTGTCATTTTGACATCTGTAAATCATCTTCTATCATTTAAAAAATGATGAGAACCTTAGCAATGTTGAACTAGAATTCTTTTCTATTTCCTTTCTATTTTGCTGTAGTTTGTAGATTCCAAATGATTAAAAAAATAATGTTTTCTTATGTCTGAGTTTCTCTTTTGCAGTTTTATTACATTTATTAAATATATTTACTTATTGCTGAACTGTAACAGTCTGTTTAATTGATTCATAAATTATTATAATTATTTCATTTGATTCTATTATTCTATTAGAATCATTTGAATCTGGGTTTTAAATGTTCAGGTGCTTTTATTTGCTCCTTAAAGCACTTTAAATGGAATCTGTTCTTGGATCTTTCAGAATAATGCACTTAGCCTATTATGTTTGTGGAAAATACAGTTTTATCTTTTCGTTCGCTTTGGGCTAATAAAAATCATATGGATTAATATTTCATTTTCTAATGAGGTGACAGAGAAAAAATAAATAAGAAATATATGTTTTCCTATATTTTTTCATTGTACACTTGCTGTGGTCTATTAAACTTAAAGCCTACATCAGCTTTAATTTTTACGGATATGTATTTCCACGTGGTGAAGTCTACCTACCTATCCTCTACAGCTCTTTCTCTGCTGCAGGGCCGTCTTCACGACGTTTTGCGACAGTGCCGTGCGCCAATACGCCGTCGTTACCGAGTGAAGTGCGTCTCTTTGGAGCAGATACCGGCTGAGAGAAACGCAGCAACAAGAGAAAGGAATATATTTCGGGATCGTTTTCCACCAGGACAATCTCCGAGCACCGCGCATCCCGTCCGGTACATTCAATTTGACCTGAAACTCGATGTGTAAGCGGGGCTGAGTGAAGAAAGGGCCACGCTGGGGAAGGCAACTAGCTGATTTACTAAGCCGAGCTCGTCGGAGTAGCCTAGTTGCCTCCCAAGCGACGCTTTTAAAAAAAGGAAGGAGCGGATACATTTAACCCACCCATTAACACAGGTGAAAATGGACTATGATTTTAAAGTGAAGCTGACCGGCGAAAGAGAGCGTGTCGAGGACCTGTTTGAATACGAAGGATGCAAAGTGGGAAGAGGCACCTACGGTCATGTATACAAGGCGAAGAGAAAAGATGGGTGAGTTCATGACCAGCAAGGCCTCTAGCGACTGAACCCTGCGCCAAACCCCCTCCCTCTCCCAAATAAATTTTAATTACCCCTCTCATGTTTTCCCTGCAAGACCACTGGCAGAGGAGGCATGTTGTTACAGATTTATGCAGATAAATAAGAGAACAATGTGAAGGGTTGTGCATGGAAATGTCCTGCACTGTCAGAATACTGATGGCACTTTCTGTCGTGTATAAAAGCAATGACATATGGTTTACCGTGACTGTGGTGTATCTTTGCTGTAAAAGGGATGATTAAGTTAAAATGGTGATACGTGTTAAAGCATTTCAGAAGCGTTTATTCAACGTCAGACATTATTTTATTTCGGAAATCGCAGAGCGATTGTCGGTGATGACGTGACCATAGGAAACAGCAGTTACATGTGTCAGAACCTATGATGGTCTCAGAGACGGGTTCATTTTATCAATACCTCTACAAATGCTTAAATGAATATGCTAACATATAGATTATTTTGTGTTAAGTTTATTATTTATAGAAGAGAATCTATTTGTGCTTTTGTGTGTTTTTGCATGGTTGAAAAGCTAGATTATTCTGTAACATGATCTAAAATACATCTCATGCCTAAATAAATTTGGTCTTGTGCTTTCTTGCCTTTTGTTTTGCATTAACCTCAAGCAGCCTCAATTTCAGTAACGGGGTTTCCAATTAGATGCAAACTGTGGACAGACCACCAGATTACCACCCACTTTCATCTTTAACCCTTTAATATTTATTTTATTTTATTTATTTCCTGTTTTTCAGCTGTTTCTGATGTGACCCTTGCAACAAATGTAACTCTGTCTGGACCAGAGCTGGCGATAGCTGAAGGCAACTTATGCTGTCAGGCTTATACTAGTCCCATTATCATAACCTGGACATTCTGGCAGCCAGAACCGCACAAAAGAGCCCTAAAGTGTTTAAAGATGTTTGTGTTCACTTAGACAGTAGTTCAGTAGACTGCTGTTTATGAGACTCTGTGAGCTAATTTGTTGAACTGCAGCAGTTGAACAAGGCCTGTGGAGGCACAAAGCATGGGTTTATGAGATGATTTAGGCCAGGGAGAGGGAGGGGTTGTAACAGATTCATTCAAGTGAGAGCCAGTCCCAGTGCTCTGTTTGTCCCTCGCCAGCTGCCAGACAGGGCCTGTTTCCTCTCCCTTTCTATTGTTTTGAGCCTCAGAGGTGAGCTTGATTACACAAATCTGGAGGTAATGCAAGTCAGCCTCTTCTCAGAGTCCCTGTGCCAGCTGCCAAGAGCCCCCTTTATGTTACTGTGCAGACAGCTCTCAGGGGGCCCACAGTCTGGTGTGGTCTTGATGTTGTTCTGCCTCTTTCTGTGTTTGTAGGAAGGATGATAAGGACTACGCCCTCAAGCAGATTGAAGGCACTGGCATCTCCATGTCAGCCTGCAGAGAGATTGCAGTAAGAACTGCATGTTTTACTCGGTCCCTTTTGTTTAGTCTCTTCTTGCCATTGCTAGGTGGTTTATATAACATCTGAATCTCTTTTCCTCACAGTGTAGCATTTGTTAAGACGGCAGCAGCAAATAGAAATGCTAAAAGTATCACAGAGGAAGAAAAATACATGAATGTAATGCATAAAGAGAAGTAGACAAACTCACATGCACATAAACTATCAAAGCAATATTTTTACACAAGTGTATTATTCTGTGTCTATCCCATTATGAAACATTTGCAGTCTTCAGTACAGTGGCTTCTTCACTTTTCACAGTTCATATATGCAGTTACTAGTGCAAATAAACAGTTATTATTCATGACACCTGCAAAGACAGTGCAGTTCTCTAATTGGGTTTATATATTGCAGCTATTGCGGGAGCTGAAGCACCCCAATGTCATCTCACTGCAAAAGGTTTTCCTGTCACACGCAGACCGTAAAGTGTGGCTGCTCTTTGACTACGCTGAACATGATCTCTGGGTAAAATGCACACACAGAACACACGCTGCAACTGCATGGCACAACGCCTCAAACATATTGTCTAGTGAATACAAAAATATGAGTGGTAATGCATGTAAATATTTTTTGCACCCATTAATCTGAGGGCAATCACACTGTAGACCACATTATACTAAATTAAAACCTGTGCAGTCTAATGCAACAGCCCTGTGAGAAATCTTCCCTTTATAAAAGTGATTATGTTCATTTTTGGTTGAGCTTGGTTGACCTAACATACTACTAACAGTATGTTAAAACAGTCCTATTAGTTTACAATTTTAGTTTAACATTTAGTTGTATAAGTTAATGTCTTCTGTTGTTTTTACACTTATGTGAGCAGTTCCCTTGAAATGAGGGACAAATGCAGAAATTACTCATACTGCTAATGCATACATACTCACATTCACCATCATCCATTTGTAAGGAAGGAATTGTACCTTGCTAAGTCTCATTAAAAAAACACACACATAAACCAAGAAGTCTTCAACATTTGGTAGTCAAACATTCTCCTGTTTTACAATTGGCAGTTACAACTGGCAGGGTACCAGAACTGAATTAAAATGCCATTTTCTGCCACAGAGCTGCAACACTAACATTCCCATCTTAAGGAAGTGGAAACGCATGCCACAAACATCACCCTTACTCATCTTGCCTGTAGCATAAACTTACATTTGTGTTTAAACTGTGACAAGAATACACACAAAACAATGCATTTCAGTTAACTTGTATGTACACACCACCATTAATGGCATTATGTTGTCTTTTCGTAGCACATTATTAAGTTCCACAGAGCATCCAAGGCCAACAAGAAGCCACTTCAGCTGCCGAGAGGAATGGTCAAGTCTTTGCTCTACCAGATCCTGGATGGCATCCATTACCTTCACGCCAACTGGGTTCTCCACAGAGACCTTGTAAGAGGATTGGAGAGGGCAGAGAGGGAAGGGTGGTGGGAGGGAGAGAAAATATTTAGGTGGAAGGAAAAACATAGCAACAGTTGATGAAAGATTGGATTACTATTGGGAAGAAAATCAGTTGATGACATGTGAAGGCATATCAGTCTGCATGTCCTTAGTCATGATTCAGAACTATGTGTTTTTGTACACTTGTTCTACAGTATTCTGTTTTCTGAAGACTTCAGTCATAAATGGAATCGATTATTAAAACTAAACACTTTTCCTAGGCCATCTAATATAGTAGTTATTTAGTAGATCTAAAAACATCAGTATCAGTTCTTATAAATAACAATACAAAAAGCAAAGTCTCAATATTCTATAAATTTTTAACAGCTGCACTATTATTAAGCCAAATTACTTTTTCTGTTTGCAGTGCTGCTTGACAATGATGAAATAGAAATGGTAGACCTCTTCTCATGTGGGCTACAGTGGGTCTATTGTGTCCACTAGAGGGCGGCAACATAGTTTTAAATCCGCAATGTGGGCATTACTGTAGTTCAACAACTGAGCCAAAGCTGAATTAATCTCAGTAGATTTGTTGTCAGTTTCTAAAATATTTGGAATCTGTGCATCTCTTTTTCTCTGCCAGAAACCAGCTAACATTTTAGTGATGGGAGAAGGGCCAGAGAGGGGTAGAGTAAAGATTGGTATGTATAATGTCTCTATTTAAAATGTTGTATATATAATATATATATATATATATATATATATATATTGTAAAAGCTTGCTATTACTTTACTGACTATCATGTTTATTGTGCAGCTGACATGGGGTTTGCCCGTCTCTTCAATTCACCACTGAAGCCTTTAGCCGATCTCGATCCTGTGGTGGTCACCTTCTGGTACAGAGCACCTGAACTGCTGCTGGGGGCTCGGCACTACACCAAAGCCATTGGTGAGAACCACACAAACTCTCTGTGCGGCTGCTCATGTGTGAAAACATGCAGCCAGTTCTACTGATTGCAGTGACAGCTTAAGTTAGTATGTGCTCTGTTTTCCTTTCAGATATCTGGGCTATTGGCTGCATCTTTGCAGAGCTGCTGACATCTGAGCCCATATTCCACTGTCGCCAGGAAGACATCAAGACCAGTAACCCTTACCACCACGATCAGCTGGATCGCATCTTTAATGTCATGGGCTTCCCTGCTGGTGAGTCTCCACTACTGCCAAGCCGATGTCTTGCTTGTTACAATAAGGGAAATAAGTACTTTTTATTTTTAAGACTATATGTACATCAATGGTGATTATCAGCTATTATAGTGGAGTCTTACAGCTACTGTCCTCCCTTTTCATTGGAAAAGTTCTGTGGAAAGCAATAAGCATTTCTGTTCTTAGCAGGGGCAAAATATTTCCTTGGTATTTCTTGTCTCTATTCTTTAGGCAGTAATGTGGTCTGTGGGCTCTGAACATAAATTCACTGGTGCAATAAATGAAGCTAAGCCACAAACAGAAACTTTTACTTTCAGGGTTCCATTTGGTCCTATATTTTCCAGTTCACTTAAGCTGCTTCTGAGTTTTTTTCCCTTCTATCATCTCTGCTGCTCTAGTTGTGTAAGTCACCAGTGTGTTTGATGGGGTTTCTTTTGACTCTTTGATGAGCAAAAGTTATTTTCTGTTACATAAAACAGACCTTAAGCTGTATGTGTTTTACTTACAAGGTAAGCTCAGTATGGTCTTGTTGTAACAACAGGTTGTTGTGGGAAAATCATGAGCATTTTTGCTCAAAAGGATTATAATCCTTAATCTGAATCATCTGTTTTTTGAAGGGTGGGAGGGTGTGAGGTGATGCAATCTTGTCATTCCCCCATTTAACAGATAAAGACTGGGAGGACATCAAAAAGATGCCAGAACACTCCACGCTGATGAAAGACTTTAGAAGGAACACGTGAGTCTGCCGAGCATCAATGTCCCAGTTTTCTGAAAGAAATAATGTTCTGTCTGCTTGCAAAAGTAGTTTTTAATACTGTACACAATCCTTACCTAACCATGTAACAACTCTGTATATTTGTATATGGAGTAATTGCCCTGAAATCATCTTATTATAATTTGCTCTTTCTGTTTTACAGATACACAAACTGCAGCCTTATAAAGTACATGGAAAAACATAAAGTCAAACCAGACAGCAAAGCATTCCACCTGGTGAGTTAAAGTTTAAATGACAAATGAAGCATGATTTGTAATTATCTCGCTTATATTAGTGGTTTGTTTTTTGAAGCTAACATCTTCTGTAATCCATTAAAGCTGCAGAAGTTGTTGACCATGGACCCCATCCGTAGAATCACATCTGAGCTGGCCATGCAGGACCCTTACTTTTTGGAGGAGCCTCTGCCAACGTCTGAGTGAGTCAGAGCCATACACACAGTCTGTAACCAGTTTATTTATCTTGTGCTACTCCTTAGCTTGAGTCACATGGCTCATGGACATCTACCACGTTGAACAGATCCCTTAGCTCATTAGCTTTGAGCTGTGGGAATAAATCTTTGAAGTTGACAAGCCTCTTTCCATTTTTTTTTCACCAGTGTGTTTGCAGGCTGCCAGATTCCCTACCCCAAGAGAGAGTTCCTTACAGAGGAGGAACCAGAGGACAAGGCAGACAAAGTAAGACATATACAGTGCTGTGAAAAACTATTTACCCCCTTCCTGATGTGTTTTTTTTTTTTTTGCGTATTTGTCACACTTAAATGATTCATATCATGCAAAATCAGGAAGAGGGCAAATACTTTTTTACAGCACTGTATTTGCCACATGGGTAGTTTCTAAATAAAGTTAGATATGAAGATTATTTCATGATTATATTGAGATAGGTAAGGAAAAAATTCCTAAAAATTAAGGAAATGCTAAATAATTCTAATCAAAATATGGTTACAATACTGACAATGTCCAAATGTGCTTTTTTTTCACTTGTAGAAAAACCAGCAGCAACAACAGGGAAACAACCACACAAATGGGGCAGGGCACACTGGCAACCCTGACAATAGCCACGCCCAGGGCCCGCCTCTGAAGAAAGTGCGAGTTGTCCCGCCCACCACTACCTCAAGCGGGCTCATCATGACCTCAGACTACCAGGTAGGCCTCTGTCTTTTTTTCACACACACACACTTTCATGTGCACCATCATAAATACAATGCAATTGGAGCACACTGGTAGCTTATTTGTTAGTGCAGGTCCACATAACCACAACATCCCTGGTTCAAGTGTGGCTGGGGAACTTTGTTGCATGTCAGGCTCTCCCATTGTTTCCCATCTGCCTCTCTACTGTCAATCTATCAAAAAATGCTAAAAAATATGCATTGCTGAAAATAACAACACCTGCCTTCCTTTCTGTGTCAACTTATGTGTATCACAACCTAAAAACACTGACGCAAACAGTCATCAGGAGCAGAACTAAATACATTAATAGGATTTAATAAATATCCATCTTCTTCTTTGTCCCTGCAGCGCTCCAATCCACATGCTGCCTACCAGAACCCTGGACCAAGCACATCACTGCCCCAAAGCAGCATGGGATACTCCTCTACCTCCCAACAGCCACCCCAGTACTCCCACCAGACCCACCGCTACTGATACACCCCTCCCACACACATTAATATACACATTTAAACACACGCATATACACGCATACGCAGCCCTCACCGCGCCTACCTGAACGAATGTACTGAGGGATGCGGGGATGTCCAAGGCAACCACCTCCCCACCCCACAGAGGGCACTTTCTCTGCAGTTGTCAATTAGGACAGAATGACAACAATCTTCACTTCAAGATAACATTATAACCCCAGTATTAGAAACACAGATATAGAGTTAAATCTGACAAGTGAAACATAAGGCGGGAGGATGAGAAGAATCGATGCTGTGATTGAGTCCGACCTGTTTCTGTTACTCAGATGTAATTAAACCAGCAGTAGGCTTGGTTTATGGGGGGCACATGTTAATCTGTCGTGTCATCTCCTCCCCTCTTCTTCTTCACCTGTCTCTACACCATGACGTACGTCCTACCCCAGCAAGTTACCCTCATCCTGTTGAATCTTGGATAAGACTGAAAGCTGCTATGTGACTGCCAGCGTCGACAGATTCCCTGTCCGTCTGTCCTCCTGCCTGTCCGTTTATTTTGTGTGTGTGTGTGTGGCCCTGTGAGGGCCTCAGATGAGGACTGAGCTGCTGTGAAGTATGCTGGGAGGAGCACACAGCTGTGGTGTTGAGGGTTTTTGTTCAGAAAGGACAAACAATGACAAAAAAAATATTTTAGTAGTTTATAATTTAATCTGTTTTCATGGTTTTGGTGTCATGGTAAGAGTGGCAAAGCAACTTGCGCTAGCTGAGCGCTTAGCTGCTGTATGCTGTAGGCAAGCCTTACAACATGATTACAAAACCAACCAATCGCATGGAGGATGGCAGATGGAACATGCATTGTACTGTATTATATTGAAATATTTTACATGAAGCAAGTATCCTGACAATAAAAGTGGAAACATTGATTTTGTTGGGGGAGTGTGTTTGTGCTGTATGATGCAAATGTCCAGACTTTTTTGCATTGATTTTTTTATTTTTATTAAATGTCTTAACAGAATATTCTGTTTTTGATGTTCAGGATAATAAACCTGCTTTTAGCTATTTTCATTTACAGAAATACATCAAATGAAATAGGGCTGCAAGTAATGATTGTTTTCTTGATTAAATTATTTATTTCTTTTGTCTGTGTCAGAAAATAGTGCAAAGTGTTATCTTTGAGTTCAAACAGCATCTTTTTCTAGTGAGTGTCACTTAAAAAAGTTTTTTAAAAAGGCCTTTGCAAAGCTGGCATTAGCAATTAAAAAAGATATTTATAATAGTCTAAATCCAACAAAAGCACTAAGCTGAATCAAAAGAATATTTTGACAATATTTGGCATGTTTGCTTGAATTTTTTTTTTACCGAGTACAAAAACTAAAACTACGAAAAAGTTTTCTGTTAAATATTTGAGTAATTGTTTCAGCACAAGTCCAACTATGCAAATATATTTTCTGTCTAAAAAGGATCATGAGGGCGTTCTTTGGTATTCATGGATAAATCAATGATAAATGATGAACTGGCAGCTGTATGACAAATGCAGTCTAGCTTTCCACTGTTGTCCAGGAATACTACTGCATTTTCAATAATCTTGCTTTCACTTTCTAATGGACTAAACCTTGTATAGAGTTCAGAGACTATTTTCTGCTCCTTTCTCTTTCTCTCCTCAGGCTCTTTTTGTCTGTAGACACACCTGGGATAGTAAAGCATAGATCTATGTATACCAAACCCTCTCACTGAACCTCTTCCTGCAGGATGCTGGCCTAGCTATTTCAGTCTGTTATACAATACTCATTCTCAGCATCACTGCCATGTTGCAAACTATAAAATCTCTCAAGTCGCTAATGTGAGCTATTCTTTTTTTATTATATATTTGTCTCTTGCAACATCCCCACAGGAACTAAACTAAATTTAAAGTCATTTTAAATTTGACAAGCAGTGAGACCTAGTCGCGTTCAATAAATACGTAAAGCTCATCAGCAACGCCCAACCGTAGCCCCGCCCCCTCCATTAGTAATAGTGCTTTCGAGCAGGGGAGTCTCCCTGTCACTCATTCCCTTTGTGAAACGCTATTGGTTGATTGGAACGTCCATCGTGCGTTAAATCCCCTGCTTTGAGATGCGATTGGTGGATGTGGCTGGTGGGCATGTCTCCGCCCTCGAAGGACTTTTTTCCCCGGAGTGGCCAGACGGGCTGGGGGATACAGGATGGCAGACCTAATAGGAGTATCTAACGGGACATGCGGACGGGCTGATTTCTTCTAATATTTCAAGTGCTGGTGAGGGCCTTATGATACTTTTTTCTAATGACTACCAACACCTTTTATCATAATGCTAAAATGTGTGTAGTTATTTCTGGTGACTGTAGTGTAATTTCTAAAAACTAAGAAGTCGACCAGTGGACATAAGCTAGCTAAGCAAGTGGTCAGTTGGAGCTGCCCCCAGTTGGTGGATAATAAATGGACCCTCCGTAGCCAAATCTTCGCTCCAACATTAAATATTTTTCAGCTAATGGGTAAACCTGAAAGCTATTTTGGACCAGATGAATGTTGTTGATTGTACAGCGGCGTGTTAGTCTGTTAAATTTAGGATTAAAAGTGGCAGTAATTCACCGGAACCGGGGTGGATGAACAGATGTGGGTCAGTCGATCAGTAACGGGAAGCGACGGTGCGGAACAGTGATTGTGTGTTTATGTGTGTGGATAAATGGAAAATATAAGGCATCAAAATAGTACATAACTTTAGCATGTTCTCCCTGCAATAATGCTTACAAATAGTCATCTGTAAATCCAAATAAAATGTTACATAATGAAATATTATTAATTTTGTTTTCTGTACTGTTTGTGTACTATTATAATAACTGATTACTCTATATATCATTACTATTCATTGCGAATACATCTGCCGCATTTTGGAGCAATTGATGACTGAGTAATGATAATAATATAATACATATATAACAATGACTGAGTAACATACAGTAATCTGAAAAATGGCCATAAAACCCCCCACACACAAATAAAACGCAATGCATGAAATTCAGAGTGAGAAATGCTTACAGCTATTATTTTTTACCTAATCTGACCAGCAGTCCCCCTCAAAAACTGTTAAATTTATGTCAGAAGGAGGAAGGCAACAAATCCATCCTACAAATGCTGCAAAAAGTAGTTGCCATTCACATTCAGGATTATGACTTTTATGTCAAAAGAGAAAAGCCATTGACTTTTGCATCTATTAGGCTGAAATCTACAGATGTTGTTTTTATTAGGTGATTGAATCAGTTGTTGAATCAGTTGTTTCAGCCTGTTATGTACCATGTTAGGATTGTGACAACATGAGGTAATGTTTACATTAAAAACTCAGGCATGTGAGGAAGAATAGTTCTGTGCATTTACAACACAAAGAGGAAGACACTGAACATTTTCATTAAATATCACAACATGGGAGAAGGATGCAAAATTGTGAAATATTGAATTAATGCCCAACCTTGACAGATATTTTCTCCTCTTATTAAAAACTATATTCTCAGGCTATTCTGTACCATTTAATACTCACTATTCAGTAGACCACTCCGGTACAGCACCATCAGTGTTTCACCCTGAGTAAAACTGGATCAAGAAGACATTCCTGGACAGGCACAACAGATTTTTTTAAAGTCATATTTAGGGCATTGTGATCTGACGTAATTCAGACTGCATTATTCACCACATCAGAACAAGCAAAACGGCGTGCAACAACAAGAAGCTGTACTCAGCTCATAAATTTGTAATGACTTCCCTTCCAGGTCTTAATGGAGTTCTCACATCTGTAGTAAAGGCTTCTACCTCTGTGTGTTGGTGTAGATATGTGGGCATCTTGCAGGAGTCACAAGGGGCGAGTGTGTTTTGTTCTGGACACAGCCACAATATCACCCCTTGAGGATCAAACACATTTTTGCTGCTGATGGGACTGTTAAGATGTGGTTAATGGGACATTTGAGAGGCTACCTGGTGTGTTTGCACATGTTTGTATACTTGAATAGCTGAGTGTGCGTGTTGGGCTGTAATAATTTAAGCATCTAAACACACAACGAAAAGGAAGATTGAGAAACGCTAAGCATGGGGGTGAGAATCTATGTTTAAAAGCATAATCTAATAAATAATCCAATCAATTCTTTGGTGGTGTTGTGATTGAGACTTTCTCCCATCTGTTTCTCTATGAGAGAGTGGTGGTTGAAGGAGGAGGGTTTGTTTGCTACGCTTTCATTGCGAGAGTACAGGGGGCCTTAAAGAAGGTTGAAGAGGGGGAGGTGGAGGGGGTTGGGGAGGATGCATGGGAGAGCTAGTGCTGTTGCCGTGTGAACGGAGATCTATTGTCCCAGGAACCTTTCAGTGGCTTCCCCGAGGTCCCTGTTCCTACCCTTCCCCCCACGCAATACACTCTTTCTCACATAAACACACACTCACACACATACACTCACACATAATTTGTCCACCTCTTAATCTGACACACAACCTTTTACTCTCTCACTCTCGCTGTCTTGCTTTTGTCAAACACTCTCATCCCACTTGGTGTCTCTCACATCCCCCGTCCTTTGCCTCCACTTTCCTCTCATTTCTCACATGCAGACAAGGCCCCCCCACGGTCGCCCCATCCGGTCGCTCGCTCATTATTTCGCCTCATTGGTGTGATTGTCATGCCACACAGTAAAAGCAAAAACATGCAATCTTCTCATTTGCATCGCCTCCTTCCTATGCAACAAGAAGCACCACGTTTCCTAAATGTTTACGCAGACTGCTGAACCAAAGCAGCACTTTTGCTCCAAACCTTATTGACTGCATTCATGTTTCCTTTGTGGCATCACATCATGGTGTAATTTTACCATTATGTTTTCGCTTATTGGTGTGAGGCTGTTGTGGTTTGCAGGGGGGGCCGCTAGCTGAGAAAACAAGGCCACATTAGGAATCAGCTGCTGGGAACTGGCCTCAGTGAACAAAAATGTCTCTTCTCTGTCGTGGACAGCTGTAACGACAAAATCTGTAATTGCGGTAGTTTTCTGCTGAGACACTGATAGCACTGTACTTGCTGTTGCTTGCTTTGTTAGTGATTTATTGTGTTTAGGATGTAACCTCTTCTTTTTATAGCAATAAACACAACAAATACAGGGTGACCATTTTGAGCCACTTAAAAGCCAATGTTTTGTAGTTGTAATTATTATTTTTAATTCAATTTCCATGAATATTCAAATTTGTGGTGGTTATTAATGAATATCTGCAAGACCCAAATACAAGGGGTTGTATTTCTGATACCTGTCAGCTATTTTTAGACGTCTGCCAGACTGCCAGAGCTCCTGTGTCTCTCCAACCTGGTTCTCTCTGAAGTGCTTTTTTTGTTTCTGATGAAGCTGCACAGTAAAACCCAACTAACAAACTGTAACTGAGAATGAAACCTTTGATTGGAGAGGCTAAAAACAGTGTGTGAAAGTTTTTATTAGAAAAGGGTGTGTGCATATTTCCATCTGTCTCTGTGTTTGTCCTCCCCGTTGCTTCTTGAGACATAGCAGTATTGTTCTGGCCAAGTGTTTGGACAGGAAAGAAGAGATGTGACACAGGGAGGACCAGGAAACAGGAGCCAGACTCAGAACTCAAAAACAGGAAGCAGAAAGAACTGGTGATAAGATGGCTGCTTTGATGCGTCCTGAAATTTCTCCTTTGAGCAATTGTCTGTAGCAATTGTCTGTAGTGCAACATAGAGTTCAGAGTATCTGATCAACGTCACTCATGGTCGTATTTAGACAATCAAGTTCAGAGTTGCTATGTTTGTGAGCCTGTATTCTCTGGAGAAAGTGATGAAGCATGCATTTGGGACATTAAGTATCTTTATTCAGCCATAATTATTTATCAGCACTCCTGTTTGACTGTGACATGGTCCATAATTTTCTGTGTTTTTGGTGTTGACTACATCCATGAATCTGTTTGTGTCAGGATTCCAGCTGGGCCAGTGACAAGCTGGCCTGGGATTAGCTGGCACACTGTATCTTCCTATGCTTAATGCCTTAATCTCTCTGTTGGTTGCCACAAGTCTTCTGGCTTTGGGACACTGTTGGTCATCACTGCCAGGGCTCCAATGCATTTGTCTGTATATAGAGTAAATACACAGAAAGTGGACACCATTACCTTATCATAAAAAGCTGCCCAATACGATGTAACCGCTGCAACTTAAGTCCTCAGAAATTACGTTTGTACAGCTTAATTTGACATGGCACACAGGGAAGTTCTATTTATCATAGGGTTATTACTTTTGATTATAAGTTTGACCTCATGAACTAGGGCAGGGTAATACTGTTTAAGTGTTTTAATTTTACTCACTACTACTAATACACTACTACGATAAATTATTGATTACCAGTTATTGTACTGATTATTTATATGATTATATATCACACACACCTTTTAGCCCATTATCACAATATGTGATACGTATAGATAAATTAATCTCCCAGCTCTCTGCCAGATGTGTAAAGTCATGTGCATGTCAGGAGTTGCTGTTCCAGCATCTGATTTGCTAGTTTCTCTATTGCAGACAGTCTCTCTAACCAGTATCTAAAGTAATGTGTGCTGTGTTTCTTATGTTTCCACGCAGTTTGTGTCGGTGTGAGGCTTCGCCATGCCGCTGGTGAAGAGGAACATTGAGCCCCGTCACCTCTGCCGAGGGCAGCTCCCTGAGGGCATCGGCAGCGAGCTGGAGTGTGTGATGAACAACACACTCTCTGCCATCATCCGTCAGCTTAGCAGCCTGAGTAAGACACACGCACACATTCACGATGTGGACATACACAGACTCATACACACAAAGTAGCCTTTGAAAAAAACTGTAAGGCTCAACATTAGACAAAATGTGTGTGAAAAACTGTGTAAAAAAAATTCAGTATCCTCAGGGTATAACCCCACTAATTTTAGCATGACAACTGTCTACACTATGTGTAGCGTCTTTGTAGCAGGACGAGATCACATGCATTCATCGTTAATCCTGAAGCGGTGATTGATTTGGGCGTTGTCATAGCTACAGGGCCTGGGGTCACTGGGCTTGCAGAGAGCTTACAGTGGCCTCACACTGGAACATGGAGGGTTGAAAAGTAATCCTTTTATATAGCTCCACAAAAATGAATGTATCTGGTCAGCTGTGTGCATGTGTCAGTGCAGATTATACTCTGTGTATGCTGGTGTGTATGTGAGGATGTTCATGTTTGTGTATTTATCTATGTATGACAAGATGTGTGTTAACTGTGTTTGTGTGGGGAACTGTTCAGTATTGATTGTTATGCTCACTGTAGACGTATTAGATAAAGTTAGTTAAGCACCAAGGGCATCTATCTGCACATCCATCTTCCATCTTCTCATGGTACTGTTTCGTAAGCTGTCAACTGTGTGCTGTGTGTTGTCATTTCACAGCAGCCCTTGGCCCATTTACCCTCAGTTGCAACCATTATCCCTCTCTCGCACTAACTTTGTTGAGAGTTCATGCTGTATAGTTCAAAGGACTACAGACAGCACACATTTAAGCCAGTCCTTTGTGCTGTTAACCCTTTTGGCCAACTCATATCCCTTTGCTGTCTGTCTCTTATTGTGTCAAGTTCCTGTTGGGAGTGGGCCTTTCGACAGCAGCTGCGTGGGTTAAATATAAATGCTCGCACAGGCCTGACTGAGTATTTCTTCAGACTAAATACACTGTGCGTGTTTGTGTGGACATGTATGTGTCCATAAGAATCCTCAAGAGAGGAGGTCAGAGCCAGCTCTGTGATTCTTCCTTCCTCTAAATATTTTTTTTCTGCATCCCATCCTGTCAGCAGGAGGGACAGAAATAGCCTTTGGCGTGTGTTTGTGTGAGTTAGGCATGCCACCTTTTTACACACAGTGTTTTATACTTAAACTACTCTGACTGGTTTCAGTAGAGGTTATTCTTTTTTCAATGTGACCTAACAACACAGCATTTACTCTCTTATACTAGAAATCTGCTGCTGTCATTTGGCTCATTTAATGTGCTATATAATGCTTCTTGAGCCTGAAGCTTATAGCACCATTAACCATGGGCTAACAGTTTCTGAAAGACTGGTTCTTAAAAAAATCATGCAGTAAATCAGTACCAGTATGCTAGCCAGGTTTACAAATCAACAGAGAATGCAATATTCACCACTTTTCACAGTCACACAAGGAAAATAAGTTAAATTTAAAGTTACATTTTTGTGGATTATAGCTCTGCCTTTAACACAAACACCATATCCAAGGCAGGAAGCGTAACATATTTACAGGAAATACAATTTTAGGAGGGGGCTGTCACACACCTCACTCGCAGTCTTTAACCCCCTTGCATCAGACTACATGATCCTGCTGGACACCTTTTAAATGTGTCCACAGATGTGTGTGTATTGGGGTTCAATTCACAATAGTTGTCATATCTCAAGTCTTTGTCAGTATGTGTAAACATATGGAGGGACATAAAAATGTCATTACAATAATTTTAAAAACTTTTATTATCCCAGAGGGAAATAGTTTACCCCTCTCCCTGCATTTTTCAACTTTTACTCACTTAACAGCTAAACTGACATAACAAGTATGAGCCTTACTTAGTGGCAAATCAACAGTAGCTGTTAAGGCAGGATTAAAAATATGATTTAATATACCTGCCAACATTTTTACAGATAGTTTAGGCAAGACTGAGTCTCTAGCAACAATGGGGCCCCCATTTATGGCCCAGAATGATTGAACAGCACTGTTAGCAGTGCAGAGATATTCACTTTTAAAACCTTCTGAGCAAGGCTCGCCCTTCTAACAGTTTAGAGGATTTCAGTTATTTATGCTTGAATATTATGTTCTGGCACATTTTAATTTATTAATCATTTATCTAATTTATTGTAACAATAATAATAATCGATACTTTAATAATTCCCTTTGGAAAATTCTTGGGGAAATTCAATTGCATTTAAGGCTCCAAGGGTTTGGAGTTCTGTGTCTTGTCCAGGGACACTTTGAAATGTGGCCAGGAACCAGGAGTCAAATCACCTGCCTGTTGTAATATCATAATGATGACCACCTAAAGTGCTGGGTATAGCGTTGCGGAGTGTAGCACAGCACAGCAGAGCAGGGAGGGCTGGGCTGAGCAGACTGGATTGATCTTGAGTCTCATGATAATGCTAGGTATCAAAATGGTAACAACACTAGATTTTGAGCTCCTACTGCTCTAATTTATTCATGAGGAATGTTTCTATATAGAGTCGTATGAGACAGCATTTCCTGCACAGACTCTTAAGATTCCAGCTTTGCATTGTGTCACATTACCATTGTATTGATTAAACTTCAGGTCCTGTGGTTCGAGCTAATAATTTCAAATTTCTGTCTTTCTCTCAAATTACCTTTCTCTTTGTGTTGTTCCTCTTCAGGTAAACATGCGGAGGACATATTTGGCGAGCTATTTAATGAGGCCAACACCTTCTACCTGCGTGCCAACTCTCTCCAGGACCGCATAGACCGGTTGGCCGTCAAGGTTACACAGCTAGACTCCACTGTGGAGGAAGGTGGGTTATAGACCACAGGGTTGAGGGGAAAGGCAGGACATGTCATCATGTCAGTGCTGTCACTCTCACATTTTCTTCTTTTCTTTTTTTCATTTTCAATTGTTAATTTGTTGCTTCCTATTATTTCTTTGTTGTCTTCCCTGTCATTTGTTTGCTTTTCCTCTTTTTTGTCTTCTCAGTTTCTCTTCAAGACATCAACATGAGAAAAGCCTTCAAGAGCTCCACCACTCAGGACCAGCAGGTGGTATCCAAGAGCAGCGTGCCCACTCCTGTCAGAGAAATGTACAATCTGAGTGACAAGCCTCCGCCACTTAACATCCTCTCATCATACAGGTTGGTGCATTTGATGCATATACACTTACCAAACACTCAAACTTCCAATGTGCCCTTTCAGTATAATCAGTTTACATAGGGTCACCTTTGTCTGTGGGTATTATTTCAAGGTGTTTGGAATTGAAGCCAAATCAATAATTGGAAAAATGCACATTCAGTTTTATGATAAAAAAGATGATCTGTATTTACAGTAAATTTAGTCAACAACAGTAAACTAATTGACTTATTTCTACTGCATATACTGTTAGGAAGTAAAAACAAACAGATAGTCTGTACTGGTTTTTCATCATCATTTGGACATTATGACTGTAAGAAATCTTTAAAAAGCCCTACATTTACCTTTATGAACCATGCAAAATCTTGATTTCTGACCTACATTCACAGTGAAGCAGCAGATTTCTGACTGCTGTGTGGTAGCTGCTTTTATGCAGTGTGTTTTCCATTACTTGGGGGGCATTACATAGTTAACATGGCTGGCTCCAGCGGGAATCCAACTCCTAAATCCAGGCTGTACAGAAGACTTTTCTTTCTCTTTCTCCAGTCTTTATGTCTCTGCCTTTCCACTTTTCACCCTGTCATTTCCAGTTATGCTGCCTGTGATAGAAATGCAGGATACTTTTTCATAATTTCAACCTTGTTCTTGCATCAGCCTGCTCCATTTTTGACACTGGCTCAGTGTCTCTGTCAGTGCATTGTCTCCTAAACAAGGACAATGCACTAACACTGCTTCATACAGTGTCTGTACATTTGTTAACCTGTTTAACCTTCATCTCTGTAGGGATGACCACAAGGAGGCACTTAAGTTCTACACCGACCCCTCTTACTTCTTTGACCTGTGGAAGGAAAAGATGCTGCAGGATACAGAGGACAAGAGGAAAGAAAAGAGGAAGCAGAAGGTATATTTATGTCATCTGGATCTCACAGACCATGCTGTGGTTTATTATTCCAGGATTACACTTTATTTTGGTCAAACTTTAAGATTTTACTTGATACTAGTCAGTGTTATCCAGTGCTTTATTCTCAGTTAGATAGTCTGGGGAAGAGCACATGTAATGAAGCATTTCTAACAATCGTTTATGTTCATTATCTTTCTTCTAGGAGCAGAGGCGTTGTGTGGATGGGACGTTGCAAAGGGAGGTGAAGAAGGTCCGTAAGGCAAGGAACCGTCGGCAGGAGTGGAACATGATGGCTCTAGATAAAGAGTTGAGGCCGGACCATCGACACACCATACACCGAGACAGAGGGACTTCCTCTGAGGGGTCAATGTCGCCAGAGAACAGGTAGGTGAACACACACACTGGTTAATTCTCTGTTAATTCTTCATATTAGTTTCTTCATATTTCTTCATATTAGCTTCAGTTTCTCCATATTACTGTCAGTTTAGTGACAGATGTGATGTAATGTACTATATTACTCAGTTTATATTTCATTTGGTCAGGGGTCACGGTCCCGATCAGCACCACTACCCCAACGCCATGAACCATGCTGGCCACGCCCATACCTACTCTGGCCCTCCACCCAGCGCCCTGGCTGCCCAGATGGCTGCAGGACATGCTGCTCGCGGAGGAGGTGAACATGACAACAGGAGCAGGGCTATGATGGCCTATCAGGGTGGGACACTGGGCCGTGCTCACCACCACCAAGTGCCACTGCCTCCTCCACCCACTGAGGCGATGAATGGTGGTTCCATGTCCCTTCCACCAGTGGACTATAGGTATACTATAATTTAAGATTGTTCCATATTGTCCTCATCCTATATTTATGTTATTTGTTTAGTTTAACTTTTGTTGCAAAATAGCTTATTTGATATTTTCGTATTTTGTATGTTTTTGTATGTAAATATAAAAAAATAGAACAAATTGCAAATTAGTGTATACACATATTTAAACAAGCATCACATACGATGCACATATAGTAAAACTAAAACTTATGTGTCTTCCTTAATCACATCATATCTTCTCTATTCAGCATGTCTGCAACTCACTCTCTCATTGTTGATTATATAGTATGTTCCCACACTCCATTTTCTCCATATGTTTTTGAGCCAGTAATCTAATGTAGGCTTTTAACTGTATTAATGATGTTACCTGTTTCACTTCCAGGTATGTAAATGTAAAAAGGTTTTGTGTTAAGTTTTACTTTACAACCTCAAACTGTAAATTCAGAAAGATTCAGATGTTAAAATGAGAGGAAAGAAAGGCATTTAGTTAATCCAGTGAAGTAATGCAGTTTTAAGCATAAGTATTAAAATCTGCTAAATATTCAGCACATGCCAATGTTTAAATGTAAACTCTGGGCTAATGCTGCCACCTAGTGGATTGGTGTCTTTAACTCAAACTGTGATAACTGTAACTTGATAGCAAACCTAAGTATATTTTTATTAACTCTACTAATTCTCTGTCATTCCTTCTTTCTTGCAGTATGGATGGTTATGCCAACACTGGTCCTCCTCCCCCTCCTCCAGCCCCTCTTATCCCTTCTTCCCAGACTGCCTTTGCCTCACCACCTGGAGGTCCGATGCCTCCTGGGCCAATGGTTGGTGGAGGCGGCTACGCTCTGCCTCCACCACCTGTATCTGGAGCCCAGGCAGCTCCACCCCCTCCTGGTCCTCCACCTCCTCCCATTCCAGCTGGTGCCTCCCACTCTACTACCCACAAGATGTCCTCTGCACCTGCTGAGAGCACAGTGGTCAACGATGCCCGCAGTGATCTGCTGGCTGCTATACGTATGGGTAAGAATTGTACTGTGTATGTGTGTGAACTGTGTCATTTTATGCACCTATGTATCTTCTTTAGAACATTATGCATTTATATTTTCAACTTTAAAACATTGCAAAACAATGCACTTGCATGTATAAAAATGCTCAGCATCATGTATGCATAACCTTGTTACATCAACATAGACTGAGGGAGACTGAGGGGGGTCTGTGCAATGCAACAGACAGTTACAGCAGCAAGAATAAATAAACAAACCCCTCGGAATTACCTGCATGTATGTAGAAATTTGTTTCATTATGTAAGTTATAATTATGACCACAAAGACGTCCTGTTCTAACTAGTCACACATGCATCATTGTATTGTTCATGTCTATGTTGACTACATTCAAACACAGTGTAGGTTGGGAAAAATATGTGATCTCTTTGGAGTCAAGAGTTAGCAATCCTGGAATCAGTGAAATGAGATTGAAGGTGAGGGTTAGAGCTACTTTAACTAATAGAAAACACAAAAAATGCAAGCAACATGCAGCTCTACATATGGTATAAAAAGGACTGTGCATACCAATATGATTATATCATCCCAGATGTGAAGTACAGTGGAGGGATCATTGTGATTTTGGGGCTGCTTTGCTGCTTCTGGGCCTGGAGAAGTTGCCATCCTCAAGAGTAAAATTAATTCCCAATGTTTTAAGGTATCTTACAGGATAATGTCAGGTTGGCTGTCCACCAGCTGAAGCTTGGTAGAAATTGGCAATACAGCAGAAGAATGACCTAAAAATTGAAGGAAATCTACCACAGAATGGCTTCAAGCTAAGATTTGTCTTTTGGAGTGGCCCAGATGTTGTGGAAAGACCTCAAGAGTTGTTCAGACCAGATGTCCAAATGGTTTAGCTGAAGCAGTTTTGTAAGGAAGAATGGTCTAAAACTCCTCATGTCCTCACATTGTGCAGGTCTAAACCGCAGCTACTGTAAGCACTTGTTTGAGGTTATTGCTACCAAAGGTGGTAAAACCAGTTATTAAATTTCACTTAGTTTTTCCACCAGTACTTTGAATGTTTAATGGGTGTTCAGTAAAGACATGTAAAATTTTAATTGTTTGTATGTTTTTAGCTTAAGCACATTGTGTTTGTCTACAGTGATGAAGATTATATCATATAAATGCCGAAATTTATATTTGGCATTTATATTGGGGTAATAAATGAAAACATTCACACTCGTGTTTAGTTTCAAAAAGACAGAGAGTGATCAAGATCAGGCAGTTTATCAGGAATAGAAACTCTAATCAAGGAAATAACACTTTAGTGAAGCTATTGTTATTTTGACTAGTTTCCCTATAATGTTTTCACCCTACTGAACGAGTCTGTACGTTAAAAACATGGATTTACCCTCTGTATTTTGCTGCAGGCATCCAGCTGAAGAAGGTGCAGGAGCAGCAAGAACAGCAGGCAAAGAGAGAGCCAGTTGGAAATGATGTGGCCACCATACTGTCGCGGCGCATCGCTGTGGAGTACTCCGACTCTGAGGATGACTCAGAGTTGGAGGAGAACGACTGGTCGGATTAACACACACGGAAAAAGGGGATAAGCACTGAAGAGACACACACAATAAGAAGGCACACAATCATGTGATCTCACACTCATTTGAAAGAATGCCCACTGTACCACACTCGCAGGTTGTCACTTTGTTGCTGACAACACACACACACTGCACTACACCTACATGTAATCCCATGCTGTAGGTTGATATAAGCTTAATGGTCCAAAACTGGAAGTCTGGGGGAGCATTCAAGATGCATAAACACTGTAAAAATACTAGTAATATACTGTAATGTTGACCACTATGTGAAACACTAATATTCAGTTGGATGCTTATATTTCAAGGCACTGTGAATACACCTCTGTGGATATTTCTCTACCTATTATAACACTATAGACACCCCGTGAAGGTGCTTATTGTATGTATAGTCAAAGCTTGAGAGTTAGAAGAATTAGAAACTTTCCTCTTGAGCTAACCAATGTACTTGTCTTTTTTAAAAATGTTTTTACTCAAACACTTGCATAGATCATGAGGCGAGTTTTTAATATGTAGGTAACAATAACAGGAAGTGAAGATGGACGAGCTCGGCGGTAGCTGCAGTCAATCATATAATGGATTGAGGCGACTGAATGAGTGAATGGGAAGAGTGGTGAAAATGCTGTGGTAAAGACACATGAGAGGGTGATATGGAAAAGTCTTACTTGTCATAAATATGATATCTGATTGAGACATCTACGTTTGCAATCACTCACTGCTGTGGGATGGGATGGGAGGGGGGGTTGTGTATATGCTAGTGTGAGCTGTGTAACCTTTGAGGAAAATAAAATGATGAATGAAGCATCATGGCTGGGCTGCCATGTCTCTTTACTGTTCCACTGTCGTCATAGAGACGACACATACCTGGCTCTAAGACTTCAGTTTCCATGGCAACCGTACAGCTAAGAAGGGAGTTGCCAGGGAAACAGAAGAGTGCGAAAAGGGGGGCACGGAGCCAGGGCGAGGATGAACAAATTAGTCAAGGCAGGAATTTAATGCACAGCACGTTTGTTTTAATACAAAATTAACAAGATCTCTCAATAGAGTGAACTAACCAAAGCAATAAAAAGTACAACTAACACCTTGGAAAAATAGACACCACATTCACACAAATGTTTTTACAATATCTCAGTTAAGTTAGTGCATGTTGATTATCGCTTATACGTTTCATTTTGCAGATACTTAATTTGTTGTGCCATTTTCATCCAAAAAATAAAGTGCATTTCACATTGAAAACTACGCATACGTCTACACAAGATGCTGTTACTGTGGCGTCCCCCTCCCATCTCCAACCCCCAAACCACACACACACACACACATTCACAGGCTCGGGAGTGTTTTGATATTTAGCTCTAGATTAGTAAAAATCAGAAAGACACATGATCCCTCGAACAACCCATGATTGGCTACACATTTTCTCAAGAATCAGTTGCTTTGTACACCTTTGTGAAAGCTCAGTAGATTAACAGGTGTGTGTATACAGAGAAGTATTACATCCAACATCACAGTCTTTTACTATTCTTGGATACAAAGCCCTTGTTCACACCTGCTCAAGCATGAAAATCTCAACAATACTGATGGCTGCACAAGAGGAAAATATTCAGCAATCAGACAAAGTTGTGTACCATCTGCCGTCTGTGTAGCCAAATTCACACTCATTAACAAGCATTTATATATGGGTGCATATTGAAGTGAGGAAAGTGAAACGTAACAGAACAAATCCAACATTAACAGGTGAGGTGGAGAAATGTCACTCAAAAAAGGGTGCGACCCGACTCATTTCCTAGTTTAACTGGCTTTGGTAGCACCATGCACGGTGGTATAAAGTCCCTCCTCTTAAGCATGCTGTATGTACACAAACAAATGAGTGGAGGAGGGGGTATCAGTTAAACAATGTGATTATTACTACATTCAGAAAAAGGCTTTACAGCGCCATTATTATCGTACAACATCAGAATCTGAAAGAATTCAGGCCAGACTAAAGTGGAAAAAAATAGAACTTTTCAATGAATATAACAAAATAGACTTTTCTCCAAAGGTAAAGGAATAAGAGTTTGTGATGTGCCAGCCTGACCTATAGGTGCTCATCCAATAACTACAGGGTTCAGTCTGACACTGTGCACAAGTTCACATATACAGGCTAAGTTCCAAAGCTTAGAAATGCGATTCTTTAGCTTTCCTTACTCCCCCCCCCCCTTTTTAATGCTTTGTACCTGATCAGAGGTGAGAAAGACGAAGACTGAGAGGGCCGTGAATCCCTGTCAGGGTAACAGAGAGGGAAGGCAGCAAGGAAGGAAAGAAGAAGCATTGTCTTTCTAACTGGAAGCAGCCATTTTTAGCTCATAGAATCATTCAGAGGTCACTTAACGGACACCAGCCTCGATCAGAACTAGAGTAAAATTAGTGATATAGAGACAGAAAGGAGGACTAGGATCCCAGTTCATTTAGAGTCCCTTTCACTTTGGCATGAAGTGCTGGAGCGCCCTCGTCCTAGTCCCATCTCTCTTTAAAAATCTCTACAAACATGTAACGAGGCCACTTCTCTCAGAATTGACAGGAAGACTGGCAGCATTATCCTCTAAAGTCAGAGAGTGAACAGGAATTTATATTCCTCAGACCTGTTTTACTCCCCGCCCCTAACTAGGAGACAGATTATGGTCTGCTCAGCTGCTGAATCACAAACACACACACACACGCATGGACACACACATGCACACACCCAGAGGCCATGCAACTCATACCGTATGCACAAAAACACAGTCCCAAATCACGCACTGACACTTGAGGTTACAACACCCAGGACAGTTTGTATGCTCATAGAAGGCAGGGGCCACCAAAAAAGTTATTCCTGGTCTTACAAAAATGATCAAAGCCCAATTTTCAGTCAAAAAAACCATTGTAGAGTTATGAGGCAGTGATGTCACTGTGACAAATTAGCTGTTTGATCTTGTCCACTTTTTTTTTTCCAGCCCAAGAGTGATTATTATGTCACCAATGTGAAGATGTATCACTGAAGCATCACTTGTAGCTCATTGAGCCTGTTCACTACAGCACATCCCCACCCGAGCGGCCATTATGGTACTTCACTCTGCAGGAAGAAGTCATGGCGGGATATGGATGTTATTGCTCTCTGGGTATTGCTTCACAGCTAAAAAATAACCATTCACAGGCTAGTTATTGCTGACACAATCTGTATGAATGGGAAATCAGCATACATGGTTTTGGGGGGCTTGCAGACTAATTTTGAGACAAAAAAAGACAACAATTTACTAATGTAGCACAGCCTATAAGTAATAATAAATGAAATTACAGTATAGCACCTCTGAACTCCAAACGTAACTGCATTATCAGCAAACTATTCCACATTTTTCAAAACAGGTGCAAATCCAATGAGGACTGTAACACTTCCAGTGTAATACTAGTGAGGAACACTATACATGAATTAAATTATTAGAGTCACAATGACGTCAGGATACCATGACACATCACCTACGTGACCTACCACACACAACTCAGGAGATAAAAGGGGACCTGTGCTTGTTGCATGCGAATTACACTTAAGTCTACCATGCATATCAGGCGTTGTGTGGTTAATGTGAGGCTCTTTAAGAGCCAATAAAGAATACCTGGAAATACATATGGTTTTGAGATTTGGGCTTTTATGAAATTATCTCCTATAGTATTCCTTAAATTGGATGTTTGTGTTTTCCTTTGAAAATTATCTTAAAATCACTATCACTCTAATTCATTGTGATTTCTCAAATAACATACACTACCAGTCAAAAGTTTGGACACACATAGAAATGACCATGTTTGTGAAAGAAAAGCAGATTTCATAAC
>JAUMHL010000013.1:22641176-22680886 GCA_032362345.1 Sandelia bainsii
GTTTAGGGAAGGTCACATTAAGTTCACCTGTAAAGGTTATAGTGCACTTTAGGTTCATCCTGAAATTTCACCCAAAAGCCGAATATCCCTAACTTTTTGTGCGTAGTGTATTTGCAGTGGAAAATTAAGTACCTGGTACCAAAAGTGAGTAAAGTGGAACCAAGTTCAGGAGGCGCCATGCAGTCAAAAAACACTACATGATGTGCAAGCAGTTGGATGAAGGAAGCTGAAGAAAGTGGTATGTTGAGGCTTAACCAGACTCCAGTTTTCCTCCAGCCAGTAACCTCTGAATATTCCTGAACTTGAGAGACTCCCTGTTTCTCCCCCAACTTCTCATCACACGCGCTTCTTGCAAGAAACTGAATCATGCTCCATAATTACTTATGATTATGTTTTACTTTATGCTTAGTTTGAGTTTGACTAGCAAAGCATATGAATACATGGTTCATCCACCATTACCGTTCTAAAAACGATACACGATGTATTTGTGATGTGTGTGTATTATGTCATGGTGGATGTCATATCTGTGATACTGGAATGCAAGGAGCTGTGTAAATTGAATACTGAGTACATATTTTCAAAATGATAGTTCTGGAGTACGCTCTCAGCGTAATGGTTTATGCGCATGCCACAAAACTGCAATGTTCCCAGATTGAGTCTGGCTGGGGACCTTTGTTGCAAATCACACCCTCTCTCCTCCCATGTTTTCTGTCTGTCTCTCTACTGCCAAACTATTTCATAAAGGCTTGCATTTTATGCCTAAATTATAATCTTAATAAAATAATAACTAAAGTGTTTGTAAAAAAAGTATCAACTTAACTGTCTAAAAAGAGCTTCAGAAATTTGAAATCTGTAAATTTATTTGTTTTATCTCACCATTCTCCTTGCGTAGCCGTGTAATGAACTTTTTCGGTGGTATGACGCCCACTTTCCTCTTCTGGTTGGCAATACTATGAAACAGGTCCGCAAGGCAGGTGAGCAGGTTCTCCTTCCGCCGGGGCTGACTGCGATATGCCAGGATCTTTTCCCGGAACGGCCGGCAGAAATACAGAGCCTGCAGCACCGAGTTGCAGTAGCAGGTGTTCCCAAACTAAAAATCACATATGGCATGCAGTATGAGTCAGGTGGAAATGTTTTCAAAACACCAAATCTTCACACAGTGTCATTCACTTACATTGACAAGGCCAAAGTAGTGCTCATTGACTGGAAACTGCTCAGATCCTATTTCTTTCTCCAGAGCAGAGGCATTGGCGCCCTGTAAATGCACAAAGACCCCAAATAATCTTTTATTTTCTTAAAGCAAGACAGACTGTAAACTCAGCTATTATCATGAATAGAACAATAACAAAAGACAGATAAACATTTTGTGCACATTAATAAGCAACTGCCAAATTAGACAGCACCAACTTAGCATTTTCAAGGTCATTTGCTGCTGTTATAAAACTAATGCTTAAAACTCCAAGACTGCATTTTCCCCATGCTACACTAACTCTGGTCTGACTAATTTCTTCCGTTAGAGCCAAAAGCATCTATCATTTTTAACTGACAGTAAAGTTGGCTGTCCCTAGTCAGTGTTTACACTCATATCAAAATGGCTTTTACATTTAAAACTCAGCTTGGGTGACAACATTGCA
Source organism: Sandelia bainsii (assembly GCA_032362345.1). Taxonomy (NCBI): domain Eukaryota; kingdom Metazoa; phylum Chordata; class Actinopteri; order Anabantiformes; family Anabantidae; genus Sandelia; species Sandelia bainsii. The sequence continues at coordinate 22,642,811 of JAUMHL010000013.1, forward strand.
TGTCTCCAAATAGAAAATATTAAAATGCAGATGTTCTTGAAGTTACTACAGGACTGGGTTGATTATTCTAGAAAATGCATATTCTTCCAGCATGACTTAATAAAGGTTAATACAGTACGATGCGATATGTAGAAATCAACAAACAGTGTGCAGAGTGGACACAGACCTGGAACCAGTTCACAGCTGCGCAGCTAATGTTAAACCATGTCGTCATTGCCTGCGTTAATAATATCTGGGAGTTTGTCATAAGCCAATACACCAACTTTTCCTTTTCACGGTTTCCCCACACTTACTGCAGATTAATAATCTCTCAGTGTCAAGTTATTCATTATCCAGCTGTGCTCCAGTTGCTGGTAAACTGCAACACTGGTTTAGCTTTAGTTACCTTTCATGTTAGCTAGTTAGCTGTGAACACCAGCTAGAGCAGGTGCATTACCACTGTGCTCAAATAATATATGCGAAGTATTAAAAGAATAACTCATAAAGACAAGAGTTTAAAAACAGTTAACACAGAAGAGTGCCCATGTATTTGCGTTAGCACACACAGCAAAGCAGAGAAGGTAGTGGGTGACTGCTCGCTCTGCTAGGATCGGAAAACTGCTTGGCTAGCACTGAGACCAGAAATCACTGGTTTTACTTATAATTACACGGTTTAAAAGGCCAATAACAGTGCAGCCACTGTTTCCGTATCCCCCTATAGCCGCGCTGATGCTAGAATGTGACTGCTGTGCACTCACCATGGTACAAAAAGAGGCAAATTTGGAGACTGTCATTAGGATTTCCATTCGGCTAGCGCCATCTTCCACCACACCGCCGCGCGCTGACAAGACTGGGCTGGATCCCCGCGTGAGGGCAGGTACTGCTAGGCTCGCGACAGAACATCCAACCGCTCAGGGGCACGGAGCACTCACCACACGTCGCTTCCGTCTTTGCTTGATAACACTCATTTAAAGCGGATCGTTTCGTTTTAGCTATGAATGTCACATGTTCTCATGGCCCTCCGAGAACGGCTTATTCGTCGAAGTCAAATGAAATCATGTCAGAACCCTTAACAATATGTACCAGTCGTTCAAGAAATTAAAGGTTTACCATTTACCATAAGTTTTGCGCATGCGTGTAACAGTGGCGATAGCAGGGACATTTACTCAACTAGTAGTGTACTACTACCGTAGTTAATTACAGTTATGGAGTATTTGTACTTCACTTGACCATGTCCATCTTATTACTTTACGCTACCTTTACTCCTACGCTACTTCAATTCAAACGGAGACGTTGTATTATTTTTTAGTCCACTACATGTGTTTGAGATTTTAATTTCTTTGCAGATGCAGATTCTTAATAGTTTATTAACCAGCTGTCTGATCATAAAGTTACTGAAATTAGCTTTTGTTCAAGTTGCTCTCATAAGATTTTTATTTTCTTTGCTGTATTTTTTAACCTTTGTTTCTCTTGCTTACAGCACAAATGTGAAATGAGTTCACAATAAATATTTTTTTCTTTTTAAAAAGTCAGTTTTGCATTACAGCAAAAAAGGACAACAATGATAGACAAAGAAAATAACATAAACATACAAAATACAAACGAGTAAAACAAAAAACTTATAGTCTATAGTTAGGTAAAAGATAAATATGCTAATATTTGCAACATGCTGAAAAGTATTAAACTGTTGCATGTATTAAAAAACTCTGTCCCTTATGATTTTTAAGCATATTTACTAATATGATAGCTACTGTTTTACAGTGTTTGATTTATTATAGACTGCCACAGGTTTCCTCTTTAATCCGTAGATTTGTCGTCCCTGAGTCTGCTGCTAATTAACCACCTCTCACTTCTCTATGCTCACTAATCTCATTTAATTCAGGCAATATCGCGGTCTGCCTCAATTGTTTTTTACAAGGCGGAGTTTGGGGTCCTTTAATCTCTCTTTCCGCCGTACCCGCCATCTTGTAGAGACTTGGGGTAAGGAGATCTCCTCCATAAATTACATTTTCGACTTTATTATCATATCATTCCTTCACAATTACATGTATATATGCACGGTAAATGTTTCCTTACATGTCTATGAGGCGATGTCGTCTGGAAACACACTCCACGGGGTGACATTTTGTGTTAAATGGGATCAGCAGCCGCAGCGTGGCTGTCCATGTGGGCCCGGCTGCACAGACACAATTAGTACAAATTAGTAGTACACGTTTTACTTGGACACATGTTGTTCGTGCCATTGAACAGTTTATGCCATTTGACATGGATATTTGTCTTGTTTTCATGCCAAATAGATGTATATGGTGCTGTTTTACCTTGTGGTACTTGTGCTTGTTGAGTGTTTATTGCGATCCTGTTAACGTTAGCATATATCTGCTAACGTTAGTTACACAGCCTGTGTAACCAGCTACTGTTAAATTTCGTTCAGTTATTATAAAATATGTTTACTTATGTTACTAAGTGAGAAATAATTGACAAATTTTGTTGCCGTTCAATTATGATAGACACAATGATCACAGTTTTAGCTTGTGCAGTATCAGGGTATGAACATGTTGGCATATAATGGATGTCATCAGTCATATTGTGAAAATTGGCACTTTTCTTTTAATAATGAACATCACTGGAAGAAAAACTAAAGGCTCTGTCATAACTAAGTTAAGCATATTTTCTCTCAGTAATAGGGCATCATGACGAACACCAGAGGCAAGAGGAGGGGGACTAGGTACATGTTCAGCAGGCCATTCCGCAAACATGGTGAGTGAGTTTTAAATACAGTTTTTAATGTCAGACCATACACTAAACACACTTTATTTTTTATTTGGTCTCATACAGCCATGAAAATAATGTGACTAAATTAGCTGCTTTTACTTTACAGGCCCAGTTCCTCTGTCCACATACATGCGCATCTACAAGAAGGGAGATATAGTTGACATCAAGGTAAGATGCATGTTTGTTTGCATGATCAGTAAGTGTGTTGCAAATTCAGGCCTTTGTGTAAACATTTCTAAAAACAAAACAAAAAACAGGAATTTTTGTCTTACTCTTTGGTTTAACTAAAACATTACATATTGACAGTTTTCAAGAGGTTATTCTAAGAAACTGCATTGATAATAATTTAGGTAAAGAAATGCAGAAAGCATCAGCAGACTAAAGGATTTAGTTTTACAATTTTCTGAGTAGAAAATGGAATTTTGTAACTTTACAGATAAGAGTAAATGCCAGGCAGCTGCAAGTTAGAAAGTAATAATTACCTAGTGTACTTTGAAGCTTGACTGACTATTAGATTTCAGACAATAGAGGAGATGAAAATATTTTTGGATCAATTTTGTGTTAACTAATGGTAAAATGTGCCATAGTTATTACTGTTTAATACATTGTTACATGTGATGTCTTTTCAGGGCACAGGTACCATTCAGAAAGGTATGCCCCATAAGTGCTACCACGGCAAGACAGGACGTGTCTACAACGTAACCCAACATGCTGTTGGTATTATTGTCAACAAGCAGGTCAAGTAAGTATTTAGTGGCAATTGCATGCTTATCAAAGTGTGAGAGGCACACGCAAAATAAACTAAAACTCCTCCAAACACCCCCTAACATTTAGGACACTGATTCATCCAAGTTGTCGAACCCTTTAAAACTAGATGCATGTAGTTTGTCATCACCTTGAAACTGACAGGTGTTACCTAAGGTTTAAGAGAATTTATGTAGCGCTGGTATGCTTGAAGGAATGAGGAGACCCCATCTTCACTTTGCCACCAGGATTCTTTATGTCCTCAGTGGTCATTCATGTGGGGAAAAGTATTTAATCCTTAAGAACCCCAGTCTAACTCCTGTTTGACCTGGGGTTGTATTGAGGAGACAGTAGAAGGATGCAAATTGTGATAAAATGTTTGATCTGAAGCAATCTGCACCTGTTGTTTTGATTTGTTTGTTATGAACTCGTTTATGCTTTTGGCTCTTGCAGGGGTAAGATCCTGGCCAAGAGGATCAACGTACGCATTGAGCATGTGAAGCACTCAAAGAGCAGGGACAGTTTCCTGCAGCGCGTCAAAGAGAATGAGAGCAAGAAGCTGGAGGCCAAGCAGAAGGGCACCTGGGTGGAACTGAAACGCCAGGTATGAACTTGTTCAATTATTTAATTGTAGTTAACATTTATTTATTTTTAGTAAACGGAAATGGAAAATCTTTGACAGCTTAGTGAAAGCATTTATTACTCAGTTGCATTGATTTAAAGCCAGGCGATTTAATGTAGTCATCTCTTATTGTTCATCATCTTAAAACCATCAATTATATGAACCAATTAGAATTAGAACCACATTTATTGCCAGGAGTTTCTACACAGGAAAATGGAGAATCACCAGTAACAAATTATATTGTAAATGAATTGCTCTTCTCGGTTTTCGTGAACTTTTCATGTTAATCATTTCACTAAAATCCCCTCTTGTCTTTTCAGCCTGCTCCTCCCCGTGAGGCTCACTTCGTCAGCACCAAGAAAAACGAGCCACAACTGCTGGAGCCCATCCCCTACGAGTTCATGGCATAAAGTGCTCTCCAAAATAAAACGTATTTCTACACATGCTGCTTGTCATGTTGTGATTTGTTCCCACATTGGAACGAGTTTAGGTGTCACGATGAGCTGTCACTCAGTGATGATTCTCCTCCTTTGATTGCTTAAAATGAAATAAAAAGCATTTCATTTCACCGGCGAACTGAGAGTGACAGGCACACATGTCACAAGCATTTTACACATGTATGGCTACACCTGTTAAATATCACAGTTGCATTGCCAGTAAGCTGTTCTGTGTATTACAAAGTAAGTGAACAGATGCTGAAAGATTTTACACACCCTTATGCATCTACAGTTCGAATTCTTGATTGGAAAATATGATGTCTCTTCTGTCATATGGTGCAAAGGTATTTTTCAGAATCATTGCATTTGGCAGTAAGAAGTACAGAAGTAAGTAAAATTAACAGTGGATCAGTTCCATTTAGTTGCCCTGGTTTGGTGTGCATTTTTGGGGGATACTTGAATAGAAAAGACACTGTCTTCATTAGCTATTGTGCTGTTCTCATAAAGAGCAAAAAAAGTCATGTTTGGGACGTGTTCTTACTGTACAGATTAGAGCACTGTGAGCGATGTGTTTTTCTCTCAGTATAAACTGGGATAACATGAAGGATAATGAAAATATAAAGGACACAGTATTGCAAGTTCAAGATTAAAAAAACTTTAATAATCCCAGAGGGAAATAGTTTCGGTTTGTTACATTCAATTTAATTCAGTCAGAGCGTTCGTCAACCCTTCTTCAGCTAAGGGTTGGAACAATCTGATAGAGAAAATGTATCTGCCATCAAACAGTGGAATATTTTGTTCATAATAGTGCAAACTGCAGCTTGTGGTTTCTACTGTGTTAGTGCAGTAGGTGGCAGTGTGCCCCAGCATATGTGCTGAGCAGAAGCTTCTGATAAAACAGCAGTAAATGTATCAGATACGATTGTCATAATTTGTTGTATATACTGAGTGCTGTTGTGACCACAGTGCCACCTGTGACTAGTCCAGATTTTAGTTGTATTAGGGGCTGTTATGCTTTAAGAGAGACCATGATTCAGCAGTTCCCTTAACCACTTCCATCATGACCATTCTCCAGAAAAAGCTTTTTCTTACAATAATAATTTCTAATCAAAACATTTTCTCACTGAAGTAACAAAGTCATTTTGCTTTATTAATATGGACTTGCTGAAAAGTGTTTTAAGTAAATGCCTACGTACCACATTAAAGTCAGTGGTTTAATTCTTTTCAGCTAACACTGACAATATAATATAGTAAAAGTAATTTGATTTCCATAGTACTTTTTTAGAAGAGCACAAAGAGCTATCCAGTGCAGATCAGAATGAAGATCACAATACTGGATATTAATACAGACAACCAAGAAACTTCATCTACATTTTTAACCAGTTAAAATGTGAGTATAATAATGACATCTGTAAAAAATAAAGACCGAAACCTAAGCTTTGTCCAGAATGGTATTTTTTTCCAAGTGTTAGGTCTGGATATACTATATATATAATTATAATATATAATATACAATAGTGTATTTGTATTTTTATGCATTATTTAATCTGTTCAAAGCAAGCTAGGAACAACTGAGTTTTTGGTAGTCTGTGTAAGATGGGCTGGATGTATAAAAATACAAAGAGGTGTCAGTAGGTTTATAGTGGTTCACCATTTAAAAGGTGACATATTGGTGGTGATGCGTGTGTGTATGAAATGCCTGATGTAGCAGCACTGTGTGTGTGTGTGGAGCACTTGATGTACTGTTTGATCAGTGGAGGCTGAATGGCTGGCTGGTTATGTGACAAATAGGTTATCTCATCCCACCTCAGTACCCAATATTTACACGAATTAGTACCAGTTTACAGAGATAGGGCCAGCAGAGGACAGAGTGAAATGAGTGTGTGTGAGTGAGAGAGATCAGATCAGGAGAGTGTAGGCGAACAGCAAATCAGTTCAATGATTACATTTCATTTCTGTAGGCGAATCCCTTGAATTTTCTTGAATGAAAAAAGCTGAGGATGAAATAAGTTTTAATAATCCTAGAATAAACAGCAGTGGCATCCAAGATAAACTGGTGAAGCTTGTTTTTCTTCACCTTCATAACCCTGAAGGCCTGAGGTCAGGGAATTTAGACACGGGTCTTATCAGGACAGAGTAATAAGTATCCATTAACCTGAAGTGATAGAAGGAGGTAAAAATAAAATGCAATCAGTCAATGAGGAGGTTGGCAGCCAAAGCTTTTGGTATTGATTGGCAAGATCTGGATTCTTCTTGGAGTATTTAGATAATAGAAATGGAGCCTATACATTTTTGTGTATTCCTACAGCCTTTTGCTTATCAGTTGAACAAACTGGATTTAAAATCATTTTTCATGTATTCCTGCTGCTTTCTCTCTCTCCCTCATCAATTTTTAGTTTCTCAGTTTTACAGTATTGCACTGCTGGATGTTTTCTCCCTATAGCATAACATGAAATTCATCCCACCTATGCATGTACTGTACAGTAGGTCCTTTGTGCATGTGTTCTCACAGATACAACACAGTGTCATGTGTGGCACTGACTCATGGAAGTTACTGATTGAAGGAACAAAAAGTAAACAGGGAGAGAGGAGGGCAGAAAGACGAGGCTTGTGGATAAAAGCTGTGGAGCACTACGAACTCCTTAATCACACACGTTTGACACACACAGATTGAGTCTGACAGCCCAGCCAGCAGCTCCGAGCAGCTGTATCGACCTGTGGTGTTACATATTAACCACCCACACACACATACACAAACAGCAGATAATTAGATATGGACACATATGGACTTGCACCACTGATACAAGAGGAACTGTGTGAAATGTGTGATATAAAATTTCACAATTATTTCCAGCCTCACCTGGATCACACTTAATTTAAAGGGTAAGATCCTTCAATATAGAAAGCCATGTTTTCTCACACTGTTCTCCACTGTTATTTAGCCACACAGATGAGGGTTTATACCCGAGGATTTCAGATTTCAGAAGATTTCATTTTTGGTGCTGAAAGCATCAAATGTTTAAGAAACTTGTTTTGGAGTTGGTGTTAGAAGAAGAAGAAGCTGTTCTGAATTTTTTCTGACTTCTGAATCTCAATAAATAGATCTTGTAGTAAAAAATATTTCTGTGTCACTAAAAATATATTTGTATGTGCTGCAGACATGACAGTTCTGTGCTTTCTTTGGTTGGTTCATCATACTGTAGATATAATTCTCTAATAAATTCAGTAAGGAATTTGGATATGGCTAGATATGGAAGCTTTTATGCTACATGAAAAGTCCAATAAAGCCAAACATAGACAAAATATTTTAACTGGTAAAAGCTGATATTGCAAGATTTTAAAAATGTTACATTTGTGTGAAGTACAAATTCTGTATTTAAAATCTGTATTTTATATTATTAGGAAAAAGTGCCAACTTGATTCTTTCAGTGTTATATATTAAATTATTGTTTTTTTTTTTCCTATTGGTGGTTCAGTGTGTTAGCAGTACCTCAGTGTAGAAATAGTAGTTTATAACATTCATTGTGTTTTGTAGGCTATTTGTAGGTCCAAAATCTTAATTTGAAAAGTAACTTGTAAGTAATAAATGTATATGTCCATTTGGACCTTTAGTCACTATAACATCTACATAAATGTTCAGCGAAATTTGGGAGTTAAGTAACACAAAATGAAAATACTGCTATGGAAATACAACTAATACAAGAAAATTACAATGTAAAGAAGTTATCATTTGTTTAATATTCAAATTAGCACCTGACATTTGTTTTACGATATATTTTTAAAAATCTGAACCAATTCAGTACAAGTACACTGCATGTGTAAATGTAATTAGTTATGTCCTCAATTGTGTTGTGATTCCATTAATTTCCCTTAGATTGAGGTAACCCACATGGAGTATGTGAAAATAGTTTTTCTAATTTGGTTGAACCAACCCTTTAAACTGTTGTCTTTATTACCATCCCTCCCACTTCTTAAAGAATAAATGACCCCTGTGGTCATGGAAGTAATATTTGTGACTGTGATGCAAGAGCGGGTGTGTCAGTGTGTGTCCACATCATCTGTGTAGGCCTGATGATCTGACAAGGGCACAAGGAAATCCCTCCTCAGGCCAAACAGCGTGCATGCTGTATCTCTGTGTGTGATGGGTGGGGTGATAGAGCGAGCGGTTATCACAGATGGGGGGGAGGTATGGTCATATATGTGGATGTTGGGCCAGCTGTACTGATCCTGGTCCTGACAGCTAAAGAGGAGGAGGTGGGGGGACCGGATGAAAAGGGGAGGAGAAGGCTGATAACAGTGACCCATGCATGCTCACCTGAAGCGTGGGAGGGCACTGAGGTAACGCCCAACAGGCTCTCAATAGCCTTATTCACAAAAGTCAGTCAAAGGTTTGACATGAGAGCAAGGCATGGGCACTGAGGGTGATCTCTCATGTTTAGACAAGCAGATAGTGTTGTTGGATTGTCAGGGTCTCTGACTTTGTTCTCTTAAACCTTAAAATGTTCACTATGTAATGTTTGAAAGATAAAATAGAATGTTTGTTCCATTACAAATGACACGTTGAATTCATAAACAAACCAACACACCTGCTTTTTGGTCTGTCATGTGCATGAGCCTATGCTGGATTGTGTTAGTTAATTTCAGTTTAAATTTAGATAAATGAGAATACAGACAGATATGTTGTGGATTTTATGACTTTTCTTTAGTTGGGCTAATGTTACACTATGTTGTAGCTTTATAAGGCCACTTTTACCATTATTGTGCAGATGAAGTGAATCTGGCTTTAAAGTGACACTATGCAACATTTGCTAAACAGTAGTCCCTGTGGCTACAGAGATACTAAATGTAGCTAAATAAATAAACCAATCTAAGAGTAGCACATGTGGAGAGTTTGCTAGAATTGGCTAGGATTACCCAGACTACTGGTCATACCAGGCCAAATAAAGCTGTGTGTAAACAATGTGTAATTTACACTTTCAAAACGTACACAGCCTCCATCTAAGGACTCGGTGTATCTAGTTTTAGGTTTGTAGGTTACATAATCTCACTGATCCCAACAACAATAAATTACACCTATCAGAACACAATACTGAAGAGGTGATAAGATTAAGATTAGAACAGTAAATTCTAGTGTGTGTGTGTGTGATTATTGGAGACAGACAGTCGCCTCTCTCCGGCTGGTGGACCCCACACACACACACACACACACACACACACACACACAGCAGATCAGCAGATAGGGACACATACTGCATGGAGCCTCTGTGACATTTTTAAAGCCTGTATCAATCAATTTGTAGGTAAGAGTCATTGACATTTATAGTCTGAGTATCAGTGGGATTATTATTAAACCCAGGGGCCACAATCATTTTCTTCCATCTTTCAGTTTGGCTCACCTGCACTAAAATCCTACACAGGTGAGTGCAGGTGGCTACTGAGCATATACAGTTAAGCAATGGAAAGTTGATAAGGTTGCTGCAGTAGAAATATGTTTATATTTAGCAATTTCAACGAGGTAGGACACCCCCCCTCTTCCTCCCATTGGTACGCTCCAATAAAATAAACTAGGCACAGCTGAGCAGGCAGTTGTAGGTTAGTGTCCTGCTCTTTTGTTACGAGTTTTGTCTGTGACCACAACACCACATCTGACATCAAAGATGGGGGAGAGGTTGGAAAGTCAAAAAAGCTACGTTTGCTCTTTTTTTGATTGTAAAGCTACATTCAGTAAGTCATGGAAGCTAGAGGCTCATCTTTGCAAACACACAGGATTGGTAAGTGGCTCTAAACAGCTAAAACAGCCAAACTGAACAAATGGAAATACAAAAACACAAATGTTAACAATCAGGAACTTGACTATTAATGTCCAGTAACTGTCACTGGGTTTATGTCAAATGATTCCCTAACCACAGAAACCATTCTCTTGCGAGAACTGTGACAAGAGTTTTTGCACCCGCTATCAACTCACCAGACATGAGCTCAGTCACAGTGGGGAAAAGCCACACAAGTAAGCCACCATGTCCTCATTTGTAATAACAACAACTCTAGAATGTAAACTATTTCTCATGCAGCCTTTGACTGCACTCAACTGTAACTGCAGGTGTCTGGCTGATGGGTGCTCCGAAGCCTTTGTCACAAATGCCAGCATGAAGAACCACATGGCTCGAGTGCATCATCACCAGGAGAAGCGATATCAAGTACAGTCATTTTCATATTTTTTTTTTCTTCATTGTTTTGTCATGACTATGTTGACATTTACTGGTTTGCTTTTGCTCCATTTGCCTTCATCATTTTTCAGTGCAACCACCAGGGCTGTGGAAAGGACTTCCACAAGAAGAACCAACTTAAAGCCCATAAACATGACCACCAAGAGCTTCTGTCTTTTCAGTAAGCAGCTACAAATCTGGTACAAGAGTAAGTGGAATTTTGTCTCTTTGGCCATCTCAAATTTTAACTTTCTGTCTTTTTGTATAGTTGTTCTTTCAGTGGCTGTGCAAAGGAATTTCCCTCCCATGGGAAACTGAAGCATCATGAGAAAGTACATGAAGGTCAGTAATCTGCTTTTATTTATGTTAATACTGGTTTTTAACTTAAAAACCCACGTGTGTCTCTCTGCTACAGGATACCCTTGTGAGATTACAACATGTTCTTTCCAAGGAAAGACATGGACAGAATATCTGAAGCACAGAAAAGAACATAAAGGTATGTTTGTGGTGCAGGGGAGGGCTTCTCATTGCGTACCGTGTTATTCAAACATGCAGCACATGTATACAAATTCACGCCACTGAGTGACTTTGACTTCTGTGTCTGCAGTGAAGTTGCCATGTGGAGAGTGCAAAAAGCAATTTAACAATACCTGGTTCTTGCACCAGCATGAGCTGCGTGTCCACTCTGGGGAGAAGAGGATGTTGTCATGCCCCAGAGAGGGATGTGATAAAAAGTTTACACGTCACTTCAACTTGGAAAGTCATGTCCTGGGAGACCATGAGGGCAAGAAGCCCTTTAGCTGTGCCTATGCTGACTGTGGGAAGAACTTTGCCATGAAGGTAAACCTTTACTTCCAGTTGATAAATATGAGGTAATTCACCCAAACTAACTTTATCAAACTATCAGTATCTTATCAGTTTGGTTTTACTTGAAGTTGAAGTGAAACAACTGCATATTGCCATTTAGCTGCTGCCCCAGTACAACAGAAATTGAATTCAATTTAGTTTGTGGCATTACACAAATTTTAAAAACTACCTGATATGTCAATGTCTTCCTTATGCTTAAGATAATCTAAACCTTGCTGTATGAATTAGTTTGAGGTCTAGATTATCCTGATTAACTGTATTTATTGTCCAGTAACCTTCATTATACTTTACTATTATGCTTGTATTATTAAAATGTATATGAAATAAAACTTAAATGCACATATGGCTAGATGGCAAACATGAGGTTTAACATTTTGGGTTCCTTAATGTGTTACATTGCTGATATCGTAGTTGGTAACTGGTCTGATTGTTAATCAGGAAAGCCTGTGGCGACATGGTGTGGTGCATGACCCTGCAAAGAGAAAACTGAAGGTAATGTATCCTTGTCAGCCTTTTTTCTTTTAATAGCGGGAATATGACTTCAGTCTATCTTGTCTTTGTATTACATAAGTTTTTATTTCCCTTCCAGAAATTGCATCCTAAAAAGAATCAGCCCTGGCGAATGGCACAGCAGGTCGAAGTGGCAGCTGCAGCCAATCAAATGGGCACCAACAAGCTTGCTGCAAAGCTGCACAATACAACTTTAGATGAGAACAAATCTTGAGGCTGCATTATATAAATATCTGCTTGGGTGTGTTCATTAATGGTGAACTGTGTATTTCTGTTGTAATTTCTTTTTGTGAATACAAAATAAAGCCTCATTAATACAGCACTATACTAGCAATCTTTATACCTGACTCAGTGGACTCTGTACAGTTGCTCAGTGCCTCTTTCTAATAGAAACCGTACTTAACTGCATTTCAACACTTAATTCCCACTATCAATGTGGAAAAGTAGACTGTAGAGCCATTAATCCTTTGACAGAAATGTTTATTATACAAACAAAACACACATTCACACATGTATAAAACTCCAGCTGATATGACAGCTGGTTGTCATAGTGATGAGGCCTGAGGGCAGTTGAGCCCCCAGGGTGCGGCAGGGTTTCTAATAAGGCCTGAGGCTTATTCAGCTGGATACAGCGCTGGTGTTGCAGAACATTTTGATTAAAGTGATTACAGGTCATCATCCTAAATGACACGAGGATCACAGGCTACGTTTTTCGTTTATTTTCTATCTCTACCTGCAACGATGCATCCATCTGAATACAGCCCTGGATTTTACAACTGCCTGGTGAGGTGAATACAGCACAGATCGCCTGTTAACAGTTGCAGTAAAATTCTTCCTGTGGGAGTGACGACAACATGACCATATGAACACAGCAGTGTTTGTGAGGGCAGACTGTCGAGTGACGTGGCACAATCTGGATCAGTTCCCACCTGGTCAGGACAGGCTAGGTCCTGCTGGGTGTACTACAGTTCTGACTGCTTTTGGTCGTGGTTTAAGCCCAGTATGGAGCGATGTACAGTAGCGTGTACCAGTTCACTTTGGCCAAGGTCGTTCCCGATATAGAACATTCTGGGAGGACTCTGTGTGGTCGGCAGTCTGCTTATCATCTGGCCCAGTTATACCAGACTGCCAGGCCAGGAGACCACGGTGAGCGCCACTCGACTGCGCTGCTCCTTCAGCATGGGCACCAGAGCAGAGTGGCTCATTCCTGCTGTCGAAAGACCATTGACTGCCACGATCATGTCACCACACCTGGAATATAAACAGGAGATGATGTGCTATAGAGCAAAACTTGAAGGTAACTTAGATGAAAGAAAAATGTAATTAATTTTGTATAACAGGCAAAATAATTTCCCACAAGAGCTGGGCACTGTAGTTGTAACAAATAGTAGTAAACAGTGTATTTGTTGGGGGCTATTTTCAGACATTCGGTACTCAATAGGCTACACAAACACACACTGCTGCAATATGCCAATAGTGTACATACAGTGTAGGATTAACTCGGTAAAACTATGCTAATGAAGCAGCATGTCAGAAAGTGGAATGACTCACTGGTGTGTTTTTAATAGTTTTTACACAACAACAGAGCACTGTAACACGAAGGATTATCAAGCTTTAGCTACGCAGATAACTTATTACTAAGACCAGTTTATTGTTGGTCTTTCTCTTGATTTGGTGGCAACAGGACATTTACATAATATCACCAATCTAAAGTCTAGATCTCTATCTTGAATTTTAATTTAATCTTAGTGAATTTTAATGATTAGCTGCTTCTTATTATCTTGTAAAGTTAATTGCATTAAATTAGCATATTCTTATAAACTGAAGCATCCCAAACAAAAAGAAATCGAAGTGAAAATGTTTTATTTGTCTTCGTGTACTAGGCTCTGTATGCGTGACCTATCATCAAACAAGTCTTATCTATCACCAACTGGAGGTCACAGATTATCTACCTGGTAATTTACCACTATATCACTGCAAATATAAGCCACAGATTGTCATGTGAGGAACAACTGATCACTCACTTGAGGCGGCCGTCATAGTACGCAGGTGTGCCGAGGACAATAGTCTTGATAAAGAACGCCTGGTTGCCGTGACTCTCCTCATATCCTCCAACGATGCTGAAGCCCCAGCTGCCGGGGTGGCTCCTCCGCAGTACAATCTCATGACTACTGTGCAGGTAGCTGCAAGAAAGGAAAGGAGAGCATGGTGAAGGAGGGTTGGACAGGAACATGCATGCAGAGAATGACTTTATCCTCCACAGAGGAAAGACAAAAATGTGAATCTTGAAATGTATAAAAATGAATTAAATTGGTAAATGGTCGTAAGAGGGGAACAATAGCTGTAAAAGCAAGTACAAAGAAAAAGTGAGGCTGACCAAAATGACCTCAATGCACAATTTTAATGATCATTTTTAATGGTTACAGTCCCATAAAACAGAGCTAAAAATAGCTACAACAACCAACAGCTTCTAACCACATGTTCTCTCAAACAAGCAACCACAATTTTGACTTAGTTGACAAATGCAATTAATCATGGCACACTCATTACAAATGACTAACAAGAAAAAAGAAATATCATGCAATGGCATATTAAAACAATTTTATGTTACACTTTTCATTAATAGGGCAAATGTGATAATTCATAATGATATACTGCATATTTTGTTTTACATTGTACCAGCTATAAAAAGAAAAAGTAAAAAAAAAGAGGAGGTACTCTGTATATCTATTTAAAGCAGGTAGAGACACACAATCATGATGGCCACTGAAACTTGCACAACAACGCATATGTTCAATGAGAACCACATAAGTATTCAGACATCTGGTCATAACACTGCATCTATGCAATATGTCATAGTTATACTCACACACCACAAAATACTGTTATAGCTAGAAGTACTGAGTGTTTCCTGTGCCATTCTTCCTGTCCTCTGTGTGCTCACCTCGGTAAACCCAGCCACATCACCCACGAGGGGGACCAATTGGCATCAAAATCACTGTCATGAGTGTGTGGCAGTAGCTCGTCATGCTCATGTTCTTCCACCATGCTGACTTCTAGCACTCGCAGCTGGACTGAGGGCGAGGCAGCGCTGGCCTTCAGAGTGCCCACAGCTTCACTGTGACTCAGGTACGTCAAATCCTGACCATTGATACTCAGCAGGACATCACCTGACGAAGGGAGCAAGAAGATTCTGTAGTTTCTGACTGTACTGGCTCCATTATCAACTGGCTCCCCATCATTCTGGGGAGGAACTCACCTCGCTTAATTCGTCCGTCCCTTGACAAGCAGCCATGCGGTTGGACACTGGTCACAAAGATCGGCAGCTCCCCGCTCTTACTGCCCCTCCCTCCGGCTACAGTCATGCCCAGAGACTCATGAGGTTCCTTCTTCACAGTTATATGTTTCTCTTTACAGCTCACACACTGAGAAAGGTCCTGGGAATATTTACAGAGATGCAACAAACACACAAACATTAGTTTATTCTTAGTTAAATGTCCTTGTTTCTATTTTACTTTTTGTGCATGACTCGTAAGACTTATTATTCCTATTTTAGATATTTTGATGCCACAAAACCAGAAATTTCTAATTAAAAGATCACCTTACACAGATTTTTACTTCACATATGTCCAGATCATTTGGTGTTCTTGCTGCTTAACAGCTTGAAACATGCCTCCACTGATAAAGTAAGAACCAGTTCAATCATATCGCATCATCAGTTTCATCCCTATGATGCAAATATGAATCTTGAAATAAAAGTTCTTGCTCAGTGAAGATGTAAACACATATTGGAAATATCAAAATGCACATAAACCATCCAGTCTTTGTAAACACACAAACATAAGTGTTCTCCTCACTCTGTGTGTGCTGCTGCGGGACAGATGTATGAGCACAGGACTTGGGGTAGAGCTGTGGTTAGGCAGGAAGTGATCAAGGCAGTAGAGGTCTCTGGTGGAGCTTGATTTTGGCGGTGGGGGTGGAGTTGGTTTGCTGGGTCGACCAATCAGCAGGTGGACTCGTTCTCCACTTGCCTAGGAAGTGAGAGTCAGTGCTTGAATCAAAGCACTGACTGGAATCAAATCTGGAGTAGTGCTACTAACTCAAAATTTAAAAAAAAGGAATCTAGCATGAATTAACCTGTATGATCTGGGCAGCCTGTTCCGGGGTGCCGTGGCGCAGGTCCTGGTCGTTGACTGCTAATACACGGTCGTTACTCCGCAGTCTACCATCCTTCGCTGCCAGGCCTCCCTCCAACAGATCCAACACAAACACTCCTGACTCATCTGTCCTCCGCACCAGCTTGATGCCGAGCTGCTCTGTTGAGTCCCGCTTGTGTAGGGTGATCCTCAGTGTGGCTGGGCTGGATGGCGTGGCTTCAGGGGTGGAGCAGGGGGCATGGGGCACAGCTGGGGTGGAGGAGGAGGAGGGAGGTGCACGGGAGGCACAGCGACGCTCCCTCAGTACAGTCAGCTGTAAAGTGGTGCAGGGGCGTGCTAGTGTAGAGCGGGCAAAGCTGTGCGGGACATTACTGATGTCTACATTGTTCACCTTAGGAGAGAGAGAAGCCATAGGAAATGTAATCTTTAATAAGTTATTTATGGGACAGTGTCAACACAACAATAACCTACTATTGCCTTATAATGTTGCCATGATGGGTGTGTTAGCCAAGAGCTGCCTATTTATGTCCATCAGACAGAGAAACATTAGCATCCATTTGGAGTTATGTGTCTGGTCATCTGACAAGTGAAAGTGTGACATTCACCCTCCTTTTAACTCTGCTCAATCTCCACCAACACCTGATAAAAAAATGCTACTTAGATGCTATATTCTCCACTTTCTTTGCCAGCTAGCAGTTAATTGAGTTTTCTATATATATATGTTTGTCAGAGCTTTCTTGCTAAAAACAGCTACCTCATGCTGCTGCAGGAAAAAATGTTGAGTGACGAGAGTGAATCAAAATGGTAATGCTTTGGGCCAAAACCAAAACCATGAGCTGAAAGATGCTAGAACACTTTGTAAAGAAGGTTTGGATCTGCATGATGGTAAAAGTACATCCTTGATGTTCCCTGAAGTGACTAAGGCTCTTGCCTGCAGTATCTGATCTCCAGCCAGGAGCCTCCCATCTCGTGCAATGACGCCATCTCTGTACACTTCCTGAATCACGATGTTGATGAGAGGCGTCTCGTTTCCCCCGACAATGCTGATACCCAGCTCGATATATGGGTTGGCCCGGTGAACCTCTATGGCAGTTATCTCTCCTTCAGGAAGGGAAGGCAACTTCACACAACCTATTGGACACACAAATCACATTACAAGTCACATTAGTCAACTAACGTGCAATATCTCATATCTTCATATCTTCTGCCCTTTGATAGAAGAAGTGATGTTATACCCTCTTCAGCAGAGAGAGGCGGCGACTCGGGGCAGTCCCAGCCAGAGGATGTGGAGCTGAAAGAGCGGAGGAGGTGGATGCAGGGATTACTCAGGGGCCGCTTCACTCTGGGGACCACGCACTCCAACCCTACTACGCCTAAAGATAGAAGGAGATGAAGAGATGATTAACACTGCTATTGTGACCTAGACATCTAAACTTTGCTAACTTCATTAACATCTAAATGTCTTGTCGTAGGACAACACCAGTGGATAAACTCACTGTCCTCCTCTGTGCTCTCCTCAAAGGCAGGGTTATCAAGGCCAGCGTCGTCTGTCCATACGGGCCCATTGCTGCAGACATTAATAGGACCAGAAGGTGGAGAGGGCGTGCGGTCCCTCAGGTCTGTCTGTGGGGAGCGGGGAGACCTGGAAGGGCTGGTCACCATCGTTCGTTCGTCCCCACTCTCACATCTCGGACCGTCCACACTCGTCTGCTGACTCCGCATCCCAGGACACCTTTCACCAAGCAACAGGCGTCAGTTTGTTAGTCCATCTGACGTGTAAAGAAAATCAAGTCCAGCATTTAATTTGATGCAGTTTATCTCATTAGGGCATTTCCCATTTAATTTGTTCCCTTCGCAGGGTCATGTGTAGCTGGGCAATGGGTAAAGTAAAAAAGCAGTTTTTGCAGGAATGGAGGTCCCAACTGAATCAGTGACACTGATCTGTCACTGATTAGAGTAGAGAGAAAATACCAGAGAACATTGCTGCATATCCTTTTTTGGGTTCTTTTGATGTAGGCCAGCACTAAAGGTTATGTAAGTGCATGAGGGAATATTTATACATATGCGTTACCATGTGTATAATGTGTGTATTGCATGCGTCTATATATACTTCACATGTGAGACATGAACACTGGCTTTAGAAAGAATTCAGACCCCTTCACTTTCTGCACCCTTTGTACTGTAGTTTTAATTTTCAGGTGATAAAACGTTGTTGTTTAAAACATTTACAAATGTGATAAAATCAAAAACTGCTAGTCTGTGTTCAAATAGACAGGATCAATGTGGTCTCACCCTTTATTGACTCTTAAGTGTCTAGAGTAAGTGGCAGCTATGATATGACTGATGGTTTTTAATGTTTATGTTCTTTCTTTCCTACCTCCTAGGAAAAACAGGATCATGAAAACACACACTCAGTAACTGGCATCGTAACAATACTGTATGTAACCTACTATAATTTTACTTTTAATCTGCACTCTGCACCGAACTCTGTTTATCTAATGTCCAGTGTCCTGTCTAATCTTCACCATAAACAATGTTGACAAAGTCACACAGCGACAGCAGACTCTTGGCACTTGTTACTATCTTAGACCTAAGTCTGCAGGACAGGGGAGCAGCGAGCCACGTGGGCTTTAATCTTTACTAAAGAATATTACCTTAGTCCTTACTGTGACCTTTTTTGATTTGTCTTGAATCATGTTTTGTTCTCTACTCCACATGACATGATATATGTAACCTCTGTTGAGTTGTATCCCTCTGCTGATGTGATTCATTAAAAGGCCTGGACAAGGAGACTGTCAGCATTAAGTGTAAATAAGCTGTAGGCAGCTACGATATATCAAACCTTCTGAGAAACATTACGAGGGAACTCAGGAACTTTATGTTTATTCTTAATTATTTAGCTACATTTCAGGCAAATATGTCATTTAAGGTCTACAATATGAAACACACTTTGCCCAGCTCTTACATATCAGTCATTATGAAATTACATAATGGTAAGTACAAAACTTACCAGTCAAGCGGAAGTAATTGGTCTTCTGAATGGTTAGAAGGGCAAGCCTCACTAAACCTTTAGAAGGTTAATGAGTCTTGGTCAGGAAAGCTTTTGACACAATAATATTATACATATCTCTATTAAAGAAACTGTAAAAACATACTGTAGCTTTAATTTAGACATATATTGCTGTGTAAATTAACTGACCTTATCTATGCTCGTGCTGCTGTTACGCTACATTTTACCATTCACCATTACCCTGTTTCTGTCACTCTCTGCTATGTTGGAAGTCTTTCAGCGAAAGTTGTGTGTTCTTGCTTTAAAGCCATCGAATTGACAGTCTACAACAGGCCTTCGGTATAAATGGCTGACTAAGAAAAGCTTTTATCAGCTTGTTAGCGAAAGCCTGTCAGTGTGAGCTTGTTAAGGAAAATCTCCTCAACTTAAATGAGGTGGTCACTGGATAACCACTCAATAAGCAAGTGTCAGAACAGCAGTGGGAGGTTGCTTGGCTGTTTTAAAGAATTTAATCATGCAGACGTCTGCTCCTAAATCCATGACAGATTTCAATGGTTCCCCTCAGCTACATCTACGTTTTTACATATTTACAACATGTTCTGACCAAATATTTTTCTATAATAAGAAAAACACTTGATGATGCACTGTAAATGCTCCAACTAGTACTACGCTTTCCTTTAACGACCAGCAACAATGAACCTTTTCTGGTTTTCTTGTTACAGACTTAGAAAAACACACGCTGTCTTACATTTATGTGCAACAGAGGAAGAAAGAGAGAGTAAAAAAGAAGCAGAGAGAAGGAAAGATAGAGGATCTGAGTGAGAGAAAGTTGCCTTTTTGCCATCCCAAGACAGGCTGACCTCACATCCCACCATTTTTGACTCACCACAGACCAGGGTTGCCCTTGGCTGTCTCACAGAAGAAATGGTTGAAAAGATCTCTGGTGTTGAAGTTGCTCAGCATGATTGCAGAATGAGAACATGGAGCTCCTGATCAGCCAACCCATGACTGTGGAAGGGAATCACTAATCCCCCGTCACATGACCTACAGCCCAATAATCCCTTCAGGGTCTCACAGCACCTGGTCCAAATGGGCCACAAGCCAAAGCGTGTGGACGGGGGAAACATTTAAAGTTAAGGTGGTGGGGACAGTCTAACTGATCTGGACTAAGATTAATTGACATTTCCAAATATTGCAGTCAAGTTGTATGGGTTTAAAAGTTATGCAAAGCTAACTGGAGTTGCAACTCGCTGTTTCATTACTAATAAATCTATTACTTAGATTCTCTATCAAAAAATGAATGGTTTGTTCTATAAAAAGTCTGAAAATTGATTAAAATGTCTGTTATAATTTCCCAGATCCCAAAGTCATTTCGTCAAATTGCTTGTTGCGTCTGACCAACCCTTCAAAACCCCATAGTATTATGTTTACAACTATAGATGAAAAAGCAAACACTCACTCCTACAAACTTATAAATAGCTAATCTTAACAATTTGTGATTTACAGATTAGTTTTAATGACTAACAACTAAATGGTGTTTTTGCATTTGAGCACAATAAACCTCCATTACAAGTATAAAGCTTAGGAGAACCTGTATGTCATGCACAGTGTTTGACATGTGTTTGCCCACATTTTACCCCCTCATGCAAGTATTACGTATGTATGTAAGCTTTATTACCTGTGTTTGAGATGTGCCTCCAGGTCACATCGTGGCATGCTGAGGGAGCAAACCGGGGTCAAAGGGCAGGACACAGAGAGCTTGTCCAGCAGCTTGTGAACCAGTATGCTGGATCTGCGGCACGCCTGCAGCTGCAGGCGTGTCCTGTCAAGTGGGCAGAAGTCCCTCTCCTGGAGGAAACTACGCAGGCAGCGGGCGCAGAACGTGTGTCCGCATGGTGTGTCGAGAGGCTGCACCAGCGGCTGCAGGCATATGTGGCAGACCAAGTCGTCGTCTACTTCCAGTCGATAGTTGTAAAGGTGGTTCTCCCAGCTGCGATGGATCTGTCCACACTCAGGACACAGAGCCTCCAGCGGTGGCTCCCCTGGCCCGGCTACACTCACCTCGCAGCCTGGGCTGCCCATCTCCAATTCTACAACACAACGCAGCTTTGGCACAAATGACTCCAGAGGGGCTGCAGTGCTGGGAAGGGGCACACACACTCCTATCCCATAAGCTTCAGAGGATGAATAGGTTGTAGAGAGGACAGATGCCCCCCAGTGGCTGATGGCACATCACCCTGCAGGTCAGAGGGCACAGCAAGGGGGTTAAACAGCTGTTTTAGAAAAACAACAAGTGTCTTATTATGTGCTTGTGCCTTTATTCATGTGGCAAATGCTTTGTGCACGTGAGCCCACGTGCCTGCATAAGACCAAGAGTGGCACTGTGTGTGTGTATATGTTAGTGAGCGTGCTGAGATTATGTATTGCTGCTCCTGTCCTCTAATCTGGCAGTATAATCTCTCTTTTGCTCTCGCCTGCTGCAATCTTCCAATTCCACAGAGAGGGAATTATATGGGATTGAAGCAGAGAGAGGACACAGATCACAGCAAGTGGGATTGGGAAGGCAACAGAGAGGGACAGTTTTGCCAGCGAGAGGTAGAAAGGAGCAGGGACAGAGCGTAGGAGAAAAGAAAGCAATAGGAAGTGGGGTGGAAGAGATTAATGAGATGTAAAATCTGAAAGAGGCACCGAACAAGAAAAAATGAGACAGGAGAGACAATGGGAGAGAATAAAAAGGCAGTAAAGCCTATGAAAGAGATGAGAAGAAAGGACACAAAGAAATAGTGGTAATTCTTTAAACATTCCCCAAAGCGAACTTGATATTTTTGGATCGACCCATGTACCGGAGATGCACTCAGTCTCCTCTGCAACAGAAAGAGAACATGCCTAAAGCAAAGTCTTGAAATATAGCACTCCACAGTGTGGAGCCGTGCAGTGTGTTCCCAGAGCCGATGCACTTGTATGCGCTCATCACTTCCACAGTGTTTAACTTTCATGGCATTCAGACCTTCGGCCGCTCTATTAGCAGGGCCCCTGTGAGCCGGATGCTACCGGCGAACAGCAGAGGGCGTGCCTCAGCACACAGCAGACCAAGACATAGTAACTACCTGCCTCTGTTCCAGCCAGAGTCTGCTCCTGTCTCCATGACGACCTGGAGCCTGTTCTGTTCAGTGGGGCTTGACATTCAGAGTGTAGTCAGAGAAGGATGCAGAGGAGCCACACAACAGATGCACTTCTCTCAGCAGGATGCTCTGCTCCTCCTTGTTACAGCCTGAAAGCTTGTCAGACAGTGCAGACGATCATCAGAGCCTTTCTTGTAGATTTCTTGCAGTTTTTTTCCCCGTCTCGTCTCCATGGCTACCCATTTCTTTGACAACCTGTCTCTTGTCTCCTTGGCTACTGGACTGGTAGTTACTTATTTCTGCCTCCTTAAAGTACGTGCTCCTGTCTGTGTGTGACTGGCTGCGTCTGTCTCTATCCCGCAGCTGGACATGAATTAATCATAAGGACACAAGGCTTCTCTGTTCGTATAACAAAGCTGTGACATCACCACATCACACACGCACAGACACTAACATCATGCACAAGAGCTTTTTAGGTAACAGATTTTGCAAAGAGTCTTTTTCAACAAGTCTTCAGGTTTTCACTGTGACAACAGTTTTACAAACCTTGCTATGAAAAGCACTTAAATCTATTTTAAACATAGTTGCACTCAGTAGCAACAGATTCCTTTACACAAGTCACATGAAGACTGGCAAATGCTTGTGAAATATCTCTCTTTTAATCCCACTATGTGTGTGTGTGTGTGTGTGTGTGAGAGAGAGAGAGAGAGAGTCCAAGGCCATGCTGTTATTTTTCATTGCACTGCTTTCTATATTAATAAATAACAGTCTTGGTCCTGTACCTGTCTGTGCTCATTTTTCATTTTTTCATAGATGACAATCTAATCCAAGCCATGGACTACCTCGCATTTGGGAATGACATTTTATAACAAAGAAGATGAGATGACGTTCTGGGCCACATACTTACACATACAAAACTCAGGTCCTGACGGCTTAGCCTACATTTTCGTAAAACCCCATCTCGTCGTCTCTTAAATTAAAAATCCAAAAAAGGCTGGTAGCCACTTGATAAAACTGGCCTGCTGCTGCTCTGGAAGGTCTGTTGCAATAGCCTGCTTTTTTCAGTACAGTCAGACAGACATGCAACAATAACTGACACTGAATTATTTGAAAATAACATTTTTCCATATTCATAGTCCTAGCTGCAGAGTCATGTTCTTGCATCCCGTAGGCTTTGATTAGACAAAAGCATTTTTAATCATTGCCCCCATCTGTCTGTCTCCATCCCACCCTCCACAAGGGGAAAAGCTAGGACAGACAACTATGGCAATATCAATGCAAACCCAGCCACACACTGACACCGTTCTTGCAGACAGTGAATATATGCAGATGCAGTTTTACCTTTTCTGGCTGCTCCTTCGCGCCGCGCACTCCAGCCCCAAAAAGGGGGGGGGATGATTATTAGCTGCGGAGCCTCAATCACGCATTCACCGCAAAGGACCGTTCCGCAAACCCGCACGAAAACGCCCCCGTGCCTTTGGCGGTGTTGACTCCGCCCATTGCTGTCAGTCAATGGGGCAGGGCGGGGCCAGGGCCTGTCAATTAGAAGCAGGAACAGGGGTGGCCTCCTAACAGCCTGCTCAAAAAAATCTTTTTGAGCAGCACAACCCTGCAGCTAAACATGTTTTTCTTTCCCCATGGATTCTCCTTTTTTTTACTTTAATAAACAATGTGAAAATAAACTAAACTTAAACTCAAGGTGTGACGTAGAATTTATATTTTATCCGTAGTTAGCATGGTCCCTGTCCTTGTCTCACGGATTTTCCCTTAAAATAACAATCAGGCATCACCAAGGACAGCTAAAATCTCAGGGTCCACGGTTGAAAGACCTCGCAGAGAAGTAAATAAAAACGTTGCGTTTATTGACTCGTATTCACCGACTTCAGTTTAATTATTTTTGCTACAATTTATAATTTATCACAAAGCCATGGCGGGGGATGATGAATTGGAAAAGTATGTGGCTATTTTTCTGTCTTTTCTCAGTTAACGGGTCCAACTAAGCTACTGTTTGCACATATTCTAGCTAGCGTAAACCGTTCACATCCATCGGGAGGACGGATATTTTTGGTTGACAGCTGTTGCATATTTGTTGTGTTGTAAGATGAGTGTGTGTATTTGTTGTAAGGAAACCCTGTCACGATTAAAGATACATCAGCTGCCGGCGTTGTGTGGTTAAAGGTCGGCTAAATCAGTGAGACCGAGCTGATTCAGCAGCTGCTGTCCCTCAGTCACTCACTAATGATTCACTTCTCCTCTAGCTTTCTCTATCACTCTGTTTTCCGACTCTTAATTAAATTATAATTCCCTTTGCTCCCCCTTGAGGGTTTGTGCCGTCTTCAATCCCTTCTCATTTCATCTCCTTCATGTGACTCACTGATGTTTTTCTTGATTTATCCGTCTAGGCGTGCGATAGAGGAACTTCTCAAAGAGACTGACAGGGCTCGGGTGAGAGCAGAGACCATGGGCCCTGCGGGATGGTGAGCAATGTGTTTGACATGACATCTGTATCATCCTGCACACATCTGTCATTTGTGGACACTTATCTGCTAATGATTGGCTTAGCTGTACTTGCACCGGGGCAGTTTTTATGTCAACTTTTTAGATTTAGTTTGTGTAGTTTCGTTTCTGTGCCATATTCTCAAGCGGTTTGATTATTTAGACTTGGAGCCAATAATGGTCCTGCAAAAGATAAATCAGAAGACATAAATAAGATCCCATGAGACTATTAATAATATCAGACTAAAGAAAAGAGAGAAAGTAAAAGGGGTGGGTCTTAAGACGAGATTTAAATATACCAGTAGATGGTGATGATCTAACAAATAGTTCACGATTTCGGGCCAATAAGGGAAAATGTCCCATCACCTTTTGATTTTAAATGCTTATGTGCAATTGAGAGAAGTATCTGTCTTGTGTATATGACATACTTCCAGAAATATACAGAAACTAGACAAATTACTAATGTTTCAAAATCTATCCCATATCCGCTTAATATTGGTCATCCCAAAAGTGTCTTAATGAGTATTCATGATGTTGACAGCTCAGTCATGCAGTGCAGTCAATCCCACAGGCACAAAAATTAAATCAAACAGAAATATCATAAAAACATAAACAAGCAGAGCTTTATATTCCCTTGTGTATGGTGTTTGTGTATGGAACTGAAAAACAGTCTTTCCCAGTTCAGCTTTAATATGGGCAAGATCATGAATAGAAACTCCCCACTGTATTTTTTTTATTTTTTTATTCTGTTTTTATTTATTTTTATCGATTTAATGAGTTTTTGTTATATTCTGTATGGGTTCTCTGTGTCTACTTGCTGTTTCAAATCTCTCCATCCTCCATCCATCAATTCACTATCTTAACCGCTTGTCCTTTTCAAGGGTCGCAGGAGTGCTCATGCCTCTCCCAGCTGTCATTGGACAAGAGGCAGGGTACACCCTGGACAGGTCGCCAGTCTATCACTGGGCCCTGTTTTAAATCCTTAAATGAAATATAATTCTGGCAGGGATAAACTCACTTATTTAGTTTTGTTTTTTTTTGGCCTAAAAGTGTGCTAAACGTCCTGGAATCAGCTTAAAAATACTCATCCTGTAGCTTACTGTAGTTGAATAAAACCCCAGATTCCCAGAAAACAATGACTAATCTTTTAACGTCAGTGTCATCACAGTGACACGTCCTTTGGTGTCTCTTGTCAGTCAAACAAATCTAACCTGGTCTGTTGTCTCCTCTGCCAGGTTGAAGTGTCCCTTACGAAGCACCAACAAGCGCTTCCTCATCAACACTCTGCGCTCCACCGGCCTGCAGCAGCGCACTGGAGAGCCCAGAGCGGGACACTCCACCACAAGAGGGCGCCTGAGGAGCAAGTCCCGGGAAAGAAGCCGTGACCGCAGCAGAACACCTCCCAGAGATGACAGGACTGCTGGGGACCACAAACGTCATCACAGCGACAGCCGCAACAACAAAGATAAAAAACAATACAGAGACAAAGAAAGGAACAGACACAGAGACAACAACCATTGGAGAGGTGGAGAAGATGGACAGCACAGAGACAAAAAACAGACACAGACTAAATGAATAAAGACGCCACTCCTTGTGGAGGGAGCACAGATGTGGACATTCCCGAAACTGCTCTCTGATCAGCTAACTTACCTCAAAGAGCTGCTGTCAGGCTGGAAGACCAGTCCTGTTCACCTGGCATGTTATAGGAGCCAGATAAGACGTTGATTTAACTTTTTATTTATTTTTTAGACTATTTTCCACACAGAGAGACAGGTTGGCCCGTGTCTAATGTCAGTTAATTAACAGTGAACTTTTAAGCATACACTCATATTCTAGGTTTAGGTAAACTTTAAGCACCCAAATATTTTTAATGTTCTTTTTTCTGATCCTCACTAAAATTGGAGTAATTAATGAGAACCGTTGACAAAAAAAACTTTCTTTGCCCTCCTCTTTCACATGACTCATGGTTTTGTATGAGTACAGGAGGTTTGATTTCAGTTATAATGTCCTTACCATTCTTCTGTCATTATTCACTGGTCATAATGTTTACATAAGCCATGCTGCTGTCGCCACTGGGTAAGCACATTTTATGGCGCGTCCAACTTTTTGACATGTATATACCGGCAATCAGAAACGCTTTTGTTTGTCAAAGGAGAAAAAGATATTATTTTTCTGACAGTCCTACTTGTCTCTGAGTCCTCTAAATAGTTGTCTGCAATAAGCAATATATTTGTAGTAGACTACAACAGTAATAATAATCATCATCAATCCTCCCATGACTACATTTGTATATAGGGCTACAGCATTTCCACGTCTCGACGTTTTTAGCGGAATGACTGGGGTTTGAGGACAACAGATGGACATTTGCTCAAGCGTTGAAAGTGTTGTAATGCTCTTTGTATCTTTCCTATCCATTTGGCCTGACTCCATGTGTTTAAGCATATTCTCTTTATTGTTACACACTGAGCGTTTTATAAGCGTGTGCGCCTTTGGCCACGATTACGCATAGGTCTATTATAGCGAAGTTAACCTGCATTACTCCTCGCTTATGCCATTATAGGCAAAAATTCTGTGTGGAAGCTTGGGTAAAATGCGTTTAACGCCCCTCATGCTTCATAAATCACAGTGTCCATATCCACTGTAGTGGAGAATAGCTTCGGTTAACTGTTTCCTTCCTCTTTGAAACAATGATCAAATATAAACACCATTAAGCCATAGTGCAGAGGGTGATTTGTATAGAATTGGTTTACTCGAACTTTATTGCATCGCTGAGTGCCCCATTAAGATACCGTGGAAAGAGCCATAATTGCTTTTGAAGAATTCAAAGCAAATAGTCTATTGATACACACTATCAAGGTAAAAGCCCCATCGTGATGTACATTTTACATGAGAAATAAGGAAATTATAGCCATCTTATAGGAGACGCTCAAAATGTTGCATACAGGTGCAGGTGAGTGTGGAGACGAGCTCCACGCACACGCACGTTAATTGAGTTGTGTAGGTCACTCCAACCTAATTAGTTTACCACGAGAGCTGTTGTTTAATGAGGCGAACATACTCCCGCTGAAAGCTAATGGCCAGCAAACATGGTGAGAGTGCAGCCGCTCTTTGTTTGTTATCGCCAAGGGCCCTTCGTGCGGGGACAGAGGGCCCACACGCGCTAAATGGTGTTAAATGATGCATTTACAGAAGTGTACTGGGTACATTTTAAATGTCAGAAAGGTGAAGCCCATTGAAAAAAAAGGCGGTGGAAATAAGTCTGGTGTTTGAGTTTTTCTCTCGAGTTTCCAAGACAACTGTCTCTCCATCCAGGCCTCTTATCTAACAAGTCAACCAATGTTTGCGCCCATACATATCGATTTATCAGCCGCGAAGTGGAGACGGAGATATATCCGCATGACTCGTCGATGGCCACAATGTTTGAGAACAACCCTACGTGTCCTATATGAAAAGAAGTTTTCTCATTTACCCTTTTTCGTTGTGTGGAGGCAGGGTCCCACGCATTCACCTGTCTGTCACTGCTGGTGGGGCAAACACAGCTGGGTGCCCGGTCGCCTAAACGTTGCGGTATTTACAGAGTGGCATTGATTTACGCGCTGACGGCCGTTCTGTTCAGTTTACTGAAATAAATCCCCCCCAAGCTGCACAATATCCTGGAAACTAAGAGGGCTACAGGTCTCGCTTTTGAGCAAACAGTGAAACCAATGCTTTGAGCGCTGCAGAGTCACATGGTGACAGAGGGACACACCTGTGCGGTGCCTTGAGGAGCTCGCAGTTGCGCCAGAGGCAGGTAGAGCAGAAGGTGCACTCCGAGGAAGGCCATAGGTACGGTGCATGTGCGCGCAAACGGCCCCGCAGTCCCGGGTCCTCGGCAGCCATGAATCGGGAAGATCATTACTATGCCACTCAGGTTTTTAAAGACTCCTGTGTCTACCAGAGGCCACAGGGTGAGGACTACAGCCACAGCCCGCCGCCCTGCCTCTACATGAGCAGACAGGTTCATTCCGTCTACACACCGCCGTGCATGGGAGCCTTGGAGCAGGCCAGCCTTCCTGACATTGGCCCTACTTTTAGTCTACCCAGCATGCGGGAGGATCCAGGTGTGCCTCAGCTCCACCACCCACAGGCTCTCCAGCAGCAGCCTCTCCAGCCCACCGCAGGTTATGGAGACACGGGAGAACAGAGCAGATATCACCTCCCTTTCCCCTGGATGAAAACCACAAAATCTCACTCACACATCTCGAAGGGACAGTGGACAGGTAAGCCCTTAAACCACCACACATCGGGAAATGTCATTTGTTCTAGACCATGATAAAGAGAATCACTGAATAGAAATGAATCTGAATGGGGACTTTCTCACAGAAGGTTTCTCTTTGATCCGTATTGTAATTACTTATCAAACAAGGCTTCAGATTAAAATACATGTTTACAACATAGTCATAACAATAACGAGTGAGTTTCATTCAGCTCTTTCTGGGACCTATAATGATATCATGTTCCCAACAATATTATCCTGGGTGTTTCAGTTTACCTTGTCAGTCAATTTGTAAAAGGCCCGGAAAGTCAGCGCTGCCTTTTATCAGGCGTTATCGTCAAAAAAAATGTGGGTTTTGTCTCCACAAAACGTTTTCACAAATATTCATATCTTAAGCCATCAATGGTTTGATACTAGAGTATAATAGGCTGTTAAAGCACCTAAGCTACCACAGTTTTAGGTTGACTTGTGCCTGACAATATGAATAAAATACAATTTCAAGCAAAAACAAATGCATCATTTTTTAACAGTGAATAGCCACAAATATGGATATTAAAGAAAGTTACGGAATTTATTTTATTAGAAATATTTTGTCACCAATGCATTGGCCTACAGTGGCTTTAATTAGGCCTATAACATGTCAAGTAAATTCTAAGGAGCAGAGAGAGAGAGAAGTTCTTGCTACACAATGTTTCTTCTACTAAAATGATACCATACTGTTCTCAAACTTTTATAATTTCAGAGAAACGTCTTAGAAAATAATGGACATTGTTTCATTCGTCTCTTTAGACTTCATCCTTATCTGTGTAACGTTAACTTTTGCGCGCGGCTTTTGTGTTCAAATTAAATGAACATTTAATGTTTTGCCTATACTCTAAACGTAATATGTGGATTTATACTTGATCAATAATTAATGTTATTAATAGGTTGCGATAAGTTATGAAGCCCTAAATATGTCATTAAAATAAACTTTCATATAGATGATGTTGTGGGAATATTATTTGCCCAGCGTAACAAAATGATGCCAAAAGCACAATTTGTTGTTTCTGCTATAATAAATAGGCAGATAAAAATTCTTCGTTCTTTCATTCGCGAAAAATGTTATGTTACAATTAAATTGTTCGTTTGTTTAATTTTGGGCTTAGTCTTAATTTCACCTTGAAGTGGGTCAACACAACATATATTTCTAGAAGGGAAAGAACAGTATCTGTAAGTGTTGCACATCTGTTACTAGTTAATACTGTAATAATCTGCTCCATGAATACTTAAATTCAATTTAAAAAACCGAATGAGTAGTTTATTGATTTTAGATTTGTACAAAATATAAAAAAAATTAAAAGCACACAGTTAAAACAACTCTAGTTTAATAAGGTTAACAGTGAAATATACGTTGAGCTTACTGGCTCATAATTTTCTTTTCTTTTGATATTTCTGGGGCAATTTAATTTTATTCTTTGTATGAGTGTTATGATATCTTTGTACGGTGAAAACTGGTAAACTACACGACTTAAGTCCTCCTGAGTTGTCAGTTCACTGTGTTCCTCATCGGGTCAAGAACTCCCAGAGTTCCCGGAGGAAGGAATCAGGCGGTGTTGTTAAAATGAAGCGTTGATTTATTCATATAAAAAATGTCTGTCTCACACTCACGACCTTTGACCTCTAAAATCATACATCAGCAATTCAGCCATAGAAAAAACCCCATCCTGCCCTCAGATATCATAAACCGTATTGATTTTTCTATGCAAACTCGAATTAATTTTATTGCAGTCGACTTGTAGTTGATCACTGGTTCGCGACGATGTTAGATAATTACATGCACACAGCTGTGAAATAGCTTTACCCGAAGTAAAATATCTCCGATATTACAGCTGAATAAATGTTTATTTTACGGGGTATCATAAGACAAATATGCTCTGTGGTTTCTGCAGGAGTGTGGTGAAGTCGTCAAAAACCAACCCGTGCACTTGCAATAAGGTCATTAAATGAATGAATAAATAAATGAATAAAATGAGGCCTAACAGTGACTTTAGGTTACCAACATTTACACTGATAAACTACATTATATCTCATGTAAACCTCTCTCTGTCTTTAGGACCGTACGTGATGGCTGAGACTGAGGAAAACAAGCGCACGAGGACTGCCTACACGCGCGCCCAGCTGCTGGAGCTCGAGAAGGAGTTCCTGTTCAACCGCTACATCTCGAGACCGCGCCGCGTGGAGCTGGCGCTAACGCTGAGCCTCACCGAGCGCCACATCAAGATCTGGTTTCAGAACCGGCGCATGAAGTGGAAGAAGGAGGAGGACCGGAGGAGGGCCCGGGAGGCCGACCCGGATCAGGACTCCTCCATCACCTCCGGAGACCAGCGGGAACCCGCAAGCGGGGTCTCCTCCACAAATGGACCTCATACCGCTACACCGCCTGTTTCCCCGCTACACGGGGTCTCTGGGTCCAGAGAGCCCGCATAGACCTGCAGAAGGCAGCTCTACTAGAGACTGGGATTTTTTTTTTCTTAATGGAAACGGAGTAGAAAGAAAGTTTTAAAGTATTAGGCTCATAACAGCGGACAGAGTGAAGCAGCCTCTTCTAAGATTTACAACCAGTGCCCCCTTTTACAGAGATCTCCAGAGAACTCTGAAAAGGACCATCATGACCCACTCACTGTAAACCATAGTTCATCATTTCTGTGCTGAGGAGACATTTCTTTATTCTACTTCTCCATGCATACGTTGAGATTTTTGGGCACCAGATGGTACACTGACACAGCCAAATCATTGAGGACTACCTACTATTCCCCACCAACATGGATTCAGTTGCACAAAATGTTGCATGGTCTAATTAAGTTTTTCATCTCAGAGAGGTGAAAAGGCATGAATGTGCTATCATGTTTATAAATGTAAATATGCATAGTAAGACTTTAATGATATAAATGATGATTCATGTATAAGCTTTGGCTACATCGTGCAAAATGTAAAACTATAACGAATGATCCACACAGATTATTGTTATTATTCTTTATATGTTAATATTCATTATATGTTAATATTCATTATATGTTATGATGGAACAATAGCACACATGTGAATTCTGAATAAAACATATCACATTTAGGTTTGACAACAATGACTTTTGAGTCTTTACGCAGGTTGTTAAACTGGACAAGTCAAATCCAACATAAACTTATTGAAGTTCATAACTTGTTGGGAGGGTCGGTGAGCACGAGACCCTGCAGACGCACGTGGCAGATCTTCTTCACCTCCTCGATGCCGCGTGCCCTCTCCACCTCGAGCTCGTTCAGACATCGCTCTGACAGCTGCAGTAGGATCTTCTCCTTGTCGTTCACCCGAGCACAGATGACAAACGGGAACCCGAAACGCCTCTTGTACTCCTCGTTGAGATGGGCCATGCGCGAGGCCTCCGCGGTGTTGAGAGCGTGCAGTCCAGCTCGCGCCTGCTCGTCGCGGGACTCCCTGGTCAACGTGCCGCTCTGGAGGTCCCTGCCCGCGAGGTCTGGGTGACACCTGAGGATCCCCTCTTTACCTAAACACTCAGTTATACCAACAACAAGTAAATCATCCACTCAAAACTTCAGCAGCGTTTAAATCCAAATTATGGCACAAAAATAACAAAACGCAGGTCAGTGTTTCACCTGATTCCGGCAGAGCATCAATGAACTCACTAACTGCAGCCTCCAAAGCAGACAAGTTCTTAAATGGGCGCATCGACCACACAGCAGCTGTTATAACGGGACATTTCTCCACCACATTTCCGAAAACATTCACAAAGTCCTCGTAAGTGAGAGCATTCACTGTGTTGATGTCCATGTTCGTGTGGGGACAGTCATTCTGTGGTTATACAGCCAGTGTGTGTTGACCTTCGGACGAGACTTTGAAAACAAGGGTTAATGCACTGGTGGACACACAGAGTAACCAACACCCCAAGCCTGGCCGTCGTTAATAATTTATTTGTTAAAATTTAATTGTGAATAATCTTATGAAAAAATGGGGTTTAGTTAACAGTATAAAGGTAAGTTCAAAACCGTGAGTCACATTTTAGATGTAGGTGTTTCTTCATTATGCAAACTCGGGCGTCTCACACCACCTAACGCATAAAGACAGTAACTGCAGTTATACGGTAGAGGATGTGTAACAGTAACCTGGGCGTTCACACCCGTCAACGAGTGACAAGGTGACAAAGTGGATTATAAAAAAAAAAAACATTGTCATTATAGAAATTCAGACATTTCTGTATATGTTATCTTATATATTATATATATCTGTATTTAACTGAGTAGTTATTTCTCTTAAGATCTACTGAAATAACACAATCTGAGAAGGGAAAATCTGTCTTTGGTTGGTCTCAGATGTCTTAGTGAGGACCCAGTCACACGCATGGCTTCATTTGAAGGAGTCACAGTTGAAAAAACAAACAAACAAATGATTTGAGAATCACTGAAGCACATCATGACCACCAGTATTTGTTTAACATGTAAAATACTTTTTATTGCAAGTATATTGCTAAAATTAGGCAATACAATGTAAAAAATATAGATATATAGAAAGATTGGGTATAAAATATGTAAGTACATACATAAACTGTTTAAAGTACTTGTAATCTGATTATATAAGACAACAACAATCCATGTCTTAAATATTATAAGGCAAAAGCTGTTGTAATATAGTAAAAATAATGTACAACTAGATGGATCAATTGCTCCTAATAGAAAAAGCTAAAAGATACAGCTACATATCTACTCTGTAGCCCTGAGAATATTATGCTGAACGCCAGCCATGTGTATAATGAGAATCTATGCTCTGTTACTTAATACTATGTTGAATTATGTTAGATTAATACTACATATTGTATTATTCAAAGGCACCTACAATATTTTAATAAAATATAAGGCACATGCACTCTGCTGTAACTGTTCAGAATATTATTATTATTATATTATAATTTCTTTAAAAATGTAGATAAAATCCTTTGAATGGTGATATGATGATTACTCTCCATCAATAAGCTTCAGAAGCTTCTCCTCAGCTGCCAAAGTGTCTGACTGACACATTTCTGCTTTGCTTTCTTCAGTCGAATTGGTCCGACAGTAGTCATTGCCTAACTGAGTCTTGTTGTTGTCTTGCTTCGTCAAGGCGGAAATGTCTAAAATGGCTGGTGCATTCTGGTAGTCGCCAGAGGTCTGTTCGAGCATGTTACGGTAGAGCTGAAAGGGGAAGTTTGGTTATAAAAAGAAATGAAGACAAATACTGTACAGTGTGATATTTATAAATGAGTTACAGTATTCATGCCCATTCTCTGCCCAGTGGTGGATGTGAAAAGTCTAAAACTGGGCTTCAGATAGAATATTTAAGCAATCGTTTGGTTGGATTCTACCCACAACATGTTGACCTTGCTCTGCAGGCCTACCTT
This sequence comes from Sandelia bainsii, assembly GCA_032362345.1. Classification (NCBI taxonomy): domain Eukaryota; kingdom Metazoa; phylum Chordata; class Actinopteri; order Anabantiformes; family Anabantidae; genus Sandelia; species Sandelia bainsii. The sequence goes on from JAUMHL010000013.1 coordinate 22,677,407, forward strand.
CTCCTCTCTATCTGTCAGCTGGTAACACATGAAAGACACCAGTTTGGAGAAAGATGGGCGATTGTTGGGATCCAGGTCCCAACACTCGCACATGATCCTGTATCTGTAAAAAAAAAAAAAAAAAGACAAACAGAATGGAGATGAAAATTCATACTGCATAGCAGCTTTGTAGAGATTTGTTATGATGCAGTATCTAGAAGCCGCAAGTAGCTGAGCTACTGTATTTGTTTAGTATTAAAGAAAGTGGTGGAAGAATTATTTCACATATTCTTCACTTAGTATAGGTGAAAGTACTAGTACAAGCTAGCTAAAAGTACTTGTCGTATAAAAACTAAAAATACTTTAAATTGACAATTTTACAGAGTTTTGCATAGACTGTATTGTTGGATAATAGTTTCTGATATATTAATGTATATATAGCATTCTACTATTATAGCTGGCCGAGGTGGAACTAGTTTAACAACATTATTATTCAGCTGGACAGTTCAGTCTCTATCAGAGAAAGAAATACTTACCTACTTAAATAACTTTCTCTTGAAAGAATAATGTCTAAGGTGCATTTTTGACATTATTTGTATAGGCTGAAATATTATTATTGCTCTGGTGTTTTGCTGGAATTAAAGTAAACAAATCATCAAATCTTAAACAACTCAATATCAAAAAAAGTAAATTATTTTTCTTTTGAATGCATAAGTATGAAGTAGGAGAAAACAGTAATACCCAGTAAAGTTCAAGAACCCCAAACATGTACTTAAAGCTACAATATGCAACCTACATATAGTATATCTTCTATCTGCTTACTAAACTTACTAATCAAGCAGAAATTGTTGAAATTCTCTGATTGGTTAGAAGGGTGAGCCTCACTTAACAAGTAGAAGAAAATATCTCTACACTGCTGCCAGTGCTTTTCTATGAGTCTGGATCACAGGAGGTGTTGACAGCACCATTCCACAATAAGATGTGTTCTGGAGCATATTTCTACTACAAAATATTCAAAAAAAGTTACACATTGTTGCTTTAAGTGCAGGGAAAACCTAAATCGGTAAAAAGCTATGCTAAGAATGAAGCATGCATATTTATACTATGTCATGCTGTCTTTTTGATAATTATCATTCTTCATTGTAATTATTGTTCAAGTTATTAAAATGTTAACTTCATCATGATGGTGCCGATTCCAGGCAATGTCTGGAGAAAAGGTTTGTATACAGTTTAAAGACCTACACAAGGTCACTGGCATAGTATGGACATTCCATCTTGAATCCTTTTTCAATCTTTGAATAGAACATGTGATCCACTTTTACCCCTGGATACGGAGTGACACCTGAAACACACAAATGAAAAGAGATTTAACTTTTAGCAGTGTGTATGAATTTTAAGTGTACAAATCATTAAGTGTGTAGTGAAAGCTACCAAGTGAGAAGATCTCCCAGAGCAGAATGCCGTAAGCCCAGACATCACTCTTCATGGTGTACATCCCCTGAAAGATGCTCTCCGGTGCCATCCACTTCACTGGTAAACGCACCTGGAAACAGTAAAGATACGTCACCAACACAGTGTGTGAGATGTGATACAGAGTAGGCGTGATTTAGCAACAAAAGTATGATGTAAGAATAGTGTCAGTGGTATCATTTCACATACATTTCCTCTCACAACATAGTTGGAGTCGTTGTCAATGTCCCGGGCCAGGCCGAAGTCACCGATTTTCACCAGTCTGCCCTTTGTCACTAACACATTTCGAGCTGCCAGGTCCCGGTGGATACACTGCAGACAGACGGGACCAATCATCAGTATATTAACTGTTCTGTATTTTTACTCAGAAATGAGTGTCAATTAATTGATTCAAATATCAAATTGTTGTTAATAAGCTAGTCATTATATCTCTTGTGATGTGTATCATCGAAACATCGAAGCTGAAACTAGCTGACAGAGGTAAATGTTCCAGTGTTATTCATTGGTTTCTTACGTTCTTGGAGGACAGAAACTCCATGCCTTTGGCCACTTGGAAAGCAAAGCTCAGCAGGTCATCAAAGGTCAGGGCTTGAAGATCATCGGCCTGACCATCTGGGTTTTCAACGATTTCTGGGTGTGCAGATAAACTGGGATCGGTTAGCACCAACAAAGCTCAGAGGGATTTGTTACCCTCTGCCTGAAGAGAGCATGTTTGCACTTCGATGACATCTCCATGGTCATTTTATTTCAATCCAGTTTATTTATATACCATCAAATACATATAGAGAGAGGAGAGAAGATGAGCTTAGTGCGTCAAGGGAGGTCCCAGAGCTGGCTAAGTCCATAGCAGCATAACTAGGAGCTGGTTCAGAATCACCTGAACCAGCTCTGACTATAAGCTTTATCAAAAAGAAAAGTTTTAAGCCAAGTCTTAAAAGTAGAGAGAGTCTGCCTCCCGAACCTGAACTGGGAGCTGGTCCCAGGATAGGAGCTGGATAGCTTAAGGTTCTGCCTTCAATTCTACGTTTTGGAAAATAGGAACCACAAGTAGGCTTTCACCAGTGCTGTTCCTGTACTTTGATGTACTCTTAATCCTGACTGGAAATCTTTATACAGGTTATTCCTGCACAGTTAGTCACATAATTTCTTTGCAACTACTTTTGTCAGTGATTTTTAGAAATAATGGGCAGACTGGTCTGTAATTGGTTAAGATGCCTGAGTCAACACTACTTTTTAAGCAGAGGTTTGACTACGGCAGCCTTAAAAGACTGTGGTACAAAGCTGGTTAGTAAAGATAGACTGATCTGATCTAATATGGACGTGCTGATTGAAGGTAAAATATAATTGAGCAGTGTAGTAGGGATGAAGTCTAGGAGACAGGTTGATGTCTAAGCAAGAACCAACTAAATTAGTGGAATGCCACCTCCCTTCTAACTTTTGTTGATATAGTTTATGTGTTTGACAACATGTATGTTCTTTTGACCTAATAGTATTTTCTGACCTTCATAGATGTCCATGTCTGCACTGCTGAGGTTGAGGAGGGCCATTTCCTCCTGCCCCCTGGTGGTGGAGCGGTGCATGGGAATGTAATCATCTGTTTCCAACTCACTGAGAAAACAGAAACATTATGTGATTGATATCGTTATATTAAACAAAATTTTACAATTATACTTGTCTTTGTGTTTGACCTAGCCTGTGTTGATCTTCCTTTTATTGCCTGACCTTTTCCTGAGCTGCAGGTTGTGGTAAAGGCTGCTGAACCGGTCCTTGTTGAAAGCGTCGGTCACAGATTTGTGATAGCGCTCGCTGTTGGTTTTCAGGTAGTTTAGCAGGTCACCATAACAGCAGTACTGGAAAATCAGATATATTGGTCCTATATGGGGAAAACAAATAATGATAATTTATTTAAACTCTGCTGGAGTCATATTTAAATATCATGACTTACACACATGACTTAATTCAATTCAATTCAATTCAACTTTATTTGTATAGCGCCAAATCACAACATAAGTCATCTCAAGGCACTTTACA
>JAUMHL010000013.1:22681842-22795922 GCA_032362345.1 Sandelia bainsii
CAACCAGCGGTTAAATGACGACATGCGGCTAAACATGTCATCACTGATCAGATTAGGAAGGGGACCAGAGAAAACTATGGAGTCAGACATCGTTTTTGCATAGTTACACACCGATCCGTACTGGATACTAAATTCACTCTTAAGATCACCTAAATCAATGGATGTGATGAAATACTCACTTACTAAACATAAAATCAGGTGTAAGGTGTATACAAATTTGTTGTACAGATATGTAATTACCAGTGGCCAACATACCTGACTCTGTGCATGCCCCAAGCAGGTTTACAATGTTGGTGTGGTGACCGATGTGAATCAGCATCTTGAGCTCTGACATCAGTGCCTCCTTCTCCACTGCCTGGTGTTTTTCTGCAGAGTTAAATATCACATCAACACCACCACAACCTCCATTAATATGTTGCATTTTACTCAGGTAATAAATACACTGAACACTGACCTTTTAGCATCTTCACAGCTACCTGCTGTGAGATGCCAGGCTTGTTGATTCCAAAGGCTGTAGCCTGGACCACCATACCAAAAGCCCCAGAGCCTAGTTCTTCACCTAAGGAGGAAACACTCTGGGTATAATCTCATTTTGAATTTTCTCATTTAAATCTTACAGAGAAGTGTAATTGTATTGGTAGATTGTAATGAAACTTGGATCAATAGTGTAAAAAGGTCTGGAAGTACTATAGTTAACTGGTGTTTTGAGGTACTGGAGAATTTTAATTTGATTCTAATTGAAGACAGGCAAATCTCTTAAATTTAGCTGATAATACTTGTCATTTTACTTAAGTAGGATTTTAAATTCAGAGCATTCAGAGTATTTTTACTTTTTTGTACTGGTACATTTACTTAAGTATAATGTCTTGTGGTTAGTGTAATTTATACCCAGTTCTAGGTTCACCCTGGGAAACTCCCATTTCAGATCATATTCAAAGTCCTTGAAATTGATGTAGATATAATCATTGTCATTAGGACCAACCATCTGGATGATCTGAAGCTGGGGCTGATACTGGGGTTTCTAATGGAAGCAAAAAAGAGGTTGCATTTATATCTTCAGGTGCATATGTATGCATGTGTTTGTGAGCTAATGTGAGATAGAGTATATACCTTTTTTTGGACAAAGTAAATGAGCACCACACTAACAACTGCCAAAACAAGAAGCAGAAGAAAAATGCCTATTTTCAGCCCCACTGAGCTGTCATCCGCATCAGGAGAACCTACAATAAGTGATGTATAAAGAGCAGTTACTAATGACATCAGTGTTATCAAAAACAATTGAATTTCATTTAATGATTTTGTGATGTGAAAAAGAGCTTGTTACCTTTGCTGGCCTGGGGCAAAACTGAAAAGTATGCTGTTTTACACCACGATCCAATGGAGTTTGTGAGACAAAATTTCAACAATGGTCCTTTCACTAGTTCTTTACTCAGTGAGCTCTTGATCGTCTTGTTACAGAAGATGTCAGAGTCTGTTTGAGAGGTACCTGGGATCTCCTTGCAGGAAGAGTCTGTTTCAGAACTGCAATGAGACAAAGAGCGTAAACTTTAGGAAATCTGAATTTCAGTATGTGTGTGTGTGTGTGTGTGTGTGTCTATACATCAGGATTACTAGCCCCTCTGACTATAATCATACCTGTCATTGGATGAAGAACAAGACATCCAGATATAGTTAGCTGGCACAAGACTCACAGTCTCACAGGTGATCGTACTACTATTCTCATTCAGATTGAACACTGGTGTCTCTGAAACAAAACCAGTGGATAATAAGCTCTGCACCATTTGAAATAAATCACTAACAAACCCCAAAAAACATTCTCTTACTTGCAACACACACTGATATTGTCTTTGTTTCTTTTTGTCCTCCAGCCTCCAAATGCAATTTATAATCTCCTGAGTTGAGTGAACCACATAGCTTCACAGTCCTAAGAAAACATTGTTATAGCAGAAGCTTTTATATGAAACTGTACTAAAGTCATGCTTCTTTAATTATATGCCACCAGTGTTTTGTACATGTTGAGACATTGACAGAGTTGAGCTCCAGAAACATCAACACATGCAATTACCTGTGTTTTGTTACCCACGTGTCCCTGATGCATTTAGTCATAGTTTTATTAGGCGCTTCCCAGGAACAGTACTGGAGCACAGGGTGGTAGGAAACACTGGCTACCAAACAGGAACCTAATGTGTTCTCAGCTGGTACAATTATGCTCTTGTCCAATTGCACAGAGAGGAAGCCTTTTGCTGAGGCAACACAAGAATAAAACCAGTATAATTGTTACAAATACACCAAAATATTAGAGAGAACAAGAATCATTCAAAATTATTCATTGGTAACATTTGCAATTAGCAAATATACAGAAAATGAGCTCTACTAACCCTGGACATGAATGTAAACTGACTTAGTTTTGTTTTTCTGTCCCCTGCAGGTGTAGGTGACACTGTGGTTCACGTTTACTGATTTGATGAATAGGTAGACCATCCGACTAACATAATGTTTATCACTTTTAATACAAATCTGGAAAAAAAATGTTTTTAAGAATCAATTAGGTAATGCCAATACAGTGACTCTGCATGATAATTTGCTAGATTATTTTAAAAACAAACATAAATGAAATATTTCAAATGTATTCACTTGAAATTTTAAAGAAACACTCAATTGTCTCATTAGAAGATTACTGTACCTCCTTCTCATTTTTAGAAGAGCATGCTAATGCTCTGGCATTCAGTATTTCACTGCCCTTCTCCCATACAGGATACACTTGGTCTTTATTTTTGAATCGACAGCATAGCAGTAAAGACTGATCAGGGCTCACAGTCACATTAGAAACTTCCTCCTTTTTCATTAAGTCACTCTCTAAGTCTGAAAACACAGTAGGACATTGAGTCACACAAGAGAGTAAACTGCCTTTCCTCCAAAGTTAAAATTCAAAGCATATTTCATTTATTGTGGATAAACATAATAAAGAATGTATTTAAGTAAATTACTGAAATATTTATTTACCGTAGTCATAAAGTTGAGAGCATTCTTGTCCTTCAGTGTTTGTAGCACAGCACATCACTCCTTTGTCGTGACATGTTGCACCCGATATTTCACTCTCCGGCGTTTTATTATTTGCATTAAGCTTTTTCTTATTGTTGATGCTGTTTGAACGAAGGAGAAACATTGTTTATTTTAGAAATCATACTTTATTGATATTCTGTTTGAGTAATAATAGAGTCAGTAGGCTATTATTAATTAGTAATCTGAATTTGTGTAATGGATAACATCTTACTCAAGCCACGTGATTGTGGGCTTTGGGTTGCCGTCAGACATGCAATTGATAACAGGGGATTTAAGTCGGTTATCTACATGCTCCAGCTTCAGCTGAGGTTTTCTGGGACGGTCTAGAAAAATATAAAAAAATCAATGTTTGCTATGTTGAGTGCAGACTGAGCATTGTGGAGCAGAGAAGATAAGTGTTGATACTTACTCATAACATGAAGATACACAGTCATCGAGGATTTGGCTCCATTGCTAGTTTCACACTCTAGCGTGTACTCTCCATTTTGTGGTTTTGGGTCCAGGGAATGACTCCCATTTCTGGTAGTTTAAGGAAAAGACTTAGTTCAGTTATTCTGGACATAACGTATAAAGAATAAACACCTGAACAAATACAAAAAACTTCACTTACATTGTCATTACAAGGAAGTTTCCTCTGCTCCAGTGACAGACAGGGTATCCACCAAAGCCCTCCAGGGAGATGTTGAGTTTCTTACCAAGACATACATCCACACTGACAGGACTTGATGCATTCAGATAGTCAGGTGGCACAAACAATACCACCTGCAAGACAGAGTTGACTATTTAATGTCTTGTATTAAAAAGCATTCATTGTGGTATCTTGAATCTGTTCAAAACTTGTGGTGCAAAAACAAAAGGCTTCATTACACCAGTAACTGATAAGACTTTGACATCTATCATTAAAAATATTCACAGGATCAATTCTTGAATTTATTTATTACAAATTCCATATTCTTTACATTAATGCTAAACATTATTCAACACATGCTGTCACATTTTGGACATTTTAACTTGTATTGAAAACCCTAATTATCTGTTGGATTGTCCCAGTGGGACAGTGCGATGTTAAGCCACTCATGAATAATATCAGGACCCTGAAACCGAAGCAGCTAAATGGAATTCAGCCACTGCAAATTTTATTATCTATGTACATCTGTGCTTTCTCCCTACGGACACAAATATAAAAATAATAACTTTAAACTTATGTCCATCACAATAAACTTTGTGTCTCCTTTTACGTTTGAAAAATGTAAATCTTTCTGTGGCTGTATGGTTATCTCCAACCTGTTATCTTTTTAAAAGTTACACTAAAATAACACATAAATGACAAATTGATAAACGGAAATTAAGCAATGGAACATTTATTTAAGTTTGTGTTATTTCTGTCTCTGATGTTTTACAACCTTTTACAGATTTTCCTTAACTCAGTGTTTTTTCTCAGAAAGATGCAGTAGTTCTACCTGTTCAGGTAAAACTTAGTAACAATCCTGGCTGCTTTTACCTCACGGTTGGACACACAGGCCTGGCTCTGCACTCCCACACCGTCGGAGCAGAGCACCCAGACAGCACACAGCAGCAGAACAGCTTGAAAGAAGGAAACTCTTAACTTTATTTCACGTTTATGTTGGCCTATTACTCTCTGAATTACCTGATGCAACTCAAAAATAGAACTTAGCATTTTAAAGAAATGTACTTAAAATTTTAATGTATAACCACAATAAGCCTTTATAAACAAATGTAATAAATGTAATACTTGTCTGTATAGACAAACATAGATTTAAATTTTGTGAATTTACCAAATTCACTCGTCAGCAACTGAATATGCGTCAAGAACTGACTTTAACTCACCCGTAATCATATTTCCCTGATTCTGCATTGACGCTCTCTTTTTGTCTCTGTCACACACACATTTCAAAGTCTGACTGACAAACTCTGATGTACAAGATGAGAGGGCAGCGGCTTTTAAATAGGGGAAGTAGCCTCTAACTGGAAATCATGACGTTTTTCTATGTTCACTGCTGTCGAGCCGCCTGTTGGGTTTGTTGCGCATCTATTCATACAACTGTGGTACATGGAGAGAATGGTCCAGCTTGAGGTTTAAGACTTTTTCAAAGTTAACTTGCTATGAAATGTCACACTTCACATGCATAACGAAGAAGATATAACTTACACATCCTTAAATAGAAAAAATGTAGGGATAAAATATGATACAAATAGGCTGCAAAAATAAACACATTTGCTACGTGTTCTCAAATAGGCCATTTTAATTTTAAGTTTCTTATAAACTATCTTCATAATTTCTCAGTTTTTCGTTATATTGTTGTCATTCTCCTGTTTTTAAGGGGGAAAGCTGTATAAAAGTTGCAATATTCAACTTCAGCTGCAACAATTTAGTTTAATGTTATCCTAGTTCGCAGTGAAAGTACCGATCTTGCAAATCAATCTCAAAAGACATCTACTCCTTCAGCTACGCGGTTTGTTTAGATTCACAATCTACGAGCGCTGCAAATGCACTTTGCAGCTTGCACTTGCAGCAGGTAAACTCAAACACTGTACCCACAATGCAAAGCTATGCTAGCTGGTCCTTAGCGGAGCAGCCTGAAAAAACAACAGGCTACTTTGCGAGGAAGGCAGCTGCATGGACAGTAACAACAACGGCGACCATGATTTCATGCATGCAATGATATTTTCTTAAACCAAAATGCATCGTAGCCTTATAATGTGAGTACTGTGGTGTCTTAGATTTTCTTCACCAGCTGAAGTGATATTAATCCGTTCATTTAAGGGAAAACTGTGCAGGCTAGCTGGCTAGCTCGCTAGCTATCTGCATCTCTCTATGTTTGAGTGTCTTCCGGCAGCAGCGGCGGTGGCAGCAGCGGTGCCATGAACAGTGGACTCCCAGCTTCAGCCGCTCCGCTCGGGGGTGCCGGGATACCCAGTGTCAAGGTGAAGTTTTGCCGATACTACGCGAAAGACAAAACGTGCTTTTATGGAGACGAGTGTCAGTTCCTGCATGAGGATCCGTCCATGGCAAACCTGCCCCTGCACGGCAGCGGCGGTAGTCCCGTCCCGTTGTCCATGGCCGGAGGCGGCGGGACGCCAGCGGGGTATTCTCTCGGTGGCTCGGCGGCGGGCGGCGCGGGGACTGGTGTGTCCAAGAAGAGCGAAACGCTGGGTCCTGCAGGCACGTCTTTGGAGGGACAGCTGTTAACCAGTGAGTAACAATTCAAGTAAGACAAAGCCATGAGCTGGGTGGCTGAGTGTGACTTTACTTTTGGGCCTTGTGGAGCTTTTTTAAAATTTAGCCCGGGGATTCACTAAGGCCTTGTTTGCCTGCCAAGAGTGATTCAGACCCCGCTCTAACATTATGCAGCTAACACGTTTTGTTCTCCTTAGCGGTCCTGTGAACAGTTTTGTCTTCAGGTAGTGTTACTTACGCTCGTTAACAACACATAACATTAGCCATGCTGTTGCAGCTCACATGGAGGAGGCCTGCTGTTGTTGTATGACAGCTGTGAGTGGGCAGAAACCCGCGACTAACCAACGTTAACGTTAGCTGCTGCAGCTATTAGCCAGCTAATCGTAGCTAAACTAATATTAAACTGACTTCCTTAACAGACTTAAAAGTGTCCCTCTTTGCCTTCGAGGAGATATTATCGGTTTTAGTACACATGTTGTTAGTTTTACTCCAGTTAAATGTTATTTATGTGAAAAGTTGTGTTGTTTAGTTTTGTTTGCTAACATTAGCATCGCTATGCCAGTTGCTCACGGGGCATTGTTGTGCTGTCGTGTTTCCCCGACGTGCAGCAAAAAATCATTCACACGCAACTCAGCTGTACATATGTCCAGTGTGACTAGCCCCAGTAGAAACCAATAATTGTCGCCAGCCATTTGTTATCAAAATATACTCGTAGTTGATGTCCATCGTTGTAGCTCACTTTGCAGTTTGCAGTGAAACTGTTTACATGCTTTCTCCATGCTCTCTGGTTTGCCAGGCAAGCCCTCAGTAGTGTTGACATTTACATGAATTACTTTACCTTCTGGTCTCTTAAACTACATAGTTATCTCTCGTTATATCAGGCTAGTGAGTATTTTTCTAAACTTTCTTTGTTGTCCGCAGTCCCAGGTATGGAAGGAGCAAATCTGAGCGATGCCAATCTGACCAACTCATACTTCAGCAGCAGTTTTATTGGGGTCAATGGGTTTGGCAGCCCAGCAGAGTCTAAATACTCAATGATGCAGGTAAAAATGGTAGTAAGAGATACATATAATCAGTGTAATCACAGTGTGACACAAGTCAGTGTGCTCATTGCTGTTTCAGTTATAAGTCTCCAGATAAACTGAGGCACTGCATTACCCATTTAAATGGTTTGTATGTAATTAGTTTATTATATCGTTTTTGGTGTTTAATTGATTTGACTCATTATATCATAATATAATAATACTGGGCCATAATTTATTGATAAACATATGCACAGTCGAGTGCCTTCTACAACACATCTGTTCTTGTAACTGCTCCCTGTAGCGAATGACGACCAGCAGCAGCTCTCCCAGTCTCCTCAATGATGGTGCCAAGAACTTCAGCCACAGCACGCACGGTAAGACTCCTACAGTCGTCTATGGAGCAGTAATCAGCACTCATCCACTGTGTATTGAAAGTAGCACTGCTCAAGTCCTACACTCTGATCTTCCACAGATCCAGTGAACTCACAGACATCCTCACTGTTCAGTGATTTTGGTGCTCTTAGCATTTCCCAAAGGAGAAAGGTGAGCGCACATGCCTCTTGTCCAAGACTTTGGATGTTTTTTGAAATACTTTTAAAGATCAGCTCTGTAGTTGTGTATGAGCAGATACTTAAGTAACATAAGTAGGATAAATAATTTTTTTTATTTTTGTCTTTATTGCTTATAACAGCACTGGTACACTTGGTATAATTCTTGCACATTTTTTCCTGTGTGTCACCAGGCTCCTAACCCAGCAGCAAGTGAGTTTATTCCTAAGGGAGCTCCGCGTATGGCCACCATGGCTCAGTCCACTGTCCAGGCCTTTCCCTTGCCTTTGTGCCCACATCCTGGCCTCAGCAGCTCCACTGCTGCTGCACTTGCTCCAGGTGGGTTTTTTAAAGTGAGAACTAATAAGAAATCACCCTGTTGCATTTGCTTTGCTTCATTTTCTCCATGACTTTGTTTGTTTTCTATATTTAGCTTTGAAATTGTATAGTTTAGCAATTTAGGGGATTCTCTGTTGTATGTAACACCATATGTGCTACTGCTGAAAGTAGATCTCTTTTGCTTTTGCTTTTCAGGTGTTTTTTATGATTTCAGACAGTGAATGCTGAATGGTTTTTTTTTTTTCTTGAGGTATAATTTTTTTTCTTGTCAATTTTAGGCATGTCTTTGTCTGCGGGTTCTTCTCCTCTCCACTCCCCAAAAATTACACCACACACCTCACCTGCTCCTCGTCGGCGCAGTCACACCCCAAATCCTGCCAACTACATGGTGCCCACCACCGCATCTGACCAGGGCACTCACATTATCCAGAAAGAGACTGTAGGAGGGACCACCTACTTCTACACAGACAACACCCCAGCACCATTGGCTGGGATGGTATGTGCTGCTCTACTTAGAGTTGGAAATACATTAGAGGACTCTAAAAGTCTAATCTAAATATATAAAGATGCAACATTATACAGTAACTCTTGTAGAGATTGATAGTGAACAATAAAATTGTATTTAGACCTGAGGATCTTTCAGGGGACAATTCTTGCACACTGCCAATTGCCTTGGTTTGCAGTCTGCTCTATTTTGTGACAACTTGTGACATCAATCCTGTCTTAAAAACAGTCATTATTTCCAGCTAGGGTTTATTGTTTGGCTTCAAATGGCATTACTTACCTAGCACTTTCACACATTAAAATCCAGAGTTTCATTCCACCTTATTCATTTGTGTAGCTATACGATATTGCTTGAAAAAGTAATACATATATAATTACACTGGTTTTCATTTCTCAATAAATAGGAAGTTGATTTTTTTTCTGGTTTCATTGCAGGTGTTTCCTACCTACCATATCTATCCCCCCACTGCTCCCCATGTGGCTTACATGCAGCCGAAAGCCAATGCCCCGTCCTTCTTCATGGCTGATGAGCTCAGACAGGTATTACCCCACTCGCTCTCCCTCGCTTTCATGTCCCTGTTGTTTTCTTGTCTGATATGATACACTTTTGTTTCACTTTCAGGAGTTGATAAACAGACACCTTATAACTATGGCCCAGATTGACCACTCAGAAAACCCAGGTAAAGGGTCTGCTCAAAGCAAAGGCTTGTTACTCATTCCATGATTTACCATTTAAATTCTTTGTTTTTTATGTTCACAAGTACACAAGCCAGCATTGTTAGCTAAAACTAATGCAAAGTCTATTGTGGAGTTGATTTCCTAACATTAGTGTTGAAATAGATCTTTTGCGGTCTCTGTGGGTCGTGGGTCTTGCTTCCAGTTACTCAGATGCTTATGCTTTTTTTTCTCTCAGACACAATAATGGCCTGTCAAATTACATAATGATGCAAATGTGAAAACCTAATGAAATTCGTAACATAGTTAAAACTAGTAATTGTTTATAAGGACTATGACCTAGAACCTACTTAAAGTGCTCATATCCCTTTGATCGTGTGCATCTGTAAAGCATCAAGTTTATGAGATTTTTTTTATTTTTTATTTTTTGGCAGATGTACCATCTGATGTGGATAGCTACCACAGCCTGTTCCCCCTCGAGCCCCTCCTCCCACCAAACCGCATGCGGAAGACCAGCAATTTCAGCTACATCACCTCCTGCTACAAGGCCGTCAACAGCAAGGATGACCTGCCTTACTGCCTGAGGAGAATACATGGTGATAAGAAATAATTTTTCAAAGAAGCATAACACAGATGCCACAAACCCAAAATGGCCAATTTGTCAAATTATGCAATCATGTTGAATATTAAGTTAACTTTATTTAAGAAGTGAAAAAAACAAGCAGCTCCCTTAGCTAATCACTTGCTTCAAAAACAGTAAAAAAAACAACAACAACTAGTGATCCAGTCTAGTGATTGCAGTGGCAGAATCTTAGATGGTTTATCTAAGTTTAAGATAACCAATTTGACGCATAGACAAATAATTGAGAAGACAGTTAATGCATTACTGTTGTGTAGTAAAATACAAAACAAATTTAATTACAGCTTTTAGTTGTTATTTATTTAATTTATCTGTTATTTTGGATTATCAGTGCAGGACACATAGCTTCTCGCCTCCCTTAGGATTAACTTGAAATGCTTTTTGTTGTAATGCTGGCACAGAATGTTGTACTTGTGTAAAATAATAATTATTTTTAAATTAATTTTGACATGCCTATGTGTATGTTGTGTATCTATAAAATGTGTCCAGCTTTCCGCCTTGTCAACACCAAGTGCATGATGCTGGTTGACATGTGGAAGAAGATCCAGCACTCAAACTGTGTGACACTGAGAGAGGTCTTCACCACCAAGGCCTTTGGAGACCACTGTGAGTGTGTAGAACCTGTTTATGTGAACAACTTGAACAATTCTGTTAGTTTTTCTCTCAGATCTAAAATATAATCGTTACATTATTTTTAAGGTTTTTTTACACTAATTTTGGGAGTTTCACAATTAATTTAGATTCATCTTTACGACTTACAATATATTTAACCAAAAATGCTAAACTAAGGTTAGCTGTAATGATGTACTTGCTACTGCAGTATGGCAATCAGATGCAAGATGCATAATTGTCACTAAAGGTTTGCTTTATTTAGCAATTAAAAATTAGCAGGAGAGATGATGTACCCAGCTGACTGCTAGAAACTATGATTCTGTAATTCTCACATTTGATGGTCTCGAGATGGTGAAGAAAAACACTTTAAGGAATACAATGCTCTATTTTCTGAACACGAACTCTTTTTGCCTTAGCATTGGTGTTCTCTTATGACTTCCATGCGGGAGCAGAAACCATGTTCAGCAGACACTTCAATGACCCAGCAGCAGACTCGTACTTTACCAAGAGGAAGTGGGGTGAGTGCCTTTTCCAACTCTTCCTCCTTGACACTGAAGTAGACCCAGCATTACCTCAGATGCTTCTCTGCAACTCTCTGCTTCACACATTTTGAGTTTGTTTACTTGTTTGCTAATGAGGTCATTGGTATAGGTCTATTTGCATGTGCAGTGAGTGCGGTTGGCTCATGCCTGACGTTTGCTGGCTTAGACTGTGTATATCAATTTGGTTGGTTTAACATACACGCAATTTACAAGGTTTAGAGGTCTAAAGCTATTTCCTTTGTTGTTTTGAGGCTTCAAAGAGGATTCAAATATTTGGGGTCTGTAAAGCATTTCACAGTTGTATGTGTGACACATGTATGTGTCTGTGCAAGACAGACGTAAGGACCTGAAGGAAACTGTGGCTGAAACTGATATTAGGACAGGTGGCCTACCTACAGCATTTCAAACAGAGGAAGCAAAACCAGTCAGACCATGGGCATTGTGTAGTCTGTAGAAAATACAAACCATAAAATAGAAAAATTGCATTTGCAAAGCTGTTGCACAGTCGAACATATTTAAAAAAATTACCCAAAGGACCTGGACTATATAGGTAAAATTTCTTTCTTTTTGAAGTAACCTTTAGGCAAACTCCGGTATTCTGTGTGACATTGTTGCTTTAGTTGCAGCACACACTATAGCACTCCTTTGCCTGATTTTAATTACCCAATCTCACATTGACCGCAAGCGTTAAAGTATATTGCGTATAGTAAAACAATGTTCTGCACACACAGTAAACATGATTTACAGGAAGAGTGAGCTTCTTTTCCTCGTTTATTGTGTACATGCTATAGCTGAAATTATCATTAATTTTTTAAATCATAAATATTTTCTTTTTTACTAGGGAATATCGTAGAGATCCAGGTTCTCAATTGTGAGGATTTTATTTTTGACTGTAAACTAAATGTCTTAGCGTAGTGGACTGTTCATTATTCAATACCAGAGAGGTGGTTTGCCATAAAGATAAGATAAGTAAGTCAGTTGTCAGTTTGAGGTTTAGTTCCTAAGTAATGTCTAACGCTTCAGATGTTTATATGATAAAGCATCTCCCTGTGTGCAGGACAACATGAGCCTCCCCCGCCACGGCAGCATGCAGGTCTGCTCCCCGAGTCACTGATCTGGGCCTACATTGTCCAGCTTAGTTCGGCCCTCCGCACCATCCACACTGCTGGCCTGGCCTGTCGTGTCATGGACCCCAGCAAGATTCTCATTACTGGCAAAACCAGGTATGCACATCCATTTAAAATTTCTCAGTCAATTCATGATTCACATGGGTGCACAAATGTTATTCATTAGAAAACCTGTCCCACGCAACCATAAATGGAGGTGCACATAACAGCATAATTTTCAGTTTCTGTTAACTGTAAATACATTCAAAGTGGAAGAGCATTTTCAGTGGAGGCTTTGTACAACTACGTGGCTGTGCATGCACATGAATATAATGCATACAAAAAAATTCATATCTCTGCAGGTTACGGGTGAACTGCGTTGGTGTGTTTGACGTCTTAACTTTTGACAACAGTCAGACAAATCATCTTGCTCTAATGCCACAGTACCAGGTACTTTTTAACGATGTTGCCTGCTTGGTTAACTTCTTTTTTTCTTTTTCTTTTTTAAATGGGAAGTTCTTACATATGTGTACTTCTGTTTGTGTTTTTTGTCATGTAGCAAGCGGACCTAGTATCGCTGGGCAAGGTGGTGCTGGCACTGGCATGTAACTCCCTGGCTGGCATTCAAAGGGAGAACCTGCAGAAGGCCATGGAACTGGTGTCTATTAACTACTCTTCAGACCTCAAGAACCTCATTCTGTAAGAAAGGGAGAGGGGTGTGGCACAACGCAGCATGCTTTGTCCATATCAGTCACTGATTTGGGGTTTTGTCATTTTTTTGTATAGTGTTATGACTAGTCTTAATTAAAGTTTGCACGTGGCTTGGGTTTTGGACGGTGACCTTTTTAATTTAACAATAATGCTCTGTGAACATCCCCATGTCCTCATTTTGCTGATTGAGTATTTAGTTTATTCTCTTTGCCTGTTGGCAACAACTTTCTTTTCCTCCAACCATAAGATGTAGTCAGGTTTTCCCAAGGTAGCAACTTTGCCACAAATTACCCCATGCCTGATGATGATGTGTGTCAGGAGTGAACGATTTCAAACCAACATTTGAAAAACATCTCTAGTAAGACGTAGCAAAAAGCTCAGTGTTTACAGTTTTTCTAAGAATCATATCCAGGTTGAAATTATTGTGTTTTAGGACTGATTGATGTCATACAATGCAGATTGATACATGTTGCTATTCAGTGTGTGATAGTACTTGCATCAACAAGTGCCTTTTTTAAAATGGCCTAGATAAAAAAAAACATTGTGGTCAAAGCTGCACACAGCACTATGTGTACATGTCAGACAGTATTTATTGGACTCAGCATAAATCAGGGTTGGTCACTCCTGGTCCTCGAGTGCCGCTTCCTGCTTGTTTTTCAACCATCCCTCCACTTACAGCTTCTGACTGGCTGAAAAGGCTGGATCAGCAGCGGGTAGGACAGGGATAACAGTGTGCTTCTATAACCTCCAAAGATGGTTCGGTTGTCAAATTTTTATATTTATATTATTGCCTTTTGTTCATGAGGAAAGCAGAATTTGAATACCTACATAATATGGCTTCAAGACATGGTTGGATGTTTGCATCACAATACATATGGTCGTAATTGCTAGTTGAAGAACTTGTCTTAATGCTAACTGGATTTCATATTTCCGATTCACCTCAAGGTAAGCAGACTTTTTTGTGTATATGCAGGTATCTGCTGACTGAACAGTCACGCCTGCGCAGCGTCAATGACATTATGCCAATGATTGGAGCCCGGTTCTACACACAACTGGATGCGTCGCAGATGAGGAATGATGTCATTGAGGAGGACCTGGCCAAGGTATAAGACATGTCCTACATTTATGTTCAGGAACCCTTAGAAAAACACATGTAGAGATCATTTGTAATGTATCTGGCATTGAACAGAAACATGTGAGTATGCATGGTTCAGTCAGGTTCATTTCAGGCTGATAGTGTTGGGTTGTTGGGTGGTGGTCATAAATGGGGCTTTGGTGAAGTTGGCCAAGAAGGAAGTTGTGTGCATATAGGGTGTTGTGTGATGTAGTGTAGGCTTTGCAGTCCCGTCTTGAATTTAGTTTCCCCATGTTAAAGTGTGAACGTGTGAAACGTCCTCTGTTTTATTAACCCTGAGGTTTAGGGCTGCAGTTGTAGCTGCATCATTGCAAGATTTGTTTTGTCAATCTGCAGACCAGAGCCAGAAACGAACTTTTTGTCACACAGTACATTGTAAACATGTAAATAAATTGATGTACCTGCTGATATAGTTGTTGAGATTAATTTACAGTAGGTTGTGATATTTATGATCTTCCTGAATTCATCTTTAGATCCTGTCTTTCAAGTAATTCTTAATCTGGCTTGAGACTGCATACAAAATAAATGTAGCTTCTTCTGGTTGACATTCAGTAAGTGTCTCCTGGAAGCTGTGAGAAAAGATTGTTTTGAAGGAGGTAATACACTTCTGCCTTTTAATATTAGAAATGTTTCTTCTGTCTTCACTCTAATTTTTCCGCATCTTAATGTATCTATTAATTCTTTTGTGTGCATATTTATTCATTCATATGTTGTGTATTGAGTCGTTTCACAGCAGTAGCTTGATACATTCCAACAACCAAAAAGCAGTGTTAAATGTTTTGCGTGAATGAGAATGTGTTTGTTTTATGTTTACAAGCTGAATTTTACTTCTTCCTACAGCCTCTAGAAGCAGAATACTTTCGTCAATTGGTGCCAGATTCTAAATGTGTTACTTTACGTAGTCCTACCTAATTAAGTCCTAATTGTAAATATTAAACTAAAAACCTACGACTCTGCTTCACTGCTCTATTTACATGAGTATTCATCCTGTGCAGCTGCTTGAAAAACTCCCACTACTTTATGAATTGTGTCTTCATAATTTTGCACCAATTGTTTTTTTTACTTGCAGGAAGTGCAAAATGGCCGTCTCTTCCGTTTGTTGGCCAAACTGGGCACCATCAACGAGCGGCCTGAGTAAGTTGAACTTGTGTGATGATCCATTGGTATGTGTGGTTTGTGTTTGTGTTACTACTCTGACCTTGTGTTGTGTAAATCAGATTTCAGAAGGACCCAACGTGGTCGGAGACGGGCGACCGCTACCTGTTAAAGCTTTTCCGAGATCACCTGTTTCACCAGGTGACAGAAGCTGGGACGCCTTGGATTGACCTCAGCCACATTGTCTCCTGCCTCAACAAAGTCAGTGAGCTTTCTTGTTTTCTTCTGTTTAGTTTAGTTTTTTTTTTTTTGATGGAATTTGAATGTGCATCTGTTTGATAAGTTGTTAATTGAACAGTTGAATGTGCAGAGGCTGACAGATTGTAGAGGATAGTAAACGTAGGGATGATGACCTCAGCACTTTAAACCAGTTTGTTAGGTCGCTTTCTGCGTGCTTTGCAGAAGTAACAGTACATCTTATCGTCTTCCAGCTTAGCTTTCTCGAAGACTTGTCACAAGTTGTTGTTCTTTTCTGACTTTCTCACTACATAACTTCACGCTCTCTAATGACTCCACATATACTTATCTTAGGCAGCACGAAAGCATGAAATCTACTTACGTCCTCATTGCTTTAATCTGCCAATAATTTTCTAGGCTAATTATTTTGCCTAAGATGTATAAAATTCCATATCCAACAACTGTTTTCTTTAAAACAACAACAATAATTTATTGTGTTTTTCCTGTATCTTCCTTAGCTGGATGCAGGCGTTCCTGAGAAGATCAGCCTGGTGTCTCGGGATGAGAAAAGTGTCCTGGTTGTGACCTACTCAGACCTGAAGCGCTGTTTTGACAGTACCTTCCAGGAGCTGCAGGCAGCAGCCGCTGGCTCTCTGTAGCGCCCTCTTCAGGCCCAGGGTAGGACTGCCCAGACCTGGAGCATAATATTGCACTACAGCGGAGGACCAGGCTCATGGAGATGACATCAAAATGGTGAAGACAGCAGGGCAGGGCTTCGTGAACCACAGTCACATACACTGACCCTGTCCACCAGGAAGGCTTTTTCTAAAGTGTAATTTTTTTAGTTTTCCTAAACCCCGCAGCTGAAAATCAAAAAAACAAAAGGAAAAAATAGACAAACTGATAAACGAGGATGATGACATTTTTTTTAGATTTGGGGAACAAAATGAAAAACAAACCATGAGGTTTTGAACTTTTTTCCTGCTTTTATTGTTTATTTCTACAGTCGGGGTTTGTTTTTCTGAGGAGGATGCACTAAGATTTTAATTTTTTTGTTTATTTTTTATTTTTATGAATATGTGTGAGTGGCCTACGGGGTGTACAGAGAGAGCTAACTTCACACACACGGACATAAAACATCAGAGCTGAACCAGAATTAAAAAACGGCAACAAAAAAAGAGAAAACCAGCTTTCCACTGACTGCATCTCTCTCTTCCGGCTGGAGAGGACACCCCTTCATTCTGATGCACTAGGAGATGGGACACACCACTTGAGGCTTGTGTCGGGGTGAGATGGCATCTATTTAATGAAATAGACCAGCCCGCCTTGGTTGTTGGGTCCCCCCTCTGAAAGGACAAACCACTTGGGTGGATGGAAAGGTTCTTAAAACTGGACTAATCAATGGACTTCTGACATTTTAGTTAAGGAGATTGTGGAACATCAGGTTCATATTTGGGGGTGGGTGGGTGGGCGGGAAAGCATGGACTGGGATTTTGGGGGATGAAATCTGGTTTCTGTTGGCACTGAGGAAGGGGTGTCTTCTGGTGATGCCATCTACCAAGGGTTTGTTACATATGCAGAAACCACTTTTGGTTAATGCGCAATGTGAACCACCAAGGATGGGCTATTTTGGTTCAACTGTCCAGCACTTGGGGGTACCCTGTGGGTGGGGTTTATGTTGAGGTGGTGCCACAGCTGCCTCTGTGTGGAATGTCCTTATTTGTCTCCCACCCGTCCTTCCACCCTCACCGTCCCTTTTTTCTGTCTCTCTCTTACTCCCCTCTTCTACCTCCTTTTATCCCAAACTTTACTTCCCCTCAGGGGGTCTGGGTCCCTCTATATTTGGAAAAAAAGTGATGCTTTTCGTGTTTTTTGTTTTTTTCTTGCTGATTTTTCTCTTTACTCAGCTGTTGTGCAGGAATGCATGATGGGGAAACAGGAGGGCAATTCATTTTTGGCTCAGCTCAACTTTTATTATTCTGTGGACCAATTCCAGCAGGGTAAAGGGGAAGGGATGGAGGGGCAAGGAGAATAGGAACAGGGCACCAACAGATTTTGTTTTATTTGACTTTTTAAGATCATGAAATACAAATGTGCTGGAGACAGAGCAGTGGCGCTGGCTGTTGCACTCACTGGGATGGCTTGGATTTCTCTCAGGATGACAAACAGCTGGAGGGACCCAATGACTGAATGTGTTTGGGTGTCATTGGCCACCTCCTGTCCAGTCAGATAGATGAGCTACAGTGGAGTGGGCGGGACGTCTTTAGATGGCGGTTTTAGGACGTTAATGGTTTTGTAGAGATCATTCAGTGAGGGATTTCTTGTTGCCCTTAAGCACAGTTAAATACGCTGTTGACAATTTGAAGCAAAGGTTTTTACTAATTAATTTGGTACAAACCCACTTTGTGCCAGAAAAATCACAATCCAGGAGCTGTGAACGACATAATTAAGTGCAACATCTTGGCTGCAGCTGGTTTTATATTAAACTTTTCAAAGTTGTCAATAGTCTGTTCTTTAGGGCAACAAACTTGCAGGGCGCTGGCTTTGTTAGATCATGTACTACTTCCTCGGTTTTAGTGAAATGAACAGACAAAAACATTTTGGTGAATGTGGTGCTTTAGAAACCCCTCAAGACACACACATAAGCACACACGCCCCCAACTCAATCTACACAATGTCAGTGCTCATATCACTATTTTCCACATCATAACACACACTCCAGTTAATATTAGTGATAATGTTCTTCTCTTCCCCCCACATCAACATACCTACAATCAACATCTTAGTATGTTTTATGCCCCTCTTGTGTTCATTGTCTCAAATTTTGCAATATTTGTGTGTACAGCAGTATTTTAATAAAGAATACCAAGACTGACGCATGACTGATATTATCTGTTTTTATAATTAAGACTGTGACAACTATTAATTAACACATGAGCAGAACTAAACACTAATGTCAATGTAAGGGTTAGATTTTGGTACATAAACAATTACATTCTTCAATCACTGTATGAAAATACAAAGCAAATACAATTTACTTCACAAACTTTTTCAAAGTTTGTTTGGTAATATGAGAACATATTTTATATGTGGTCCTTGTGTTGTTGTGTGACAACGTTCAGACATGCAAATGCAGCAGAGTTATCAGATACCACTGTCCAGACACAGATTGCATGTTATCCTCTGTATGCGTATCACAATGGGGACGTTTGAAGACGGATAAATGCCAAAATTTATCTTATGTTCTCTATCAAGCATTCGCTCGGTATACCTCACTCATGCTATCAGAGAACCGGGGTTACGGTCGTAACCTTAAGTTTTGTAGGGGTACAATAAACAATTATTTCAGAATAATCCGTTTTTGATTAATATTTTTACTGACATATATAAACATCTGAGAGAAAGAAAAGCTGCAGGGCCTCACAACTAAGCTTTGTAAAATAATTATCAAAATAGTTGCCAATTAATATTCTGTCAGCAAAAATTGTTTGAGAAAAAGAAATGGACAAATGGAAATTGACAGTCAATTAAATATTTTCAATATTTGTGTTTTTGTACACTGAAAAAACTCTGAATGTTGTGATTACATGTCAAAGTATACTTCACATAAAATTGAATATACACTCAGCTGCAACTTTATTAGGTCAATATACCAAAACCTTCTAAATCACCTCTGCAATTGTTCCTATGTTTATGAAGGTTCTAATGTATTGTTTTCATTGATTTATTGTTTTAGAAGTGCTGATTCAACCATAAAGCCATTTTCCAGGCTGTAGGCTGTATTATGTTCCACCAGGAGATGTTTCTAACATTGCATAATAACTCAGCACCTTTTTAAAATACTTTAATTAAACAGAACATTGTAACCATCACAATACATTTTATTGCAGGGATGTTGTGTGACTGCATTAGCTGGTGGTGGCTAATAAACTTTCAAATGAGTGTAGTTTACATTCATAAAAGTTCAGAAACAAATTAAAGAGCATAATTGATTAAGAAACAAACATGTAATACATGGTTGCTGCATTAAAATAAATACAGATACATTCTGTCTAACACATACTATAATTCAGTGGGTAACGTTTTTTCCAGCATATAGTAGTTGTGTAAGAGGAACAGTTAATTCATACAGCAGTGTTCTTCTTCACAAAGCTCAGAGCATGAGGTACCAGTGTAAAAAAGCTCTTAATAGGTGGGTAAATACATTCTGCATAATTGGATGGAGGGGGCCACGGTGGTGTGGTGGTTACCACTGTCGCCTCACAGCAAGAAGGACCCAGATTTGAATCCACAGGTCGGCCGGGTGCCTTTCTGTGTGGAGTTTGCATGTTCTCCCCATGTCTGCGTTGGTTCTCTCCAGGCTTCCTCCCACAGTCCAAAGACATGCAATTAACCTAACATGCAGTTAGGTTAATTGGTGACTAATTTGCCCATAGGTGTGAATGTGAGTGTGAATGTTTGTCTGTCTTTATATGTCAGCCCTGTGATAGACTGGTGACCTGTCCTCTCACCCAGTGACAGCTGGGACAGGCTCCAGCACTTCCACGACCCTTGAGAGAACAAGTGGTTAGGATAATGATGGATGAATAAGTACTGTCAGGTAATACTTAGCTGCTCTTGGAAGGGGCGCATGGAAATGCTAAAGATAATTCTTTAAAATCATAATGAAGCTATGTTGTGTTGCATGTGTAGATATCAAAACAATTTATACGTTTGGTTGAAGAAGGAAGATTTAAAACTAGTGTGAGCTAAGAGCAGGACAGATGAGTTCAGTTATTATTATGAGGTAGCGGATTCAAACAGCAAATGTATAAAAAAGCTGAATATTCTGAATCATTAGAAATGATGAGCAGGAGAATATTTACCCTGTGTAAAGCTGTCAAAGAATAAGAGAAGAGCAGATGCTAGAGGGAGGGATAGAGGAAGGCAGAGTTGTAGTCTGGAGGAGGCGAGCCTCCTTCGTCAGACTCCCAGCTACACGGCAGGATAGACGGCTCTTCATCACTGCCCAGGAAGGGCACCTGGTTGTCCCGGCACTTGAAGGTAAAGAACCTACGTATAAAAACATGCATATTATGAATTGTCTAATTTATTGTGCATTCACGCTTTGACTGATTCTTGAATTAATTATTTTCACACAGTTAAAACATTCACTCATCATTTGACAAAATGTCTGTTTGCCACAGAACCAAATCAACACAAGCAGCATGCGTTTTTCTTCATCTGAGACATTTCTCCAGTCAGTGATTATGATGTTTGTATTAAACTGAACAAAAACGTCATCTCAGAGACGATTGGCAGTCTTAGTTGGTGGGCAGCAAGTCAAGGATTAAGAGGTCAAAAGGTCACCACCTGCTGAATTTCTTGTTCTTGGTGCTGTTATTCCAAGTCACATGCTTCATCTCCTCAGATTGCAGGACCATGCCGCTGTCACTCTGCTCATCCTGAAGCAAAGAGGATGCAAACATCAGGGAGTTACTGTTTTCTCTGAAATGATTCATTTCTGACAAAAATGAGGATCCATTTTTGTCTCACCCCCTCTATGTGTGTGGGTGTGTGCATACAAGCAGAAGTGAAGGTGTTTTCTTACATTACAGTTGTCTGACTCCTGGCAGGGTACTTCCTCAAATGTCTGAAGTGTAGCCATACCTCTCATGTAACTGTTGAATTCAAATTCAAAACAAAAGTTAGACTCAAAATCTCAAAATCTCTGTTTCGTGTTGTTTCAATAATTAGTTTCAGTCACCCCACACGGCCCTCTCCCATCACTTTCACATCTACTAACAGCCTTTCTCTACCTCACTTGATCATTCATGCACACACACTGTGCAAATCAGTTAAGTGAAGGTGCGTCCTGTGTACTAAATGTTCTCTCTTACATGCTCACATACCTCAAGTTTGTGACTGCAAGTGGATTTTCTTTGAAATTCTCTCTGTGATTTGTATCTTCATTCAAGAAAGATCCCAAAGGAATATAATCTTTCCCATCCTGCTGAAAAGATTGGACAAAGTGGGACATTAAATTAATACATTATCTTGTTATTTAATTTATGTGGCTTGTCTTTTTGTGTAGCTTATCCATGTCTAGAAAAAAAACCCTGACCTGCTGAACCCTCGCCTGCAGCAGGTCTCCCAGCGTCTCCACCAGGTTAGTGAAGGTGGGCCTGTCTGAGGGACTGGGCTCCCAGCATGCCAGCATTGTGCTATAACTGTACGCACACAAGCAAACGTATATTGTTTAATTTCAGTCAAAACATTAACAGTTTCACAGTCTGTGTCACTGCTATAGGGGCTATGGCTGATGACACAAAGGTTTCAGCATGCTCCTCCACCTGCAGCGGTCTACAGTATCGTTTTCTGTGAACTATAGGTTGAATGTCTGGGTGCAAAGATTTCTTGGAGAAGTTGAATGTTGGGCTCCCTCATCACAACGCCACCTTATGCAGTATTTTATTATAAAACATCAACCCACATCTCAGGTGTGCTGTACTCTGGTGCTCGCATCCTTGTTCCTCCCTTCAGTCTGTGGCAGAACTCCTCATCTATTTGAATACCAGGGTATGGAGAGGCTCCTGTTGGACAAATACACACATTAAATGTCAGAATATACTGGGGGGGGGGGGCTTTTTTCCATTGGATTGCATTTTAACATGAGATGTTTCTGTTTGTCCATCTACTGTATATGTTTAGATTGAATGCATGGTGACTCTTACCCAAAGAGAAGATCTCCCACAGCAGGATACCATAGGACCACACGTCACTCTGAGTGGTAAACACTTTGTCAAAGATGGACTCGGGAGACATCCACTTCAGAGGGAGGCGGGCCTGAAGGCAATTTGAGCACAGCAGTAGGGTTACAAAACATCCTTTATGTGAGAAAATATTTAAAGTTCATCTGGTAGACCACAGGTTCTGAAAAAAAAGTACATACAGCTCTGGAAAAAATTAAGAGACCACTGTAAAATAACTGACAACATAACTCCCAAATTCCACATACAAATATTGTCATTTAGAGCATTTATTTGCAGAAAATGAAAAATGGTCAAAATACCAGAAAAGGTCCAGTGTTTTCAGACCTCAAATAATGCAAAAAAAACAAAAACAAAACAAAACAAGTTCATATTAATTTTTACACAACACATTACTTATGTTTGAACTTAGGAAGTGTTCAGAAATCAATATTTGGTGGAATAACCCTTATTGACAATCACAGCTTTCATGCAGTGGTCTCTTAATTTTGTCCAGAGCTGTATATATTATTAATATAGTTTTTCACATTTTGTAGTTTTCCTGTTTCACCTACTACACATAGAATAACTTCATGTTTCGTCATTTACTGAATGATTTAATTAAAAATGGAAAACATACATTATTATTGACTATTCTGAATTATGAATTAAACTTAAGAGCCTATCATAGAATCAAATATTCAAAACAAAGTTGACATACAGTATTGCAAAAACGCAAATTTTCTTTGCTGTTCTGATTAAAGTCCCAGCTTTCATTGTGATTATTATATGTTGGAAGAGTGCAAGAAATGCAATATCCCTCCACTATCTGTTACTTGTAAACTTTGGACTTTGGAGCTACATTTTCATGTGTACACACATCTCCCTTGCGGACATAGTCGGGGTCTTTGTAGATGTCTCTGGCCAGACCGAAGTCGCAGATCTTCACCACTTTATTGTCAGACAGCAGAACGTTCCTGGCTGCCAGATCTCTGTGAATACACTGATGCAGATACATAGATTACATGATTAATAAAATAAATGAAACATGCATATGTGCACATACATGCACGCTCTGCAGAGAATTATCAGACCTTGCGAGATGCCAGAAACTCCATTCCTCGTGCCACCTGGAAGCTGAAGGAGATCAGATCCTCCAGGAATAAAGGAGAGTTGGAAGCAGAGTTGGGATCTAGAAGAGTAAAGAGATGAGGGACAGGTATCTAAAAATCTGTTTCAAAATGTTTGG
Organism: Sandelia bainsii; assembly: GCA_032362345.1. Classification (NCBI taxonomy): domain Eukaryota; kingdom Metazoa; phylum Chordata; class Actinopteri; order Anabantiformes; family Anabantidae; genus Sandelia; species Sandelia bainsii. Next base: position 22,705,251 of record JAUMHL010000013.1, read on the forward strand.
AAAATGTTGTTCACTGAGCTCCTGTCTTACCAAGGTCTTTCTCTTTCTCCCCTCTCAGAGTAAACTCTGTTTTAATGTTGTTCTGGTTGTCAGGCATACTGCTAACACAACTCAGCCCTCCATCCTTTCCTCCAGACAACTGAGACAGGGAGAGATCAGTAATTGCTATTAAATATTGTATGAAAGATAGTGAAAATTACATCTGTAAAAGGTTAGAATAGATTCAACTGTTAAGGCTAAAGTGGCTTCTTGGAGTTGTTGAGAGGTAGTTTTCTTCAGTTTCTTGTGAAAATAACCTTTGAGGTCACAATATTCAGTTATGTCTAAACTTGTGAAGAAAATAAGGAAGTTAACGTCCTGCTCTAGAACTGATAAAATCTTCAGCCCTCTAACAGATTGCAGAAGTGAGTTTATGAATGTATGATTTTGTAATTGTATATAGCACAAAAAAGGTGATGGTTTTGTGCTGTGTGAAGTATTTGCATGCCATGGATGTCCTGTTTTCTGTGAAGCATGGCTATCATGACACCATCTTTGACTGTGTTCGTGGACAACTGTTGAAGCTGCAAAACTCACCTGACCATGCTCAAAGACGTCTCTCTTGCTTTTTAGGAAGTGAGAGAGGTTTCCATAGCGACAGTACTCCACAATGACCATGAGTGGTCCTGCACATGCACAAAACACAAACACATTTTAAAAATATGTGTCATAGCATAAACCTATGCAGTACAATGACTAACATCCTCACAGTATAACTGAATTTTACAAACTTTTTTTTAATGTTTAGAACACACATGCATAGAAATGCACACACCTCCTGGCTTGGTGCAGGCTCCCAGTAGGTTCACAACATTCAGATGGTGTCCAATGTGGTTCAGGATCTTCAACTCAGTCATCAGAGCCTTGTGTTCGCTGGCTGTAGCTCCCTCTGGTGGACAAATAGCAGAAAAGAAAAGCAAGTGGCACACATGGTCTGACACACAACTGTATTTTCAGAACACCAGACACTTATTCTTGTACCTTTGAGCATCTTAACAGCCACAGTCCTGCAGCTGGTGGAGTTGTCTATACCAATCGCAGATGCCTGGATCACTTTACCGAAGGCCCCACGGCCCAGAGGTTTACCTGTGAGAAAGAGACCGAGGGTGGTGGGAAACAGGGTTGTGTTTGTGAGTCAAATTAAGCAATAGTAACAACTTTTTTAGTTACTTTTATCATCCATCCCAGACATGAGATTTTGGTAAGAGTAGATCACATCAACAGTTCATCTAACAGAATCCCACCCTGATGATAGTGAGAGCTGATTAGTTCCAGTAAACACAGATTACACACCCCCTGCTGGAGTTGATTAGCTCTCCACGGACAAACACAGACACAAAGTCTGATTAATGGAATGAGAGTCACTCCCAATAATAATCTGATAAGGCCTATGAGAAAATCCTCCTGTCTGTTATGTGATCTTAAATAACTCGCCACACTCCCATCGTGAAATTCAAATTCCAAAAATGTGCATGTTTGATTTCACAGCTGTTGTCAATCTATGCTATTGACATACATTTTTGAATTTCATTTACGAAAAAAAGATATTTACCTAATTTGAGACGCTCCCGGGGGAACTCCCATTGGTTCGGGTCGTATTGTAGCCTCTCACACTGCTCCTCTATAGGCCCATCTCCTGTGTCCAGAATGATTGACAGGTACTCTGGTTTGGTGTTTGAGGTGTTGGACTTCACAGAAAGAAGAGAGTGATTTGTGGAACAAAAAAAACAAACAAAAAACAAAAACAGATAAATGAATTTAAGTGAATATTAAAAGATTGTATTATGGGAGATTGTTCTGGAACAATCATACATAGTAAGCTGTGGAATTTATAGGCCCAGACCAATCATATGCTGTACTAACAACTCTAGTGAGAAGATTTTTTATTACCGGAGTGCTGAGCAAAAACTGTTTTGACAATACATTGTTGGATGCTGGTGCATTTAGGTGCTCGTAGAAAATGCCAGCCAGCATCTGATAAATGAGAGCACAGTGCCAAAGGCATCTTAAGCATGAATAATGTTGTTAAAACTCAAACCTGGAAGGTCAAGCAAACATGAATGTCATAAAGTAAACCTGCCATAAAGTGCTTAATGTGATGTTTTTAACTTTGTGTCCTGAATCTTTGTCATTTATCATCATTATGGTATAAATAATATCTAATCTAATAATCTAACCATCTTTCAAACAAACTTTCATATAGTTTAGTATGGAAAAGACAAAGAAGGTGTGGAGGATGAAAAAGATAAATAAATGCAACTAAAAAATTGTAGTTGCATTTATTAATTGGGGCGTCAGTAGCTCAGTTGGTAGAGCAGTCATCTACAAACCCCAGGGTCAGCAGTTCTGGTTCTTCCTGCCTACGTGTTGAGGTGTCCTTGGACACTAAATCCCCGCAGTAGCACCGACATGTACTGTCTAGCAGCTGTCCAACAACAATTTCCCAGAGGCGATCAAAAAGTATGTCATTATTAACTGTAAAGGCTGCAATTCAGACATTAGCGTACTACAGCACACCACGGGTTCTTTGAATTAAATGTTTAATGTTTGATCACTGGGTAACCGCCTAGAAAAGAACATAGGCAACCACAAAACTACAATGTGGCAATGTAATAACTCAGATTAAACATTCTCTGAAGGAAACGAGATGAAGAAGAAGTGAGATCTTATTCTTCTTGTACCTCTCACCAGTTATGTACTGTAATTAGGAAAGTAGAATTCAGATCACAGAAAAGAGACAAGAATGCTTTCAAGCTTGCACAGACAACCCTGAATATGGATGATTTATTTTTCTCTCATTGTACCAAAAAATAACTTTTTCTTGTTTTCTCTCACCTGTCTCAGTTTCCGTATCAACAGTGTGAGCAAAAACCAGAAAAGAGTTGCCACCACACATGTGCAGGTAAGAGTGGGAACTTCTAGAAACGAAGCTTCAGGAACACCTGCAGAAAAAAAATCACAAACAACAGGCATACGCATCAAAGCATAATCAGCTTTAGTATTTTCATTTGGTTACTGGACACAAATTGTCCTGGAATCAGCTGCACAGGACTTTTGCTTCTTTCACAACACAGAACTAAATGATTTTGTTTAGTAAATTTCCACTATATTTATTTTACACAATATTTTTTTACTGTATTTAGTGGCTTTGATTTTTTCCATCCAGTTCCAGTTTCTTCCTCAGTACACCTCTCAATATATAATTTAACATAATTTTGAAATCAACTGAAATAAAAAATAAATAAATAGGGAAAGAAATCACAGGAAACCAGAGCTACTTCACAAAAACTATAAAACATTTTCTTTAGCCGCTTGATGTTTTGTTTTTTCTCCATGCCTCCAAATGGTCCAAATGGGTGCAGTCCACTTTCATTGTCACACCATGATCCCTACGCACATCCACATTCATTCAAGTTTATTTAGTTTTTCTTTTTTTAATGAAAAGATGTTGAAATGCCCAGCTCACCACAGCACAGAGCCTCTCTGAGATACAGGCTGGGCCTTTCCGGAGGAAATAAAAACGGGAGACAGTTTCCTTCCTGACTTATCAGAACACAACAACACACACATAACCACTCCTCTCTCCAGAACCAGACTGGGAAGTGCGTCTGACACTACTGTTAGGGAATGGTGCTTAAACTGGGTTGTAGAACCATATGGGGCCTACTGCCTCTATCTCCACCGGACGTATAAGTGTACGTGTGGGTGTGTGAATGAGTAAAACTTAACAAAAGACTGAGTGGGTCCAACACTGGAATTATGTTGAGACATACTTCAATCAATGTTTACTCAGAAATTGCTAAACAAGCATTAATCATCTTCCATTAATAGAATACACCTCAGTGTATAACACATACACAACCACTTGTCTCTTCTTACACCACAGCATATATGTACATCCAGGCTATCCAGATGCAGTCTATTTGCAGAAGTGAGAACAATAGACATTCAGACATACCCATATATAGAGGTGCACAATATTCACGTCTGAGGTAAACACAGCCAATCAATGGCAAAGATGCTTGGAAAACACAACTGGTTGACAAATACTCACTGTTGACCCATATATACGCAGAGCTCTCTGAAGTTCCTCTCTTATTGGTGACCTGGCACATATACAGACCTTGGTCCTCTACTGTTATCCGGCCAATATGGAGGGTCCCAGCTTCTGGTGATATGACAATACCTGAAGAACATGGTGGCATAAATTGTTTAGACACCAGATTACAGCTACAATTTATATGTTTATAGTCGTTTTGTTTTTTACCTGCTCCCTGTGACAGAGCATGTTCGTCTTTGTACCATGTGATGGTCGGGGGTGGGACGCCTTCAGAGGGACAGTTGAGGGTCACTGAGCTGCTGACGTTGACAGTGTAATCTGTCAAATTATTAAGCAGCACTGGAGGCTGAAGAACTTAAGGGAGACACACAAATTCAATATGAGTATTGCTGAAGTGTAAATGTGTATTTGTGTAATTTTTGTCAGATTATTATTAAGACTTCAAAATCTACTTTAGTATATTGGAGCATCTGGGGAATTTAAGTCCAATATAAATTTTTAGATCTCTTCTGCCCTCCACATCCACAAAGACCTGAGAAAAATAGCTGCTAAATTTTGCTAAATGTTTTCACCAGCTAGTAGCTAACATATTCTGTATAATACAGTGGGACTTTAGAGCCTTTGCCTTTGCAAAGAAAAACAGAGCAGTGAGAGTGAACCAAAACAGTAAACAATAGATCATATAATTTGAGCCAATAATAACATTAAAAATTACATGAGCTCATTGCAGTATCTCCACTTTTACTTTTTTTGTTTGAACACCGGTCTTCTCAATTATCTCAACACAGTTTTATTTATAGACTGAAGCATATTTTGGATGAAGTGAAACTGGTTCTATTTTTTGCCACAGTTTGCTGGACGAGTGCCACATTTGGACAATAACTGTGCGCTGGTAGTGAAATATTTCTGCAGAACAGTGGCCTTGGTTTCAACCTGTGAGTCAGCTAACGCTTAGGTTCTATTGGGCCTTATTCACCCCCAAAAAAAAAAAACACAATACAAACCCATTTCTAAAGAGCAATAACAATGCGCTATTTCATCAAGCGGACAGTTCTGACTTATGAGTGCACACAGTGAGCTTCCTTCTCATGCACTATAATTAGAGCACAATTCTCAAACACTATGATTAGATCAGATGATTTATCAATCCCCAAATCTCTTTCACCCCAAAATTTAATTTTTTGCCCCATTCTTCCTCATTTTCTCTTCTCTTTGCTCCCGTACTCATCTCTTTCTGCTCTCTCTAGTAATTCGCTTCTGGGGTCCCTAGGGAGGATGTTGACGTGTGGAGCCCTGATTGTATAGAGAACAGCAGTAAAAGACCTGAAGAAATGTCACTTAACCAAGGCGACTGATTGTTGTTTCCCCTATCTTCCTCCTGGACAACAATTGATAATTGTCCGCAGGGGCTGATGCCTGACAATGTCTGATTGGCTGATTGTTCCTTTGGCCCTGTGTAGGGGCCTGTAAATGTGGCATTGTGGGAAGTGCCATTGTGTGTTCTTCCCACGTGAAAGAGGTGCTGAGCTGGAGTGCAAGAGCAAAGGCGGGGTGGGGCCCCAGGAAGTTAAGGGGACCCGATTCCCAAGCAGCAAGACCTCGGTAAGAGTGTGTAGGTGTTTGTTTGTTTGTATGTATGCGCAGAGAAAAAATGAAGAGGTTGTGAAATGAAGAAGTGGTGAGTTTAAGTAGTTATTCACAAACATTATTAGGTATATAGAAACAGTTTTTATGCATACGTGTGTGTACACAGCTACACATTCAAAGACACTGACAACAAATCACTTGGGGCCCCAAAACAATAAATATTGCCAATCTATGGTATCTTTGGGGCCCCTGTTCAGCGCTGGGTCCCCTGAATCATTCAGCCCCTGAAAACTTGTTCAGTTCTTACACCCTTTAATTTATATGAAAGCAAAGAAAGGTCTCAGAGGTTTGAAAAATACAAGTAATTGAACATCTTCTGAAATGTGAAATTAAACACTTTAAATACGACAAAATTTATGGGGTTTGAATTCCCCTTTAAACTTTTAATTTTTTCTATTGTTTTTACCAAATCATGAATCCAGAAAAAAAAGATCCAAGTTGCTCAAATTAAACTGAACAGATTTACATATTGTACATTAAAACATAACTAGAAATGCAATAATTGATTTCAGTTAAAATAATGAAATTATACATTTAAATTCAAGTCAAGTGAAAAACTGTTCAGACCTTTCTGTGGTTATGTTTTTGAGATTTTAGAGAAAAATAAATTGATTGATGAAAGATTTAAAACTTAATTTAAAAAAGAATGGTATTTAAATTTCAACAGCAGTTGGCTTTTATTATGCCCCTTCTTTGCTTCCATAGTTTATACCTTTTCATTTATTGATAAATTATTAGTTGTGTTATTTCTCTGTGTTGTTGCTAAATGCTTTTATTGTGAAGCCACTTGCAACTTTTGTTAATTAATTAATTATTTTCCAGTTGCACAATCTTAATAACATAACCGAGGAACAAAAGCGTACATTTTGTGCAGACAGATCACTAATAACTAAATGAAATCCCTCAACAATGTGCAATAATGATTATAAAAATATAAAATTATAGAAGATGAAACTGAAGAGAAAATGGTAAAAGTTGAGATTACTCACTTTTGACCACCACCTGTGTGTCCAGGTGTATTTCCTGTCTGGTGATGAGGTGCCGTCCAGAGCATCGGTAGGCTCCAGAGTCTCTGGCTGTCAGGTTGCTAAGCAACAGGACTAAAGAGTTGGAGAACTCCCCTGATATGAGCTGCTGTTCACTTGGGTCGGGGCTCCAGGACTGGGCATCTTCTGTGTCATTCACTTTTTTCCATGACAACATGGTGTACAGGTACTTATTGGCTACACAGGTGAGGTGGAGGTCCCCGCCCTCTATAGGTTCCTCTTGCTGGTTTACGCTGAAGCCTTCTGGGACGTCTGATGGAAACACAGAAGAGATGGAATGACAGGAATGGAGCGACAAAATATGAACCCTCATTTGATGAATAACCCTTCTCACTTTCTCGACATATGATTCAGGAACTTGAACACTTTAAGAAGTGATTCCACCAAATCTCCATTTTTATAAGCTTTGATGATAGTGTTGAATGGCTATTGTGGGTAAAAGCAACTAGTAGAATACAGTGAAAGGCTTTTTATTTACTTTAGCCATTTGAAACTTCCTGTGGAAACGGCTCAAGAGTTTCCTGATGGCAGATAGAGTTTATCTTTCCTGAACACCCCAAGGCCTCCCGAAATAAAGCGGACCTGCCAGTCCAAGGAAGTGCACTGCACGGGGAAGTGGAACGATAAGAGCTCCAGGTTCCTGTTTCGCTCTTGCTCACACACCTACAGTTTAGCACACATTTAAAAACTCATACACTCGAAAAACCCTAACCTGTATGCTTGGTAATGCACCAAACCCCACGTCACACACACAACTGCAAGATAAATTATGTGCACAGTCCATGTACACTACTTTGTTCTGCCAAGTATTCAACCTACATTAATGTGTGTTTCTCTTTCAGTTTCCACTCTCGTCCTTGTGATATGTCACGCAGCAGTTGATTTTATTTCATAAGTGTACAGAAATTTTAACTGAAAAATACCCAGTTCCATTTTTTAGCTGGTGCTCTGTACAATAGTTCTCATCTGTCCTCAAAAATAAATAAATAAATAAATAAAATAAAATAAAAACCTCAGAGGATAGGGTTTTTTCATTTAAACCTATTAAACCAGCCCCCACAATACAGATTTAATACAACCAGTTCCAACTTTGTTACTCTGAATTAATACGCCCTTTCCTCAGCAGTACATTGACTTTATTGTAGCATCTATTATCTATTTATTCTGTTAAAGGGAGTTTTTCCTCTCCACTGTCGTCTAGTGCTTGCTCAAGTGGGACTGTTGGGTTTTCTACATTATTCTGTATATATTTATATAATGTGTAAGGTCTTAAACCTTACACTGTAAAGTGCATTGAGATGCCTTATGTTGTGATTTGGCGCTATATAAATAAAGTTGGATTTAATTTAATTGAATCTCTACAGTATAACATAGAAAAGAAGGCAGTACATTCAATGTTTTAAAGATGATCACACTGAACAAAATGAAAGATAATACTTCTTTGCTTGAGTAAATGTATGAGTGTGTGTACTCTAAGCGTGCATGGGTGTTAAAGGGAATCACAAGACGAATGATGAACTGTTGACACAATGAAATGTCATAACAGGAGTTACTGCTAGGAGATTTATATATATATATATATATACATATATACTCAGGAAAACGTTTTCTTATCTATTTCTATGTATAAATATCACTATAACTTTAAAACATTCATTATTCTGCATAAATACATAAAATAGCTGTAAGGATAGTGTTAATACAAAAATAATATATGACACATGCTGTCTTAACGGTGACAAAGCATGAAGTTATTCGGCTGATACAGGCCTAGTTTCATCTTTGAGGGGGTGGGGGTGTAAATTGTGTAAAGCAGATGACAGAAAGAAGGCAGAAACTAGTTATTTTAAGTAGGAGGATTATGGAGAGTGAAAGGGATAAGCAGAAGGGTGGCATGATAAAATTAAAATAGATATTTTTACAGTAATTTCTGTATTTCCAGCTTCAGAAAAATCCCAGATGTGGATATTACATTGAGTTGAGATCATGTATAAAGGAGGAGATGATTCATCACCTGTGATGTAGAAGTGTATGTCTAGCTGGTCTGTGCCTACAGAGTTGGAGGCAACACAGCGGTACACTCCAGACACAAAGGCCTCTGCCACAGTCAGGACCCCCACAGTCTGTGGAAAACACAAACATCCGCATGAACAAAACGGCACTTAGCACACTATAAAAAACACACACACACACACACGTTCATAAGGTTCAGGCTCATTACCTCTGCCACTGATGGCAGGAATCATACTTTCCATTGGCCCACAGAGCAGACAATAGGGGTCTCTGACACAGACCTCCTGCCCATTTCCAACCCAGGGGGCAGCTCAACATGCAAGCAGTCACTAAGTATTAATATAGGTGTGTAACTGTGAGTGTGTGAGAGGTTAGCGAAAAAAGGGTTTAAACTGTACAATGAACAATCACTGACATCATTTATGATGAGAAAATGTGACCAGGTTATTTTTTAGATTGCAAGTTTATCTGTAACAGAACGCTGAAACTAACCAATCAGTGAAATACACACTGTGACTGGCTCTTCATGGCCAGTCACAGTGTGTATTTCAGTGTTTCACCTACCTTTTTCTTCCCTTGGAGAATTTCCTGTCTGTGAGTAACACTCAGGATGTGGTTCGATGTGGATGCGGCTGGGAGACTCACTGTCACAGGGCTCCATAGTGGGGAGGATGGCGGACACACACACCTTAAAAGAGGAGGAGGAGGACAGGGACTCAGCTGTGTTGACACAATTCATTTTACACTGATTCCAGGTGTGTGGTTGTGTTTTTCTCAGCTGCGCACGGCAGGAGGAAGATCAGAACGCCAGGGAAATGCCTTGATCGTCGCTCCTTGATGTTATCTTCACATAATCATTATCATCGCCATACCGTTTTTATAATAGCATCATGTCCTCTTTCCCTGCCTGCAGGCTGACAATAGCAGATCTTTGGAGTGCTATGTATGCTGGACTGTTCATGTATGGAGGATGCAGAGGTGGTATTGTCATCCTGTGGATCAGCTTCCTTCCATTCTTACCAAATCATCGCACATTTACAGGACTGGTTCCTGTCCCTGTCAATGACTCTCACAAGTCTAAATCAATAGATTACACACTGGCTGAGAACTGGAGCTTGTGCAAGCTGCTCTGTGGTTTATTTGCACATATCTCCTGATGATGAAAAACTGAAACTGCATAGCAGCTGGGTAGAGGCCTTAAAACGCACAATGCCTGATTGTATGTCTTAGTTTAAGGATTTGAATTTTTCTTCTTGATTTCCCTCTTGATTCCACCTCTCTGCAAAGATTAAATGTTAGGTAACAGAGAAGGAAACGGTCTCAGAAATTAATTAATTCAGTTAAGGAGAGCAACATGTGAGTGCAGTAGGAAAGTTTTAGGTGATAAGCAAAATCTATTTGTGACATGACATGCTGCAAAGTAATAATCACTTTCTTCAATTCTAAGGCTCTAAAACATTTCTTTTAACCCATTTTGAAATATTTTCAGAATATACATGTAGAGCACTAACAATAAATATGATTATTATTATTATATAATTACTTACTCCTCAATGACTAATTCTTTGTTGTTTGCATCACTTATTGCTGACAGTGACAATCTGACACTGTAATAATACTAATGCTTGGTGAACTGAATCCGTGCAGAACTCTGTCTCTGACACCTGCAGTAGTATAAGTTTATTTTATTTACATTCCACTTGTTTGACACAAATTGCAATATATTTGTCTAATTTTTAACCTTACCGTAGAAACAGGGTGTTCATAACCTGCTGCTTGTCTTAACACAGTGTCCTTGTCTTATTTTATGTGGTTATGCTACTAATCAAATGAGTCTTAATATGTCTACAGTTCATTGTGATCATTTTATCTGTACTACCCAGCAGCAGCTTTGAGTCAATTTGATTTCAGGTAAGGTCCTGATTTGATTTAGAAAAAAACTAAATTAGGGCACTGAGATGGCTGCTCTTACAGCAGGTTATTCCACCTTTGCAGAGGATTTCTGAAGCTCAGAGTGACAGTTACCAGTTAGTGCCAGTGACAGTGCCATAATTTAGGTAACTTAGGATTACTGTAAGTTTGTATGAGTAATTATAAACTGATTACATTTTAGGGGTAAAAGGTCAAATATCAAGCTTGCTGTGACCTCAGGTCTGGCTCGTCCAATTCTTATGAACACAACATCACAGAAATGTCTGAAGGAACAAATTCATTCATCTACTGGGACTCATGCATGAACTGATATGAATCTGGGTAGACAAACTGCAACTTCACTAGTTGAGGGATTACATTTACATGTTAAAGTTGTACTTACTTTACCAAACACATGTCTCTTAACATTTAGGACACAAGTGTGGCAGTGTGTAATGTAACATTTCACGTTTAATAGATATCAGGAGTGGCTGGAGGTCTCAGTAAACTAACATTTGGGCCAAACCCTTTATGTAGAAGGTCCTAGCTCCAAGCAGAAAAGGTGGTGCTGACTATAAGCTGCAACTGGGCTTCAAACTAGCTCCTATATGCAAATTAATGCATGATGTCACTCCTTGCTATGTCCATCTTTATATACTTTATATGTGGTTTGGCCAGATGGCCAACTCTAGAAGACACCTAGTGGTTTTAAACTTATTCCATTTCACAATTATTGAAGTCAATGCGCTTCTGAGAACAATTAGGGATTTAGAAATTGTTATTTTAGAGGTCTAGTGACAATTTCTCGAACTTTGGAGCCTGGTTTTTGTCCTGACACACAGTCTGAATTATGGGACATTGTCCAGACAATTCAATATGCTACTCCAGTTATCTCAAAGATAATTAAAGCAAACAGGATGTACCTGACCACATTTTGGAGTGCCGCTATTCTTTCAGACTCAATTTAAAACGGGCCCAATGACTATGTGTATGAGGTTGTAGATTTTTTTTAAGTCATACTTCAGGTTATAGGCTATTTTGTGTTGTGTCATTGTGTCTAGTCTACAGTGATGGAAGAAGTACCTATATCTTTCACTAAAGTAAAGGTAGCATACCTCTCTGGAAAATATGCTGTTACATTTAATCTCCATTAAACAGGAGGATAATAGAGACATATCTCATGATCAAAAGGATGCAGTTTCATTATTTAGACTTTAACCATTGTCTTCATTGTAATCTATCATTTCAACAGTGCTCATTGCCTGTTTATGGATGTGTGACTGCCCCTCTCTGCTCCCTGTCTGTGTATCGTTGCCACCATCCTTCCATGTCTATGCTGAGCTCCTCCCTGAGGTCTGTTCCTTTCTGTTCTTGATTGCTCTTCCTCTGGGTATCTACAAAATGTGTGACCCACCCTGTGCATGACACACGTGAGCTTTACACACATACACATAGGCTGCACAAATGCACACACGTACACACCCATCACACACACACAGCATAAACAAGCTAACACTCCCCATGCTTATCAGGAAAAGCTTTCTCAGTCAAAGTGACACTCTCACACAAAAATATGATTAGTAAGACAGACGGATGTGTGGACATAAACATGGTTAGAAACAGAAAATGAACATAATACACCTACGCAGCCATATCACAACCACATTCACACAGTGTGTGCCTGCCAACAGGGTGAGCAGCCGCCTGGAAATATGAATGAACTTTTCCAAGTTGTGTATCAGTGGGGGTCATCTCCTGCCTTTTCTTCCTGTCCTGTTTCTCTGCCTAAAATATACTTGTATACTGTCCCTGTCTGTTCCTGTCTGAACCCCAAAATAACCACAGAACCATATAAACCAATACACAAATATAAGTAAAGTTTAATGCAAAAACACAAACAACTGATATAACACTTCAATACATTTTAACAGATTCATACAAAGTTGGCAAATATTGTCATTCGTCATATGTAAGTTAGTTGTATAAAATTATTAAATATTAGATTTATATATTACTCATAGAACATCTGTATACAAGGAATGAATCACATTGGGAGAAACCCGTAGAATGGGACACAAACGCATGCGCGCACACACACACTCACACTCACACACACACACAGAACATTGCTAAAACACTTACCACTCATCCTCTTAAAATGGCTTGTAGTTTGCACATACATTTACATTTTATTTAACTTTCAATACAAAGACACAAGGGCTGTTATACTGACATAATTTGACAAACAAACAGAAGACATTTTGACATAAGATGACACTGGACGACATAGAATAACATAACATGATAGAGGGCAGTTATAGTCTCTGGTCTGTGGAGACTTCCTACATGGTAGGCGTCTGCTGACCTTCAGTCTTTTAATAGAGAACTGTAGGCATCCCATAGTGAACAACACAAAACTTGTCCTCTGTCTAGTTTCGCCTGTCCATGGTGACCACGTTTGACCTTCTACCAGTGACTAAAAATCACAACAGAAACTCACAGCTTTGGTGGATGTCAGAGTCAGATCAGGGCTTGGGACAGGCATGGTTCATGCACCCATTATAGTACCACTCTAGGACACAAAAACAAGCAAAGCAGCTCCAGAAATTTGGTGGATGGATGGAATTGCACTTATTCTGGCTCAAAATGTCTGTCAAAAGAAGCATAAACAACTACTGAATGGCTGACTGCGAGGGGAGAACTGAAACTGGGAGATTATAGGAAATAAATAAATAATGAGTAAAGCAGGTGTCCTCATATCCTCAGTGATGTGGTTTATTTTCCTCCTTGTTTCCTTGTGTCGCCTGGTCTTCACTGCTCAGCAGTGTTCCAAGTCCAATTCCACATCGTTTAGCAAACACAGAGGCATCTCTTAGGATCACTGGTAATGTCACTGAGGGGTCTGGCTAGTGTGCTGAAGCACTTAGGAGTGTGTGGAAGTGGAGGGCTCCAGGCTGGGGGGCGATGGGGAGTTGTGCTTCTGTAAAGGTGGAGGATGCTGCGTTGGGGTGGAGGGCAGAGCTAGTGAGGGAAAGGGTTGGAGAGGTATGTGTGGGAGAAGGGGTGTGAGTGTGTGTGTGTGCATGTGTGGAGAGGGGGCTCTCAAGAATAGATCAAGCTCTTGAGGAAGCGGACTGTGCCACGTTTGAAGACGAAGGGACAATCGCGCTGCTGGGAAGCGTCTTGCGTCGGAGAGGAAGCCAAACAACGAGAGGAAAAGCGCTCTGATTTTCGCACAGGAAACCCAGTGCGCCTCCTGCCCGGGCCAGATAAGAGTGCAGTGGTTCCCAGGGCCAGGCCCAGGAGTGGACCCAGGACCCAGGCGTGAGGCCCCCATCAGCCTGGCCCATTCTGGTCCACTGTCCCTGGGCCTCCTCCAGCATGGCGTCAGGCTCGTTGTGCAGCCAGGCTGCAAAGAACAAGGGCCTAGTGAGGATCCAGTCAAAAACTGGTACAGATACTGAAGCAGAACCAGAACCAGAACAGAGCTTTACAAAGGACCATATGTCTGCCAGGATAACACTTTACTTTAAGCCCCACAGTTTAGAATTAATAAGCACTAAATTTAATATGCAGTTTACAACACACCATATATTTAAGTACAAGTAACTGTTTGTACTGTAGAAGTTACAGTTAACATGCTACAATACAATGTGTTATAAATAATTTATTAAATTATTTATATTCTGCTTACAAAAGCTAAAAATGGTGACCTAAAGTAAAGTGTTACTGTCAGTAATGAGCTCAAATGTATTTAATCCGCTGGGAAATTAATGTGCAGTTCCACTTTCATTATTTAAGTGTAAATAAACCTTTTTTGTCTGCAGAAATCTGTGCTGTGTCATATTGTTTTCTACTGTAGGATTTTGTTGAGAATAATTATGCCAATTATGTGTAATTCTTTAAATCAATTTCAAATTGACTGAAATGTGAATTGTCATGTGCAGATTACACATGATGAGACATGATGAACAAAGATAAAAAAGATAAAATCTCCTCTCATGCCTCTATACTATAATGCATTATCCAGATACAACAGAAACAATATTTTAAAAACAGCTATTAACAGAAAATATAAATATACTGTATGAATATGCAGCAGATATTCTGGGTAAAGGGCAACAATTTTACCCTATCCAGTTTCAGTGTGCCACCTGGTCAAGAACATGTTCATGTACGTTATATGTATATTACGTTTGACTGAGACAGACAGAAATCACACAGGAGGCACCGCGGCATGGCGCCATCTGAGAGTGCCGGGGTTAAGGGTCAAGTACACTGGTGATGTCAGTGTGTCTCAGCGGGGGAATAGAATATGGTTCGTTGATGTTCTGCTCTCAGGTAATTCTTAACCTTCCTGACTTGGTCATAAGAAACACAATAAGTGTCTGACCTCCAAGAACAACTCAATCAATGTTCCTGCCAAGTGACTGCTTGAGTACTTGTGTGTGTTGACTACATGACTGTCCCTCTGCATCACTGGGTTGGGCCATTTCTCATGAGAACTTTATATATAGTGTGAGTGTGTGTGTGTGTGTGTGTGTGTGTGTGTGTGTGTGTCAGATATAAGAAAAAGCATCACAGGATGCAGTGTGCAATCACAATAATAAACAGGCCTCTCACCCTGTGTCCTGGACAGGAAATTCATTAAATCATAGCTTTTGATTTGGAAACCAACAAATCGTGACTGAGAGCACGGAACTGGCTTCTATTGAAGTGTGTTTTTTCTCTGTCCTTTCAAGTCTGAGATACACTGTGTGCTGTGTCTGTGAATGTACCAGGCACACACACACACTCTTACACACACATGCACACAGGCTGCACATTTGTATGCACTTACACATATGGAAAAGGACACGTGGACACGTTAGGACAACAAATATATGGAGAAAGAGTTGCACAAGCAGACATACACCTACATGATGAAACACACGCGTATATGGGAATACACACAAAAACAAACACACATGCATTTCTACACATTCCCGCACATCAAAGGTCCCCAAAGGCATCTGTTCTGGTTACAAGAAGGAAATACTGTCTGAACACATACTGAAATAGACAAAACATGTCTCGTTCGTATCAAAATTGCACACACACACACACACACACACACACACACACACACATACACACACACACACCTGAAAAACATAAAACAACTGTTCTTTGAACTGTATTTTTGTTTAAGATTATTATTATTATTATTAGTTTTTGTGTAATAGCATTTTTTTCCCCAAATAAACATATTTATTACATGTTTGTTTATTTTCTTTTGGCTAATTGCAATTACATTTTTACAGTGAGTTCATATAAATATTCAGTTTTCTTTAAAGACCTTTATACTATTCAATATTGAAGCTCACTGGTGCTCAAAGTACAGTATCATGAATTGCTCATTTTGGAGGCTAAATATTGTGTGCACATGGAACTGTAGCCTCTCAAGCCTCTCTGGAGTACTTACAGGCCTTTGGATGGGCAGCGATGCCAGAGCCATTGGATGTGTGGAGGAGGGACTCCGTGGGATGTACAGAGCAGGGTTCGTTTGTTCCCCCGTGGAACAGAGCCTGGGTCCTGCAACGACGCTGCTTTCTCCCCTATCTGAGGACTCACTGCAAACAAAATGCCCACACAAACACACATACAAGTTTAACACCGGCGAGGGAGACAGTTTGAGGTAATGGTGTCTTCTGAGTGAAAATTTGTCTCCTCACCATTCACTGTAAGCGTGAGTGTGAGATTCTGGTAGAGTCCGTGTTCCTGGTTTCGTACTAGGACAGTGTACTTCCCGGCATCTTCCTCTGCAACATCCCGGATTTCTAAGGATTTCCCTTTCACTCGGTAACGGGAGCATTGCTCTGCTGCCACCTTGCCGTCCTTCAACCTGTCAGAAAAAGATTTTCACCATTAACCAAAGGTTTAAAGAGGAAACTAATAATTACAGAATTAATACCTTTAATGACTAATGGTTAAAGAGAAAACTGTAAACTAGGTTGTGAAGAGGCATGATTTCAGAGACATCTGAGGGCACAGGGATCAAGGTGGTCTCTTACCAGATGACTTCAGGGGCAGGAAATGCCTTAAGTTTGGGAGAGATCTTGTAAGATTTCTGTCCTGCCTGCACCTCCATCACCAAACCATGACTGGGCTTCAAACGGATAAATGGACGATCTACAATGGAAAAAAAAACAAAAAACACATTCATGTAAGATTACGAAAGCAAATGAAAAAAGTTAAATTATTGTGAAATTTTCCACTGCCTCAAAATGAAACTTACAAATGAGTAATCTGAACATATGTCTCTAGTTGAACTAGAATATCATTAAATGACAGGGATTTTCAGATGAAGCCACTCACCATAGACAGTAACAGTGACTGTCTTGTGTTTGGTATTTTCACCACTGGCGACTCGGCATGTGTAGTGGCCTCGGTCTGATCGCTTGAGCTTTGGGATGGTCAGAATACTGTAGAACAACATGTGCGTTCTGTGTTTCAGAAGCCTCTTGGAAATGGAGCCAATGTTCTTATTCTAAAAGTTAAAGGGAAGAACAGCCAGAGAATTTACTCTTCACCCGTGTGTCCTTGAAAATCGGTTTGAAAATTGGTGAATGCAAGAACTGGAATTACCTCACACCCATAATTGACTGTGATTAAAATTAAAACAACTGCAGTAATTAAGCAGAAAACTCAGCAGCAAGATATAGTTAAAGGAGGGCATGTTTATATACTGTATCTGTGCAGATTTTTCTTGTTACATATCATTGTATTACTTGTACTTCTTAGTTCTTCTTTATAAAGGGTTTAAAGATATGACTGAAAACTTCATTAGTAGTTATGTGGAAGCTGAATAACTAAGAACCTTCACTGACTTCATTAATAGTTAATAAGTGATTTATTACTGCTTACATTTGATACCTTTGTTCCATGTCGCACTCTCAGTCTAACCTCACATTGCCTGCCTGTCTCAACTGTCAAACTATTAACAAACAACATAAAGACATATTTAAGACACTAATAAAGGTCTTTATTATTTTAATTGCTAGGTTCATAATAATGGCCAAGATATTCTGACTCCACCCACCCAAACCACAGACTGTTCACCCTCCTGCATCATAGCAGACAAACCAGAACCGCCAGATTCTGCAAGAGCTTCCTCCCCCAGGCGATCAGAGTCTTAAACACGATCACACACACAGAAAAAGACATAACTTATTCAATTTAAATGGGCAAGAAAAAGTGAATATTATTCGATTTTTACAGAGAACTGTAAAAAAGCAAATACCAAAACACAGAAAACATGTTCCCCATTCATCTGAAACTATTTAATGAGTTGTTAAACCATCTAAAACTTCAACGATGACCTTCTACAAAACAACTACCATTTTCTACTCAGTCAGGTAGAACTTAAAATAAGTTTCTCTCCAGTAAACCAGTAATTTGAGTTTATATTTCACACTTCCATATGGAGACTGAGCTGTTATTTCAGTTTAAATTTGAACTAAAATCAGCTTCCTTTAGAAACTTATCAGTCTATAGAAAGGAAGGTTATTCTCTACGAGATATAGGCAAGAAATTAAAGATTTCTATATAAGGTGTCACTGTCTCCAGATACATGCTGCAACTGGATCCAATCAGGACAAAAGACACAGTGAAAGGCCAAAGTGCATCTGTCCAAGAAGACAAGTACTTAAAAGCATCCTCCTTGAGAAACAAGTGCCTCACTACTCCTTGTATTAGCTGCATCACTGAATAAAACAAGAGGCAAACCACTGTGCACAGACACTGCCCCATGGGCAGAGTTGCCAAGAAAAAACCTTTACTAAGGTTTGCAAAATGGAAAGAAATTATTGCAGTGGGCCAAGATTCACAATCATGAGTGGAAGCAAGTCATGTGCACTGATGAGTCCAAGTAGATAGACGGCTGCCTAACACCATCAGTGAAGCATGAAGCGTGATAATGCTCTGCAATAGGAGAATGGGCAATCTATGTATGCAAGGCATCCTCAATTAGCATAGAAACCACTCCATACTGAAGAGACACATCATTCCCTCTGGGCAATGACTGACTGGGGAAAACTTCATTTTGCAGTAGGACAATGACCCCAGGCATTCTTCCCGGTTGTGTAAGAATGATCTGAACAAGAAAGTAGCTGCTGGAATAGTCTTGTGATGGCTTGGTCAACTCAATCACCTGGTGTGGGAGAAGCTGGACCAATATATGTTCAGTAAACATTCATTTTTAGGTTTTGTAGGATCTTTTTTTTCAGTGTAATATCTTTACATGATCTCACAAGCTAGAAGTGAACTAGAATTGGAGCAATTTCTAAATAGTGGTCAAATTCTCCACTGCCTATAAATTGAGGAGTCCTGCAAGTTTTATGCTGGAGATTTTTCATTCATGTAAATCACCAAGCTGTTTTTACAAATAGATTCTCACTACAAAACATTTTTTAATAATGATAAGGACCATTTTTTACAGTTAACAATTCCTTTATAAGTTAGTTAATTAACTTAATAGAAACAGCTTTATCTCCCAATCTCCCCAGTCATTATAAAGATTCACAAGCATCAAAATCCTGAAGTGCAGATCCTGAACAGATTGTCACATCAAGTTAAAAACATGAGTAGCTCAAATATACTTTTTAAAAACTTTTTTTGACCATCACAGGGAGGTTTGTTGTTGTTTAAAAGCATATTGGCAGTATAAGACAGAAATCTTCACCCTCCTGCCAGTGTACCATCTCATTTCAGATCATGAGGGTAACATGCTAATACACTCCTGTTGAACCTCTGTCAAAGGTCATTTGTCATCTTAAACTGTGTTCTGGTACCAAGTCTTCACAGACTTTAATCCAGGTCTGACCTTTCCAGGGTAGTCCCAGGTGATGTTCACTCTGGTGTTCAACTCCCCAGTGGCAGTGCAGTTCAAGGCAAGTCTCTCTCCCTTCAGGGCCTGCACATGTCTACTGCTGTTCACACACACCTCGATGATGTTACTCACTGTAGCAAAAGAATGAGAGAATAAGATAAACATACATGCTTACATGTCATATTCCATGTGATATATGAATGCATTGCTGTGGAAAGCATGCTGACCTGGTCTGTGTACAAAGTAGTTACGCGAATTGTGTTTCACGCCATCAGTGATGGCCTGGCAGTAGAAGAGGCCGACGTAATAGTAGGTGGGAGATCGGATGGTGAAGCCCTGCTTGCTGTCCCAGATAATGTTCCTCTGGTCTGGTTTAAGGCTAAGGTTGGGGAACTGTGGGAGGACAGAGACAATACTGATGAAACTCTTGTGCCTAAACACATTGGTATTAAAAAAGGCAACACTTCTTCATTAGTCAATGAGTGTTGCCAACACTCAGGAGTGAGAAAACGCCCATAAAATGTTTTACTGTATCACAGTCATAAGAACAAAAGCAATTATACACTTTCACTTTAATTTTGGTATGTGAAACATTAACAAAATAAAACAAAGAAGGTACATGTATGTGGCACATGTGATGTTCAACATCCTGTTTAAACACAGGAGGAAACTGGTAATTATGTAATGCATATCATTTCCAAAGAAAAACATAAATGCTTCTCATGCAACAGAAAAATAGATTTTTTTTTCAGTTTTAAAAGAAAGAGTTAAACCTCTACTGAGAGTTAAATCTCTACTGCATGCATTATAAAAGCAATGTCAAAAAAAACGTTTGATTGACTTTTCTTGTATAAAATGGATCCAAATGATGAAATAACACATAATAAAAAAAAACAAACAAGTTCTAAGTGGATCTGTTTGAGGTATTTTGCCTGGAGGCAACATTGTGCAACAATGGAAACAACATCAACTTTTATTCGTCAAAACAACTGGATTTAAAATAATTCTACAAAATCAGTTTATATATGATACCAGTAATTTTAGGATAATTTATGTTATTTAGGTTTTTATTTTCTGCTCAACTCATAAAAAACTTTAAGAATGCATCTTATTTATTGTTATTCAACACTGCTTTGATTCCATTAAATCCAGGACACTGTACAACACTGCTTCACTACTTTAATCATTTTACAGCCTGTTAGAAATTATATTTACCCATCACTAAACATGAAAAATATTTCTGGGGAATTGAAATTTTCTCACAGTGCCTGATGAGGAGAGACATCATCCACATGCTACACCATGTCACAAAAGGATCTAAAACCTGCCACCTAAATGTGGCGTGACTCAGAGCTATTTAAAGTCTACTGGTAATAAAAATTCCAGACTCAATATTAAGTCACAAGCCTTTTGGAACGTATCCAAGTAAAATGACGAGGTTTTTGTTGACCATTTTTGTCTTAAAATTTGTTTAAATTGTGTTTTGACGTACATTAGGCTAACTCCATTTAATGCACAGGCTTAAAAAAATACACATAAATGTGTGGGCAATAAAAAATGTCTGCCTGTTGTTAAAATAAAATATTTTGTAAGATATGTAAAAATTCAAAATTAATATTATCATTATGTTGGTTTTATATAATCTCGGCAAGGACACTTGTGTAACTGTGCAACCTTGCTGTGTTGTTTTCTTGGGTCAGCCTCAAGGAAATGTTCGCTAGAATTTCTGTAACACAGTTGAAGCCTCCCACCCACTCTCGAGGGAACGGGCAGACCCCCACCATTATTACACACAGACACTTCGCCCCACTTCTGAACCCCAGTGTGAACTGGCTGATACTCCCCCTCCCAGAGTGAGGTGACCCTCAGACACCACCTTCTCTCCTCTCCTCTCCTCTCTCTGTCTTTTAAAGTAGAGGCTTCCTACCCTTCCTCCTCCTGAACCCCCCCACCCCACCCATCACCCCATCTGAATGTCCCGTGTCCTCTGTGCTCCTCTTACTCATAGAGACAAGGTGAAGGTGAAGGTGGAGAGACAGGGCGAGAAGCGAAGTAATCAGAGTTAGGATATGAGAAATGTGACTCCAGTCCACCTCTTTGCATCCTGTTACTACAGGATATAGACATTTTGACTTGAGCCCCAGAACAACGCTGTCATCCCGGACCTCTGGGCCCTGCTGCTCACTTTCACAGCTAGAGTGAGAGATCAGAGCCTGCTGGGTATTGTTCCCACTGAGAAGGGTCATATTAAAGATGCAGGCAAAGTGCACAGTTCTTCCAGGAAGAAAACACTCCAGAGGCTATAATGAAGCTGTGAGTGGATTCCTGGTTCAGACCAGCCAGCACAGGTTTGGAAGAGGGAGTGGGAGATGAAGGAAGAGGAGGGGAGCTATATTTAGAATAATTACCTTAGGAGTTATGGGATGGGAGATGGGAATAGGACAAAAACAGATGTGTATGTTGATGTCCAGCCATGTCTGTGTTAGGATTTGATTTAGAGTTTGGAGGACTTTTGGTTATGGCATGCAGAGCCAGTTATCGAATTTTTGCACCTCCTGGATCCTAAATCCTGAGAATTTCCCAGACATTTTCTTTTGCTGAAGCTTTTCCTCTTCTAGCTGTTTGTTGTATGGCTGGATCACTTTGCTCCAGACTAAAATATTTCAACAACTTTTAGATGAATTGCCACTGAATGGTTCCCTCATATACCATACTCTAAATGAGAGATGTTGACACGGTATACATTACATTCTAGCATTAGTATTTAGCTGAGTGATGTTTAGCTTCTGAAAACAGTTATTATAACATTTTCTCTATCTCTGTAGGATCCTTTTCAAGTCTGAAAAATGTAAATAAGTGTCATTACTTTAGTGATATTGGATTGGAGACTACATATTTGAAAAGAAGGCACATGGAAACTGGGGGTGAATAGTTTCAAACTGCAGGCAAACGTGATGCCGTTGAGTTGCATAATGGGACCTGTATAAAAGTCAGCAAATTTCTGCTGCTACACCAAGTAATCTGTTTAAAACTGTTTGTTTGTTGTGTTAACCACTTCCTCCACCTCATATATGTCCAATTTAATGTGCAAACAAAAACAGAAAAAACAATTCAATTCACCCTTACTTATTATTATTTTTCAGTTGGATTGTCTAGTTTAGAGCTTCGTGTATGTTTTGCAACTTCTCTATTGTAGTTAAGCCACAATAAGATCCTTACAGTGACGCACAAGCCGTTATATTAATGATGAGCATTCCTGATTAGAGAGAACTCACTTCACTTTGATCTGACTGAGCCAGTGGCTACCTCTGCTTCCTACACCGGGCAAACCAGCTGTATAAAGCATTAGGTGGGGGAAGTTGGCAGCCAGGATTCCTACTACAAGAGGCTGAGGGTGAGATGTGGGAAGTGGTGGTGGCTGGGTGCCAGTGCCAGGGCACTCCAGACCCCATTTCCTGTGCCCAGCGGTAAATAAATGCCAACAGGATGTTGTAGGTGTGATTGATAGGTTTTCTTACAGACATGAACAAACAGACACAATCTCATTTGGAATACACAATAGAAATACAAAGCAGCTCTCTTACAAACACACACATGCAATCAGTGAGCACGCTGGAGCTCCTCTTTGCACTTATTGACTCGCTGTACACTCTCCTCCTGTGCACTCACTTAGCACTCACGCACCAACACTGACAAACGTATCACATACACACTTTCACACATATCCGCAGACGGGCACAAACAAATGAACACGCACACCACAGCGTAACGGTTGCCAAGATAAGAACAATGTGCTGAATGATCTGCAGAGGGAGGAAAGAAAACGAGTTGGTGCTATGTGTGCGTATGTCAGCGCTGACGGAAAAAACTAGGACGAGTGATGAGGTGCAGAGAATATGAGTGTGGTGTGATTGTGTCAAGAAGTACAAAGTATGACATGAGCACGTAGATGTACTTACTACATGTAAAGAGCAGATCTCTTCATCAAAACATGAATTAAAAGCCATTCAAATAGTCATTCCATTCATATTTTTCTCACTGACCTTGACTAGTGTGGTGGTGACATTGGGGTGGGTGACGCGACAGGGGATGACCAGAGGCTGCTTCTCCTTCAGGAACAACACATCTGGGCTCATACCAGGATGTTCCACAAATGGCTGCTGGCTGTCTGAAACCCAAACACTGCGGTCAGGGATAATAAGCATGTCACGTAAATGTATGTACGATTTTTGTCATTAAAAAACAGATAAATAAAAATATACAACCAAATTTCACTCAAATATCAGAAAAACATATTTTATCATCTCTCCTTTGACTTGGCCATGCACATTCTGTTTTACTTGTTTGGGTTTTTCAATTTGTGCAGTATATTTATTATACATTAGGACAGAAACTAATTATTATATTCATTATCAAAAAACAAAACTAAACAAAACTTTATTTTTTATATCTTTATATCTGTGTCAGGAGGATGAAATAATGTCTGTGGTTTCAGAGGACAAAAAACTTGGATAATCCACCAATTGTTCATAGAAAATATTTCTTCAGTAGAGAGTAGTTCCATTGAAGTGAACAAAAAAGTGGACAAAAATAAGATTTCAAAAATGGGTCCCCAGTGAAAATTACCTCTTTGACTCAGTACAAAATATGTTTTTTCAATCACTTTCTGTGAACTGACCATTTAATTTCATGCATACATAGAAAGGAAAGAAAACAATCGCCTGCCTATATGCACAAACACACAAACAAACACGCACGCTTCCAAGTATCAATCTTAACAATAAACAAAAACAGACACACACTCCTAAACATACACTGTCCTCCACACCCATTCATTGGATCTCAATTCAGTGAATGACTGCCTGCAGTCAACAATAAACACACAGATTGTTTAGAAGCAATCAAACAACGTCTCTGTGTTTTCTCCTCCCAGTTCGACTACTGTAAAAGTTCTGTGCCATTCAAAGATGTGGGTGTTGCTCATTGTATTGTTTGTTGCAGTAGGGTGTTATTCAAGGACCAAATCTCTGAACATTCGAACAAAAGTACCCCAAGGACTAGAGGACTAAGGGTTTCCTTCTCTTGCTTTGATTCCTAATAGAGGTCTCAGGGAGGAAGGCAAAGTCTGAATAGAGCTGCAGGCCAAGTCTGACTCTAATGGACATGGCGACCTGAGCGATTGATGGCCCCCGAAGGCCCTGTTGGCAAAACAGTAGCATGCCCTGTGACCCTGGCCTCCAGCCTAGCTCCACGCCCGGTACAGCCCAGGCTGAACAGCGTCACCATCCAGGACAAGGCGGGGCCTGGGTGGGCAGACATCTTGCCTCCTCTTCCCTGATACCACTGAGTTACAGGCCTTCATCTTATCCTTCTCAGCTCCTCACACACACATACACAGACTTCCACATACCTCCCCTCCACCACCTTGAGATCCCCTCTCAGCACACCCCGTTTGAGCCCTCCCCTCCTCCCCAAAGCACAGGATGCTTTGAGCAAGGCTGAGCAGAGCAGATAAGGCTGATGCCCTGGGAAACTCTGCCCAGGCCTGAGCCTTTCAGCAGCTGGGCTATTCTTGGCCTCGAGGTCGCACGTAAATGAAAGTAAAAAAGGATTTATATATAGACAGCGGGAGGTAGGCCTGGGCTAAGAAAAGAGAGGTGGGAGAGGAGCCATCTAGAAGGATGTGTTGTTGGGACAAATGGTATTATGATATAACTGGCCCACTACATCCAGTTTAACCTGGGGATGCAAACAGTAAGTGTGACGGGATGAAAGGGAGCTCTGCTCATTGTGTGGGAGAGACAGTAAAAAGACAGCAATGGAAAACAGAAGAAAAAAAGCTCAGTAGTGTCTTACCTGTGACATATACATAAACAGAGGTCTGGTTTTTGGGTCGGTGCCGGTATTCGCAGCCGAACAGCCCGGTGTGCTGGGCCTGGCTGTGCCTCACCATCACGGTACTGCAGTAGTAGTGGTTTGTTCTCCCACAGCGAGACTCCTCCACTTGCACCTGATCTCCGGCCCAACCTGACGGGAACGCCCATGTAACCTCCCGCCGGCCCCTGGTCGACAGATGACAGTGGGTTGACAGTTTGATTTAACAATTTCTAAGCTTACACTATAGCAAATGCATCCTTTTACTCTAAGATTCTTTTACCATATGGAGGAGGAAGGATGGAAAAACACACTCATCAAAACGTGGCCTAATGAGAGTGCTATAATAACCTTTCTTTCTTACACTATGACATTTTTAGTCTTGTATATGGAAAATAAGAATAAAAGCTGTTAACACAACCTAAATCTCAGACACCTCTCACACTTTGTTGGACATTAGACTGCCCTGATTTAACTTCTCAAGTGCAAAAGGAAGTGATACATATATGGTTAAAAATACTATTAATGAAAATGCTGTATATCTTAAGATTAGATGAAGCACAACTGGAAGAAAAATGGGAAAATTTTTAACTTAGTAACAAAGGATTGGAGTTAATGATTAATCCATCAACAGGGCTGCACGAAAGACAGAACAACATGAATGTAACATTTTTTTCCTACTCTCCTTATTTAATTTTACTTTTGCAAATGAGCATTGTGATGGGAAGAGGTTTTTCTAATGGCCACAAGTCTAACTGCACAGAGTTTAATTGGAAAGAATCGCAACAGACAGATTTATTTAATTCTACAGAGGTGATTTTTTCTGTCAAAATTAACATGCCAAGGCTTACACTTAGGTTGTCTGAAGGTGTGTTTGCATGTATTTACAGATATCAAACATGATGGCTAATACTTGCTCTTCCCACCACAGATCCACCCTATTGCCCAGATTGTGCTTTTGTGGTTGAGTTAGATTAGCTGTAACTCACCTGCAGATGAGCTGTAGTGGCTGGTTGGCTTCCAGGACTAGCTGCCGGGTTTTCACATTAAGCATAGGAACCCTGTACTTCCCCCTTTGTTCCTTATCTGCAAAGACACAGGAGAGGATAAGAATGAGAGCAACATCCCAACACTTAACGACTATATAAAGTACATAAAGAATATGTGGAATCAGGTTATCTAACAATAGTTATAGGACAATGTGTTGTTGATTGTTAAATGGCACAGACTTAAGATGTATCTTCTGCATCTATACTTAATGCATATCATAACTCAATAATCAACACAATGCAAATTTATCCAGATCAGCTTGAGACCAGTTCTAGAGGAAATCCTGCAAGAATAATAAAATTTAAAAAAACACTACAACTAATAAGTAGTTCCTGTAAGCACTGTCAAACTGGACTAAACCGGACACTTTACTGATTGCAGAACCGGGTGAGACCCGGGTCCACAGCATGTCCTTCGTCCACGGTATCTGTGACCCTCCTCCCATCTCCTCGCTCAGGCCTCTTGACAACTTGTGTGGAAATGCGTAAGCAGTGTCCCTCTTGTTTATCAAATAAAGGCATTCCTCTACTCCATTGCTGAGGTTTATTAATGAGAGATAAAGATGGCTGTCTGCCCACCCTTCCTTCCTCTCAACAACAGTGGAAACATCATTCAGGGAAGTCCATCCTTCACTCTGACTGCTTTATTTTTATACACTTACAGAGTGTAAACTGCACAGCTCAAAACATTATTGAAAACACACCACTGATGATCTGTATATAGTTAAATCACATGTAAAGCAGATTGTGAATTTATTGGTAGCCCATTATTACCATTCATTGTCAGCATCATTGTTCCCAGTGGATGCCCCATTGAGCAGATCTAGCATTACTCATAGTGCTAGCACTTCCTATACTATTTCCTTGGATTTCACAGTGTGTGAGTAGGCAAGAAACACACACACATACACACACATGCAGGGAATGGGAAGACGGAGGGGAAGTTAGGAATCTCCTCCAGGCCTTTTGTGTCCTTTTCAACAGGCTGTAAAGTGAGTGAAAGCCAAAATGTCATATGAACTAGTACAATCTTCCTGCTACTTCACCTGGAGAACAGAAGGTTTTGAATTATTCGTTCTACATGTCACAGTCAATCATAGAAAAAAACAAAACAGTCATGTAAAATTAAGATTTCTGTGACAGGTTTCTACATGCTCTTCATTAATGGGGAAAACCCTGCAACGGACATATCAGGAAATTTGGAACAAAAACTTGGCAACACACTGTAAAACATATTATTCAGTGGTTATAGAAAAACAGTATTACGCATACCAAGGAGAAATAAAATATGAAAAACATACACATCAAGACCTTTTGGTACTGGAGTCACTCCTTCCAACAGCCTGCATAGTACAGGAATCATCTCTAGAGAATCCAGCTGATATCCTCAGTTTTCTGCAGAACCATGTTGATGAATATATACCAAGCCAAAAAAAACAACAAAAAATCTAAGAATTTACAACATATAATTAAATTGAGCATATCTAATAATAATAATAATAATGCATTTTATTTATAAGCGCCTTTCAAAACACCCAAGGACACTTTACATAGCAAAGAATAAGATAAAAATCAAATAAAATTAAAAACATATCTATTATTATCTATGTATTATGTCATATTTAGATGTATATTTCTATTAAATGTGTCATCAAAATAAAGAAATTAGTAAAGTTATCTTAATAGATTTATTATATATTACATTTACATCTTTCATAATGACATTTGTGTGAATGAAAATGAAAGCATATTTAAATTTATGTATGTACACTGTGCATTATAATAACAATAGCAATCCTGATAACAATTGTTCTATGTATTTATATTATACTTTTAAGTATATATAGATATATATGTCACAGAGTCCTCCAGAATCAATGCCCTCCCTCTAATCATATCATTAAACAAATTCTTCCTCTTCACATTACACTTTTTGAAACATGAATCTGTTGTTGTTTTCACGGTCAGTGAATAAAGTGCCAACTAAGCTTACAAAATTCTACAGTACATGTTAAAATAAATGTTGGTAGGGAAACAGATTTATATAGATACATTAAAATGTTTAATGCTAAAATAAGTTTGTGCTTACTTGGAGAGCAGGTTATTTAAGAAGCAAGCGTTTTCTTTCATTTTTGCGGTATAAACGAAATAACTTTTTTTTTTTTAGCAATAAATAAAGAATAACAGCATAGAGTGAAGTGAAGCGCAATAAGCAACCTGCCGACTGTTAGTCGTATAAGCACAGATTAACCCTGGTTCCTGCTCAGTGGATATTTTCCTTCAGTCGGTCATGACCTCTCGTTCATTTATTTCAGAACTTCCATTTGACAAACTCATCAGTCTCAGGAAACAACGCCCTGCGTGTGTGCATTCAACCGGAGCCAAGGGCACAAGGAGCCGGGCCACAGAGGTCTGCTTTATCCAATCAGTGTCCCGGAGGATTGCGCTTATCTCCGTCACTGCACTCGGTGCTAATAGAAGTTAAGAAGCTGAACAACCTCAGACACACGACCGCACCGACAAGTTTAACTGGCCAAATGAAGGCGCACAATAATACATCACAAACACAACGGAGAGGTACAGTGGTCTTTTGATTTCTTCCAAAGTATGAATGCTCTGTCTTGGCGATGGAAATTGTTTGTTTTCTTAAGAGCTTTTTCTTAAAATCCCCAACAACTCAATAGGAGCCTTTGATTCATTGGAAACCACATTCTGTAAAAAAGCTCGTGCGTGAACTGCAGTTTTCAACATGCTTCAACTTGTACAACAGTCTCCCTTTCGCTGTACACCGCTAGGGCTAATTTAACACAATAAAAAAAATGTTGCGCTGTCAATAACTCAACCCACTTAAGAAATTAAAACGCCTAAACAGGTTATTGCATGGATCGTTGCAGCAGGTGCTCTCTGCACCCTGCAGCGGTATTTAATCAACAATAAAGTGAACCTGTTACTCACCCTTTGCTAGAACACCATACATTCCACATAGCATGCAGATAAGAATATAGTTCATGATGTCTGGTGATTCCAATGCAGCAAAAGGTTGTAAATATAACACAATAGATGTATTCCTGCCGTTTTCCCCGGGGGACGACTACAGTTAACACAGCGCACTTGGCTCTTGCGCTCAGCGCTGATGGTAAGTGGTTGTTGATGGTGGAATTCCAGAGGAAAGCTGCAGGAGATCACGCAACAGGACACCGCGCTTGAACCCAAGAGCAACTTTTGCCATCCTATTGGATAGCGGCGCTGATTTATACAGTTCCCACAGTACGGCCACCGGACAGCGGACTTCCGTGACGTCCACTGACACACCCAAGGTGCGTAACACTAGCCCCCCTCTCCACAGTGACCAGCCAATGGACAAGTGAGGTGCTGATGAGAGAATATTGTAGTATCCAAAATAGCTATTAAAAAAACTATTTTGCAAAAGTTGGGGAGGGAAAACCACTGTCCTATATACACCACTCCTTTGTAAATCACAGATGTTGTGCACAAGGCAACGCTGTGCTTAAATATTGTTGTGTGGATTGGTAAACGGGATGCTCAGCACGTAGGCACTGGGAAAACGGGTGGTGTCAACTTGGCAATCGCATTTCTCACATTTCAAACTGGCAATCGTTCTTCAAAGGATAAATAAACAACTCTGCTAAGAGTATCTCACACATTCCACAAATAGAGAAAATACTAATGTCAGTACTACCTGTTTTTATGGGTGTCCCCTTACTTAAAAAAATTCAACAGATAATGTAATATAAAAGAACAGTAAAGAACAGTAGAGGCTCCCCAGTCCACATTTAAGACACAAATAACAGGTAAACAGGTAAAAACAGGCTACAGAAATTAGTAAAACAAGTTTGTTGAGAAACACATATATGACCTACTGCACTGTGTTGTCTTATAAAAGCCTCTATAAAAGCATATGAACTGATGTCATTAAACAGTGATGCAAACTGCATGTTTCCTTGTCACTGGGTGTATGGTGCATCATTTGACCAAGAGAGGAGAGTAATGGTAGGCTGCAGGATGACCACTGGGTGGTGATGTGAGTTGAATGAAACGGGAGAGGAAGAGAACAGGAAAATGCAAGATTGTCTGCATTAGAAAAAGACATCTGATAATTTAAGGGATCTGGCTTTTCATGGAGCATAAAGGAGAAAAGAGGCACCATAAAGATAAATAAAACCTTACAGTAAATATGAAATGCAAAATATATTACCACCTCCTACTTAGGGATTATACACTCCACTGCAGAATATACTTAACATAAGGCTATAATTCAGATAAACACGATACACAAATGCACATACATACACATACAGTACAAAAACAACATGTACAGTGAGTTGTGAACATGCATATACAGTACATGGACAAATGTAAATGAGGGAGGAAAAATACACCGTTATATATTTGTAGGGAGAGAACAGTTTTCACAGTCAGTAAAAGGACTGATCAGATTTTTTTGTTGGCAACACACGGCCACCAACTCTGCAGTGAACAATGAAAAAGAGGAAAGGCAAAAACAACAGGAAATACTCAGCTACATTAACGTGCACAGGATAAACTAGCTAGTGGCTGTAATGTGGCAAACCTCAAATCTGTTCTGAAACCTGATGTTTACTGATGAAAGTGGATTGTGACCCGTTTGCTTTTGCTGGTCTTGGTGCAGATTGAGAAAATTTAAACATACCATGGCTCTGTCAAGATTGTTCTGCTCTGCCTTCGTTAGGATGGTGTCTCGAGGTTGTTTCGAGTTTCCTTATATCATGTGATAAACATGTGTTCGACCATTCATCATGCATTAAAATCATTCTTTAAAAAATTATTCCAAAACATCATTAATTTCAGTAATTACAAATACTACAAGAAAAAATGTTGATAAGTGTACAGTACATGAATCCATGATGTGAATACCACATCTACCAAACACTACAGTATTCTTTTTTTTTAATTTTTTTTTTATATAGTTTAACTTCTATAGTAGCTACATAAAAAAATCCCAAAATATGACATTACAATTCCCATCATTCTCCAGGAAATAAAATTTTCTTATCCAAATTAGCGCACATTTCAGTGGACAGACTGGATGACTAATTTCCATGACATGTGCTGCAACAGGATAGGTCTCTCTTTTCAAATGTTCTAGTATTTTTACTTCTGCTATTCTTTGTTTTAAATCCCCTGATGATTTTCTTACATATCATTTTCCACGAGGACACATTAAACAAATAAACAACAGCCTTTGTGTTGTTGTCCCACATTTGTAATTTTGAAATGGGACTAGTGCAACCGTAGTTTGTGTAAAGATTCTTGTTTTGATCAAATTTATTCTGGACATACCAGTTATCAGTTTTCCACTTGTTCTCCTCTTCTCAGTACTACTCTACTTTTCTCATGTAAATGTGTTTATGAATTAATCCTTCTGTTGCATTTGTCAATGTTTTTAAACCATATTTTAACACCTTTGAATAATTTAATATATTTAGCTGCAAACCATTTTTTTTCAGTCTCATTCTTTTGTTTCCTTTTGAACAAGTCCACCTATGTTTTCTGTGAAATTTTCTTGTTGCGTCACACATCTGCCTGTACATAATCTGTTCTTGAACCTGTTTTGAGTCACCTGGATGTTATACTTAAGATCATCATCTTTTTTGCAGTCTACAAAACTGACTGTATAGAACAAGGAACTGATGAAACCCCTTCAATTGTGGTTCAGTGCCATTAAAGATTAAGAATGCCTCATCCAGAAAATGTTTCAACAGTAAGTTGTCATGGAAAAATGATTCTTCTCTGAGTTCATAATTAATGATTCCTCACCAAAAAATTCACCTTTATCTCTGAGAAAATAAAGGAGGATTTTATGTGGTATGACAGGATAGAGAAACACGACTTCAAAAGTTAATATGTCACATTCTCAGGAAGGAGAGGAAGTTATTCAGTAGTTTTCATCATATCACCAGAATTATTAATATAAGGTAGATTTTTATCTGCTGTTGTTCTAGCTCACTAATTTTGACACAGGAGCTGTTAGTGAATTTCTACCTGCTGTGATTGGTCTTATGTTGACATGCTGATCACATTGTATGTAAGGAAACCCAAAACAACCGGAAGATGCTGCCTCGATGAAGACAAGATAGCTGAAAAAGTTTGGTAAGAAATGTTTGGTACTTTGTAGGTAAGTTGTGCAACATGCTAATTGTTAGATCAAAATGTAAAGGTTGTGCTTATGTCTGTAAGACAACTGTGGTCTTCTTGTGGCAGGTGCAATTCAGAACAAGCTTTACACAGTGGACAGAAAGAAATGTGAAAAAATAAAAATAAGTTACATTACATTATTTTATTGTTTTTCTGATGAATTCCAGTTTCTTTGAATATGCTAAAATGTTTGACCAAAAGAAGAGGAATAAAATATATTATAATATTTGTAAGAAGCATTTTGAATTATTTTTTATGAATGCATTAAATATCGACTCATGGTTCAATCTACATGTGTGCAGACAGCACAAACCAAAAGCTAAAAGAGTTTTTAATGTTACACGATACTGTGTAATTTCACAGCAAGTCTTGCATCATAATTGAGTATTGTAATATGAGCAAGATATTCCAACCACATTTATGTGCGGTGACCCAAAAGAAGGTAAATTTTTGTACATAGCCACTTCTGCTGTTTGAAGATCAGACACGGGCGAGAAGAGATTGTAAGGAAGCTGGTTTGGAGCAGGGATAATGCCTCCATTGACACAGACACACATCCAAAACCAACAGAACTTGTTGTCATGCCATAATAACAACAGTTTGAAGATAGACTCCAGGTCTGAAACCTTCATTCTGTGTGTTAAGTCTGTCATTTTGCTCATGTCAGTCTGGTGCTCAGTCACACCTGACCTTTAGTCTGCTGATAGATCCAGTCAGTGAACTTGACCACCTTTGTATACACACCAGGACGATTCTGCCTCGCACACCCTTCACCCCAGCTCACGATCCCTGCCAGGAACCATCGCTTGCCGCGCTCCAAACACACCAACGGACCTCCTGAGTCACCCTAAGGACACAGACGTAGACATGTTCAGGCAAAAAAACATCAACCTATAAAAAATAGGCATATCTTACAAAAACAGTAATTTAGAGGACTTGATGTCATCAAACTTTTCTCAGCAGCTGAAGTGGCGTGTCACTAGAAATCCAATGACAGAGAGAAGGTGAGCTGCGTGGATAATCACCCCATTGTTGACTCACTCGCTACTCCCTATTTAATGAACATTCAGTAGTTGAGCAGAGTTCACTCCTCAGTGAGTAGTCAGATTTCAGACACTTACTAATCATCATCATTTTGGGTAAATGCACAACAGTAATGACTTGGTGAATTGTGTTTGTGGGTAGAAAGTAGTCTTCTTACCTTTTTTCTTTAGATTGTGGACTTTCACTATAATGGATACATTCAAACACTCACAATAAAATGGTTGACATTAAACTATATAGTAAACTTCAGACTTCAGACAGAGCATTAGTTCAGCTGAACATTTAATTCTGTTGATACTGGCAGCAGCGTTTTATCAGACACTGTTGCATTGTTCACCAGTGCAACACTTTATCTACAGGAGTCTTTTTAATATAGTTCGGACTTGTTAACTAGCTGACTGTTAATTAACCAAGTTAAGCTAGTCATTAAACTACTGTAGATTAATGTGTTGCTAATACAACATTTTAAGCAGCTTAATTTACTCTTGTTAACTCAAACATGTGTATGTTTACTAGATAAACTACCTTTGAGGACGAAATGTTGGCCACCGGTGATATTTAATTTCTTCCCAGCATGAGGAACCCTAGCTAGCATTAAATAATCTGACAGCTAACTAGTCTATACTTTTGAGAATCTGATATCCCTGTATTTCACTAATTCACTTAGTTTTTATGGATTCCTTTTCAGTTATCAGTCAAGTTATTGTACTCAAAGCATTGTACTCAGTCAACACTGTTTCACACTTTCTCAACACTTTCAGGAAAAACCACAAAGGCCAACAACTGTCTTCACCGTTTAATGGAAATGTGCTGCATAGGTGTGTGTTCACACACATATGATCAAGACAAAATTGAGAAACATATTCTATGGTTTGGATGAAAGTGTCTAAATTCCTAGAAATTGGAGAAGTTTGGATAAACAAACTGAAAGGTATTTCATTATGGCTGGATGTGCATTTTGTGGTTATGACTAAAAGGTATATTACATCACAACATTTCATCACAAAACATTTCTGGGAAGTGTAAACAGTAGCCATTATTTTACAATAAAATTCATACCTGTGGAAATACATACTCACTCACCTGGCAGGCATCAACACCTCCCAGCAAATTCCCAGCGCACAGCATCCTGGGAGTGACGGCGTCATCATATAGCTTGTTGCAGGTGTTCCTGTTGATGATCTTCACTGTGGCCTCTTGTAAGCGAGAGGCCAGCTCACCTATAGTTAACACAAACAAGTAATCACTTCTGATCCTGCACGATGCTGCAATTTCCTCAAAATCAGTTTCTAAACGTCAGCAAGACCTAAACTTAAAGCATACTTCTTGTGATTTTGCTCTTCAGTGATCCAGTTGGTTGATGTTCTTACCATCCTCCATGAGGACCCCCCAGCCTGTGACATAGCAGCTAGTCCCTGCGGTAAAGGTGTGTGAGGAGGCCGGGATGCACACAGGCTGCACCAAGTCATTGAAGAACACAGGAGCGCTGAGCTCGAGAAGGGCAATGTCATAATCAGAGGTGAACTGGTCGTACTGTGGGTGGAGGACGACTCTCCGAATTGGTCTTGTGGCTGCACCATTGTTCCCCGAGGTCATCACTCGCATTCCCATGTAGGCCCGCCATGCACGAGCATCTGAGTATCTGCACATGCACGATGCATGAACACAATATAAAGACATCATTGAAGACTTTAATGGTGAGGTTGTCAGGCATCTTACTTAATGGCGTCTGAGTCCTGGAAGCAGTGAGCTGCAGAGATGAGCCAGCGGCTAGAGATCAGCGTGGCTCCACAGACATGGCCATAGCGATCCATCTGGAGGCTGACCTGCCACGGCCATGAGCCAGCTCCGGCATCAGAGCCACCCACTATCTTAGTACGCTTCTTGGGGCGGGTGCCACAGCCTTGGAGAAAGAGTTGGAGATCACCGCTTTCACACTTATCCCTTTTACTGTATTGTTCATGTGCATTTTTTTAATTAGTTCTTTCGAGTGTGTGCATGTGCATGTGTATGTGTGTGTGCGCGCTTGCATGCATGCATGTATGCAACTCATTTTCGCTGATCATAAATCTTTGTAAAGCATCTTTGGCTGTCTTTAAAAGCACAGCATGAATAAAATACATAATAATAATAATAATTATTATTATTATTATTATTAGGGAGACAGATGAAAAGACAAAAACTATATGGGAATCCATTATGGAAGACCAGAGGACCACAGGTACAGAAGTGAGGTTGAATTTGGTGAGAGAGTATTTACCACAGCGCAGTTCATCAGAGCCGTCAAAGCAGTCTTTTACTCCATCACACTCAGGGTTTACTTTACTAACACACTTTCCATTGACACACTTGTAGGAGGACGCAGAGCAGCCTTTTAGGTCTAAAGAAAATTAAAGACATCCTTAGCCTAAAAGAATTAAAGGACATTTAACATTACAGCAAATTAACAAAAAATACAAATTTCATTTATTTAGTGAAACCAGAATTAACTACTCACATGCTCTGGTACAGTTGAGTTCATCACTGCGGTCTTTGCAGTCGATGACACCATCACACACAGAAGACTTTGGCAGACACACCTTGTTGGGACATACGTGGAAGCATTTGCCTCCTGAAACAGAATATAGGACAAAACACAGTGCACAGTGGCAGATTTAGCAATTTGGGGGCATACGGCAAACACGCATGGGGCCCTTTGCATCCATTATTCTCCATCTTTTTCAATCCTTATTTATCTAAGAAAACTGGGACTTATATTTTCTCCATTCCTCATTTGCATGTAATAGCTTATAAATTGGTGCCCCTCAAGTACAAATATCTCAAAGATTAGAGAGAGACATAGCTACAGTGGGCCAGCTGCTCTTCTGGGCCGATCCACGACATACCCACATCTAGGCTATATGTCTTTTTCTCTGTATTTTACTGTCTCTCTTGGATGTCTCATTTTTTCAACTCTGAGCCACCAGCCCCGTTAATTCAGCAGCCCACCAGGAAATGTCCTGCCCTTCCAAACTGGCCACTCCAGCTCTGGTTGTCAGTTCCTGCCTGTACCGTGAAAAAGGCTTGTTACCTTTGGCAGTGTTGCGGCTGTACAAACTTACTTTCCTCCCGCTTCTTCCTTTTTTCAGAATCGCCTGGATAACATCGCTTAATATTTGCGGTTCCACACCAAGTCTCTCACTCAATAGTCCATCGTAGTGGAGATTGACGAGGTGCTTAAACATTAGTTACTCATTAATTATAGGCATTCTGATGCCATTTTAGTGTAAGGATTTTTGTAATGAGGCAATTAATTAAGGAAGTAATAAAATAACTTTAACCTTTATGTTTATTAGATGTTTATCATAAGGACCCTGGTAGATGGGGACCCAAGACAATTGCTGACCTTTCCCTAATGGTAGAGTCCACCTCTGTGACTGCAACACCAATAAGTACTGTGCATGATGTTTTGTCTACTCACCACAGGTACCCTCCTCACTGCTGTCTGCACAGGTGCTCTGGCTCACACACTGGCTGCTTTGAGGTTTGCACAGACCGTTCGCACACAACACTTCCCCCGGCCTGCAGGATGCTACATGTTTTGTAGCATGTGCATACATGCACATATAAACAACAAAACACAAATCTGAGTCTTGCACAATTTTAATTTTCAGTTTTTAAAATCTAATTTATAGTTAATATTTGCACTTTTACAGCTAGAACGAGGCAGAGAAATACAACAACATCACGTCAACAAAAGTTTAAACTGATGTACAGCTCTTACAGCATTTAGCCTCATCCCGTCCATCAGAGCAATCCTTAACTCCATCACACAGCTTCCTCAGAGGGATACAACGTCCATCTCCACAGCGAAACTGGCGAGGACAAGCTGGAGACACACAGCAACAAAATACATTGCAGTTCTTTTCCTTTAAAATTTGGTTTAAAGAAGCAGAAGAAAATTATACTTTAATGATAAAAAGTCTATTTAGCTTCACTGGCCTTTAAGATTGAAATTGTAAAAGCTTGAACAGTTTAAACAATGCTTACACTTCCATTGCAAAATCATTATAGCGGAGTGAAAGCATCTGATTTTACTTACTTCCCTCAGGGGAGAAGGCTCGGTAGAGCAAGTAGAAGCCCTTGTGAGTGAGAGATTCATCGGAGTGGAAGTGAAGAGTGAGAGGAGAAGAGTAGACTCTTTTTTTGCTGCTGTCTGACACTGGGTTACACAGTCTAGATAAAAAGGAACAATGGTTTAACTGTCATGCAGGCACAAAAAAATGTAATGTCTTAAACGGTTATCACTTACTACAGTTACATTTACATTTTAAAGTAAAGAAGTGCTAACACTAACCCTCCCTTATGGGCAACACTGGTTGGCTAAAACACAATTCATTTTCATAACTCACTTGACCCCACCAATGTCCAGCCAGTCTTTCTCACAGCCATCTGATGACGGGGAATCCTGAATGTCCATCGTCACGATCGTCATGGAAATCAGGTATCCTGGCAACGGTGCCTGATAAAGAAACCAAAGACGACTAAGGAAAGAGTTGAGATGCTGGAATGTGGGCAGACTAAATAACAATGGGATGATTCACTCTTTCATCATTTTGCTGAACACTTTCTCTTTCTTACTCCACTGTTTCTAGAACAAGCACATGATGTACATTCTGTAAACCCATGTGGCTCACCTGCAGTGTCCAGGTGCAGTCTATGTTAGGAGGGTAATAAGAAGGGTAGTAGGGTGATG
This sequence comes from Sandelia bainsii, assembly GCA_032362345.1. Classification (NCBI taxonomy): domain Eukaryota; kingdom Metazoa; phylum Chordata; class Actinopteri; order Anabantiformes; family Anabantidae; genus Sandelia; species Sandelia bainsii. Next base: position 22,743,733 of record JAUMHL010000013.1, read on the forward strand.
AAATAGAGCCATTCCAAGAAGTAATTGACCCTCCACAACCTGCAGGAAGATGGTGACATAAGTGGTGGAAACTTTGTTTTACTCACGTTATTCTTTGGAAATAATTCATTCCAGCACCAGGACAGTGAAATGGACACATTCGCACAAGATAAGAGGAAATTTGATGATATGTTATATGGTTTTCTTTGTTTGTGAGAGCACTTCTACCTGCTTTTGGGATGGCTTGGAAGTATGCTTTGAAGATTGCACCGTCCCTCTGCCTGCTGAAGGAAAATGTGACCAACATCACATTCCCAGAGGATGTCAGCTTCATGACTGGAGACGAGCCTGAGACAGGCAGCCCACACCACCTCAGATGGGTACATTAATCAAAGATATGTAGTTTAGAAAAATAATCTTTGTGGACTTTCCTCTGACCTCCAAAGGAAGGATAATTACTATACAAAAGTACAATATAAGGACAATGCAGATGTTTTTACAATAATTCCAGACCAAAAATTCCACAAAATGTCCTTACCTGGCAATGATCTTGTTCTGTAAAGGAAGCAGGAAGTCGTAAGCTGAGAGCTTGTGGGAAGTGCAGCTTCCTGGCGTGGCGCCATGCAGGGTAAGGATGACTAGTCGAACTACATGACCTGATGGCACGCGAAGTCGCCATTGGTAGTAGGGCTTCTTGGGACTAACAAGGCTCAGGGTGCGGTTGTTACCATATTTGGCATATAGGTCAAAAGACATTGCTACACAGAGAAAATGGTGGAAATATTTACTTTGAATTCAACAGGTAGGTCACAAAAAAGAAGAAACCAACATGAAGCATCTTATAAAAGTGCAAAGCCACACAAAGCTAGAGAACAGCTGTAATCCTCCATCTTGGAGCATCCTAGTCTTGCTAGACTTAGCATGGTACACCATGCAAACAACCTTTCAACGCACTCTACTGCAATTGAAAGCATACAGTATAACTAAAAGCAGCAACACAGACGTCAGTATGAGAGGTCTGCTTCAATCATGAATTCAAGGAAATTCAAGAAATATTTGTGGCATCAACTCAGTGGTAAACTCTCCTCACCTTGGAAGCCGAGCTGCCATTTTCCACCCTGTATGCTATTTGGATTCTTAATTTTGTCAGATCTTTCTTCAGATTCTTCAGGGTCCAAACCTAATCGTGTGGAAAAAATGTCAAAATACCAAAATACTTTGTAAGTTTCCATAACACTCTGAAGCAATACACTTATTTAGCAATATTTAAAACACATTAACGAAGCAGGGGTAGAATATTAATATTACATTTACAAAGGTTTAGGTGTTATTGATTTTAAATCAGATGTTTCTACACTGCTCAAATTGAGGGAATCACACATCAGGGCTCACTGCACCAGCATAACATCTGGCAATTGCTCTGAGGATTTCATTCTTGTACCTCACAGCCGTCAGAGTACCACTGGTCATGGACATCTGCGCAGCCCTCCAAGGATTTGTCTCCCTAGACCATCACTGATCCACCACCAAATGCTTGATGAGCATGACCAGGTTGCAAGCAGGCATGCTTGCAGAATTGTCTTGCTTTTGCCTCTCCATTGTAAGTGCTAATTTAATATTTTTTAAGCAGTGTACATGAAATATAATAATGTCTGATGTATGAAGTTAATAGCTGCATATTAATGAAGCTACAGAACGGTTAGAAAGAAGAATACATATGTGTGGGGTTAATGTGCATGTATTGTATGTATGCAGACAACAGTGAAAGTCTCTACCCAGCAGGTGGAGCATATCATCATCTTGCTCCATGTAGTAGCGCTGCTCATTGTAGCTGTCCCGCTGCACCTTGTTGCTACCAGGAAGTCTGCGCTGCAACCTCTCTGGGATGGACATCCGGATCGCCATGGCAACATTGTCCGGGGCGGAGAATTTACTCCAGTAGAAGACATTGAGCCCTTTGGATCCTTCACTGTCAAACAAAAGGTTTACAATGTTGCTATTATGCTTATATATATATATATATATATATATATATATATATATATATGTATATGCTGCACGGAACGCATAGGTGAGTGTGTTTTTGTCATGCATATTCCTTTTATGTGTGAACTACACGTTTCATTTTATGAATAAGTTTTGTGTTGGTGCAGCAGACCTGAAGGCAGTAATTCCTGAGCACAGGTAGTATGAGCTCCACGGATACGACTTGTAGAGTTCTGAGAACTGTTTCAAAACAGGAAAAAGGTAAAGAGTGTTGACCACATACAGTACTGAACGCTCTACAGTGCTGCAGCCATGACATCAAAATAGTGCAAGTAAGGTCATTGTTCCTTGTAAGTGACAGATGAAAACACCTGGTCGAACGTGCAGCCCGAGTTCAACAAAAGCATTGTTCGTGCTCTGTGTGTGTGTGTCAAACTCTGCATGTTAACTTTGAGCAGCACAGAGCTCTTTTGTGGCTCTACCTGCCGGGTGTGTACTAGTAGGACCCTGGATGGTATGAGCTCCTGGCCTTGAGTTCACCTGTTCTTTTATGAATAGATGGTGGCACAGATACTATGTCCACTTAACAATCCTGCTTACTCACCCTCATAGTTGATTAGTAGGACATTACAGCCTGTCACCTTAGATTATTGGGACTAGTCTATCCCTTCACCATTGAGCAAGACTGTATAGCATGCATTAACCTTTTGCTCCAAAAATCCAAATTCCCCCTCTCATATCTTGGTCCAGTCCCAATCCTCCTGTCATCTCATCCTGCCCTACTGCCCTATCTCTACCGCTCAATCCTAGCATCAAACTGAGGTGCTCTTCTGCACAGAGTGGCTGATTGTGTGACATCTACACAGACAATGTTTTTATTGAAGGCCTGCTCTTCCTCTCACTCTTGCTGCCTGGGTTTAGCTGGGCTCACAAATGCCGGGCTTGTCCTAAGCCCTGAAAGGGCCCTCTCCCTGGGGGTCTCGGGAACTCGCACACACATTGTGCCCAGCTCCTGTTTCAGCTTTACATTTAACACCACCGGAGAGAGGCAGAGAGAGAGAGACAGAAGAAAGTGGTGTGCAAAAGAAAACAAAACAAAAAAAATGAGAGAGGAGGTCAAAGCAGGAAAAAAGTCAAAGAAATAAAAATGCAAATACAGACAACAATAAGAGAAAGAGGGCAGTGACATTTACACTAGTAGTCTGCTGTAATGAACCATATCAGTTTGAGCAGTTTTGTTCCAGAGCGGGAAGGTTGAGCAGCACTCCAAAGTGTCATTCAGAGGGAAGGCATTGACAGACAAGTCCACCGTTGCACTTACATAATGGTTCAAAGCCTGAGCCTGCAGGCGGAACCGTGGGGAGGTGGGGTTAGTCAGCTCTGAGGAGAAGCTCAGGTTTGGGAACTCCACGCTGCCTCCAATGTAGAACATTGAGGAAGGTGGCGCTGGAGAGGAGGAGGTAGAGATTTGAGACAGGTGCACTGTGTGACTGTGGGTGCAAGTCAAAATAAACACATTTTAAGGGACAGTAGAGGTCTAACAAAAAAACAACAACACCAAAGCAGGTCTGTACTCACATGTTAAGTAGTGGAGGGTCAGTGCAATGGCAGCGGTAAAAGGAAAGAAAGGCAGGAGCCATAACATCCACCTCCTCCAGGAGCCACAGGCAGGAACCCGTCTCCCCTCCACTCTCTCCTCTGCCTGATCCTCAGGCTTCTTGGAGTGGCTCAGTGACTGGGTGGGCTCCTTTAACTCCCCCTCTCCCTTCCAAAGACAAGGGCATGACTCAGATATCATACTGTTCTTTTATGTATGTGCTCAAGTTGCTCCTAATTGTTTGAGTTTATTTTTATGTGACTGCAGCAGAGGAGGAAAAAAAGGTGCAGGGTATGCCAAAATCAATGAGATTAGAATAGATTTTATGGCTGAGCGAACACTGATTTACTGTGAGCAACGGTGAACATCTTTGAGCTGAAAGGAGCTCCTAAAACATTTAAGGAGTTGGCAGTATTCCCCGGGGGAGAAGACAAAGCGTGGCTGGAGGGGTCTGCTTTCCCACGGCCTAGCTCTGCAGTGTCAGTACTCAATCAAGTGGCATGGACATTCATGAGAAACAGATCCAAAATCCCTAGAGACGGATTTTGCTTTTAAGATGAACCATGGATGACCAGGTGTAATAGAAACTGATTATTAACCGTGCGTTTGATGTTGCAAAAAAAGTTAAATAAACTGACGAATTTTGCGATATGGTAAGAATAATCTGATAAAAAATTTCTTGCAGAAAGCAGAGGACCTTTTGGCAACGTCTTTGACGCGCAACGAAAACAGTGATGGTTTACCTGTGCAGGAGAGCAGCCTGAGCGTCCATGCCCGGAGACGCAGTACACTTCGCAGGTTTGGCTTTTGGCGAGAGTCCTCATAGCACAGTCCCGTTTAGTTCCGGAGAGGCGACATGCAACAATATCCCAGGCATAGAAAAGATGGAGAGAAAGGAAACCCCGGCTGTCGCTTCCTTTGAAAAAAGCGCAGAAATACGACCTAAGCGGCTCGGACGCGGCGGTCATTCTCCGCCTCACGTTTACCTGAACTGGGCGGCAGGTGTCACACGGAGCCCCATAATGCAGTGCGGGGACAATGGAACCACTATGAAAGGGTACAATCCGCACATCCATCAGTGCGACAGATATTGTGGGCAAACTTCGTCGTTGTGTATTCGAGAGTTTAGCGTTGAGGGACAAAGAAGTGTTAGAGGGAAACGCATGCGAGGTATTACGCCTGATGCGCCACTGGATGCTCCACGGATGTAAAGAAAACGAGAGTATACAATTAATATATCAAATCTGTCTACTGTTAGAATGTAACATGATTAACATGGGTAAACAGTGTCAGTCTTTGAAGAGGGAGTGTAGCAGAAATACCTGGAGAAAGTAAAAATCTCCTTTATGCTTTATTGAGTATCATTGTGAGCCAGTCAGTAGCACAAGGCAGATATTGTAACAAAAAAAACACACACAGTACACTGTTTCTGAACACACTTGTATTATTTTAACATCTGCAGAACATAATAATATCTGCTGGCAATGGATGAATACAGGTTTCATGTCAGCTGATATGGCTGTAGATCCAGGAAGTGAACTTGCTGACCCTGGTGTAGACCCCAGGCAGGTTTGGTCTGCCACAGCCTGAACCCCAGCTGACAATGCCAATCAGGAACCAGCGACCCCCGCCTGGTGCCTGACAGGCCAGAGGACCCCCTGAATCCCCCTATAATAATAATTAAAAAAAACCTATACAGTTGATGCAGAAAAAAACACTAAAGTTTTACTGCGTCTTACACAAGCAATTAAGTCAGATAGGCTCACCCTACAAGCATCCCGTTCTCCAGAGGGAACACCAGCACACAGCATGCGTGGTGAGACGGGGCCATAGCTCTTCTTACACTCAGTCTGACTCACTATGGAAACCTCTGCTTTCTGCAGCACTGATGGCAAGACCTTGTCTGCAGGTGGGCGAGACATAGGCATAGGTCATGCAGCTGACAGATAAAAATGTACACAATTTGAGGTTTTAGGATGACTAAAGCAGTAGCCACAAAGAGTCTAGGGGTTGATAAAGAGGCTCTTTTCTTTCATATTTATGAAACATCACAAGTGTTGATGACAAGAATGCTCTCTAATCTAAGTAAGTCAAGGAGCAGCTCCACTGTTAGGGGAAACAAAACACAAAATATTTCTCACTGATGACAATGCCAACCCAAAAGTGAAGACGCAGCCTGAAAGTTTGCAAATATGGTGTTTAGAAGAAAACATAAAAACCTAGAGATGCCCTCAAAGACATTATAGTTTTGTTAAAGTATAAAAGTCGGTGAGTTCTATCTGAGGTATTACTTACCCTCCTCAGAGCGGTATCCCCACCCAGTGACCCAGCAGCGGTGGCTGTTGGTGACAGTGTGGGACGGGGGAGGCAGGCACACAGGCTGGACCAGTGGGATGAGGGATGAAGGCCAGGGCTTCTTGAGCTGCAGCAGGGCAATGTCATAGTCAAACGTGTACATGTTGTAGTACTCGTGCACCATGATCCTCTGGATCTCTGCCACATGTTTGGCACTGCCCTGCGTCAGCATGCCAAGGTGAGCGCTCCAATAGCGTGGGTCAGACATCCTCCACAGTTAGAGGTAAAACATACAGACAGGTGATAGGTACACTAAGTGACAGGTTTGCTCAAAAAATCAATAAAATTTTTACATGGAGAATATATTACATACTGTACAAGACCAAGTTTCATCTGAAGTCTTTGATAAGGTCATAATTGGCAGGGTAAATCATAACTTGTTATAACACAATAAAATATCCTACAAACAGATGGTAATTTGAAATACCTATTCATGTTATAAATTACCGGATGATCAGAGACATCATTATTGCATTACTGTATGTGTCATTACAAGTAACTTCTGTTACACCAAATTATGTTTTAGTTTTTATCATTTTAGTTTTTTTCCTTCTTTACATTTACAGCCTCTGAAATTTATCCAAATTAAACAATCTGAAGGAAAGAACACTTGTTGAATTCCTCACAACTCATGTCTCTGCAAAGACAAAGCATGTTTAAAAGTAGATACTTATTGTTCTATGAAATTGCAAGTCTAAAACACTGAAGCACTCCGTTATCAGTTCACTATCAGCCTGTTGCCACCACAGCTCATATTCAATATGTGAGGATGACTGACCTTTCCCTGCTGAAGCAGTGTGCAGCTGAGATGAGCCAATCAGAGGAGAGGATAGAAGCACCACAGTACAGGTTACCAGAGAAGTGGAGGCTGACCTGCCATGGCCACTCCCCTTCCACAGAGTTAACTCCACCCACAATGCGTTCAGGGCCTGTGGAGGAACCCACCTTCTTCACCGGGGACGGACGACCACAGGCTGGGGAGCACATTGTGATCAATTTTCTTGTAATACTGGTGATATTGTTTAGTTTTTAATATAAAGAAGCAAAATGTTTATGTGTGTGTGCATGTACAAAAAGGCCTCTGCCTCTGTCCTTAAAGGAGCACATCGTCACGTTATAGTTAAAATTCAAGACATTATTATTATTATTATATAGTTTAGAGGTTGGTTATACTGTATGTGCACAGTATGAGCGCGTGTCCTAGACCAACTTTAACCTGACATGCTGAGTCACCATGACACACAAACCTTCTGCCATCTTATTAAAATTTAGAGCTTTGTTATGTGTGTATTTGCGTGCACACACACACATATGCCTGTTTTCAGTGAGTGATCAAAGAAAGTCCTGTTCCCACCACCTTGAGACCCCGTCATGATAAAATAACAGCAAACACAGGGAGCTATTACAGCAGGGTCACCTCAGCGCTGCAGGTCAGCAGGTTTGGAGCCGACTGCCAAGTCCATAATAAAATAACAACAACTTTCTCATGAAATTGTGCAAAGAGATCTGGCAGAGATCTGGCAGTATGATCTGTATGTACCAACTGCTTCATTATTTATGAAGCAAACTGGGGACATGTTTCAGACAAGAAGTGTCTATTATAATAATGATGTACTTTAATCCTTGGCGAAATTGTACATGTACATGACGGCACTACTACGAGGTTTCAGTGTCTTGTCCAAGGACACCTTGACATGTAGCCAGGAGGAACCAGGAATTGAACCACTGACCCTGGAGTTTGTAGATGACCGCTCTAGCAACTGAGCTAGGCAAATATTAAGTTAATGATAAAAAAGGAGAAGAGGAAAAAGAAATTTAACAACATCTTACTTCATCTTTCATGCAGTGTTTCAGGTTAGAACTGGATATGCAAGCATCAAATAATGCTTGGCAATTCAAAGCTGTTGAGTCGTGAAGTTTGAAAATAATTATGAGCAAAAAATAAAAACTGAATTCTTTGAGTAGATAATAAATCTGAACTTTTGGGATGTATGTTGTCATCACTCTCAAATATAAAAAGTTGTTGCGAGTGTTACAAAGCAGAAGGATTTAAAATCTAATGCAATTATTGCATTAATGATAAACAAATAAAATTTTCTCACCACAGTCCACCTCATCACTGTGGTCCTGACAGTCATAAACACCGTCACACTTTGCATTCTTCTTCAGGATGCAGGAGCCACTGCTGCACTGATACCTGATGGCAGAGCATGTTGTTTCTGACAAAAAACACAGGATATATTGCAACTATTAGTGGATAAAAGATGAAAAAGCACATATCCAGTATTGCATTAAAAAAATGGTAAAATTCATACCCTGAGTACAGTTGATCTCATCTTTTCCATCAGCGCAATCGGTCTCTCCGTTGCACACAAACAAAGGATGTAGAGGACTGTTGCTATCACAGTTCATCGGCCTCGCTGTGGAGAAACTGTAGGCATGACTGATGTGTGCAAATACTATAAAATGAAACCGTTTGATTACACTCTAAAGTTTTTCCAGTGACTCAATGAAAAAGGCAGATAATCAGACAGTAATCAAAGTGTAAAAAAATACTGATGACTTTGTTTAAACCTACAGCAAAAGATCTCATCACTCTCATCTTGACAGTCGTCCAGGCCGTCACAGCGTCGACTCTTCTCCACACACAGTCCTGTGGAACACAGAAAGTGGCTCTCTGGACAGGCTGGAAGAAGCAAGAAGAGAAACAGAACTAAGCCGTTTAAATAAAAATGTGCAAACAAAAGATTATCTTCCTGCTTAATTGTTACTCTATTCTATTCTACTCTGATTAACAGCACCACAAGAACTGAAACTCAATAATATTAAGCTGATATTAAACTGTAATAACGTGGTTGATTGTACTTAGACATACACAGAATCTGCTTTAGTCTTTAACGCACATCCATAGATGAAGTACAGTGAAACAACAATAATCAGTCATGTCCTACACTGCATCCTGGCTGGTATAATGACTCATGCTCTAGTCCCGCTTTGCTTACGTTGATTGATATTGTAGCTGCTGTATGACGCCTGAAATGGCTGAGCAGAGCTACGTGAGCTGCAGCGAAATTCCACCTCTGAGCTGTGGTCAGCAATCCGAAACACTGTGAGGTGTCCTACGTAGCTGCCGCAGAAACTGTGGAAGGAAACCGTGAAGAAACCATCACAGGATGTTGCTGTGTTCTGAATAAATAAATGCGGAATTGAATCCAATGTAAAAATAACCAAATTCCTAAGTAATGAATCCAACATTTGACACTGTGAGATTTCAGCTTAGGGAGAGATTATTTATAGTTGTAGATATGTATAAATGTTGACTCAGTTAGTAATAGTTTATTATACGTTTAATTTTAGCTTTTTCCTTTTTAACACATTTGCATGTAGTTGAGCACACATACATGATTTCATTGACCTTCCACCAGCCATTGTCACAACCTTTCACGTCCTTCGGTTTCAGTTCATAGTTCTGAAACTGCAGAGCAACTCCTAAAGTGCTGTTAGGGGTCTAGAATCAAACAGACAGAAAACACAATCAGTAAAAGCTATTTTACCAAAGGTTTCCCCGCATTTTTTCAAGTCATGTATTTGTGTGTGATCTACCACAAACTTCCAGATGCAGGAGCACTGAGGGGGCAACAGGCTGGGGTAGAAGGGGCTGTAGATCTGATAAGTGATGTCAGGCTCTAAGGGAGTCTTAATTTGAGACATACACACTGACAGAGAAAGAAGCAGAATTAAGCGTTACACTTCATAACATACACTATTATATGTATATAGCACTGTTTCGTATAACAGTGGTCCCCAGCCTGGGGATACCTACATAGAGCTACAAAGAGCTGCAAGTCTGAGGGTTCAGAAGATGATAAATGAAACAGGGGAGGACTCAAAACATCTTGCTTAACTAACTAAATTATTTTCTTTCTCTACTCATTGCTTTTTTCTTGTTAAAACAAATAATTTGTCCCTTTAGGCTTCAAAAAAGTAAAAACATTTGAAAAGAGAATTATCCTTAACTGTCCACTACCCATGAATGTTGCTTCAATCTATGTAGACATAAAACACTGACTGATAACCAGGTAAATATGCCATACCTTCTTCAGCTATTGCCTCAAAGTATCCTCTGAAACTCTTATTGCCATTAGTTACTCTGAAGGACAGCAACATGACGTTGGAGGTAGAGACAAGGGAGAAGGTGCTGGACACTGGCTCACACAGACTATAGCACAGAGACACATTGTTCAGTATATGTAAAGTTTATGTTTAAGACAACTTAGACAAGCATAATTTCTGGCAGTTGTAGTACTGTATGTGGTAAAATATGTCATATTCTTGGATGCCATGGCTTCTTTTAATCACATAAAGAAGGCAAATTAAGTGCACCAAACTGAGAAACTCACCTGTGCAGAATGCGCCCTCTCATGGGCAGCAGAGCATCATACACAATCAGAGCATCATTGACACAGTCGCTCGGCTCAATGAAGAATGAGGTGACGGTCAGACGGATCAAGGATCCGGGAGCAGCAGTGAGCTTTATGTGGCAAGTCAGGCTGCCCCATGATGAGAAGACATTTAAAGGGACGCTTGCCCCTAGAAAGTTGGCATACATCTTATCTACACACTGTGAGCCTGGAAGGAGAGATAAAAACACTCAGGGTAATACAACGTGACATATAGCAAAACTTTTATTCACCCTAATTAGGTGTTTTCACCTACCTGCTGTATTTGATGTATAATCCAAGCGCTGAACAGCTGCAGGAGGACACAACAATGAGTCTCTGTACTAATAAACACAATAAAAATACAAATATACAGACACACCATTGATGAGGATGGAGTCAATATCAACTGGAAGATCCAGAAGGTAGCCCACAGAGGACCTGTTCTGCGTATACACAGTGTCTCTGAAAATGGCTCCGATACACTCCTCACACACTGCTGGGTTCTTCAGACGAGGTACCACGAACACCATCCAGAAATGCACCAACACACCACCCTTACTGTTGGTACTGAGGGAGAAAAACAAAGTTTACTGGAATAAAAAGCAAGACCTAAATCATAATTAGCAGCTGGCCTACTTATTGCTTCAACAAATAACAAACAATTCCACTGTACCTGAGGTCTGAAATAACAGCTTGCTTGTAGAGTCTGGCTACTGAGGACATCTTGTACACATTGCTCACCTACAAGACACCAGCAATTAAGTGTAGGACACCCTGAGATCAGCACTAACCGTCAGGTAAATAACAGGGTTGCACTGATACATACCACATGTTGGATTTTGTTTGCCATGGACACAAACTCTTGGGAGTCTGCCTGACGGTACTCAGGGATAAACTCCATGTTGGCGACACGGAACATCCCGGCAAAATACACACCATTGTTACTTTCCCTGCGGACTAAGAAAATGAAGTCAAATTTAACATTATACTACAGTTTCAAAGTAATATAAATATACACTAACAACCCAATAACCACCAGATGATATCATACAGTACTATCCCACAGGTAAATAAACAATGTATACTGTATCTTAATGACTCTATGAAAGCAGATGAAATGGCTACTTAAAAATTGTACTGAATTGTGATTATGCTCTTCAAAGATATAAAACTATTGATTTTTTTGGGCTTAAAGTGTAAGATTGCTTTCACTCACATATGAAGACCCACAGCAGTGTCCAAATGATCACCACCACCACAAACACCACTGCTGTGACGATAACCGCAAGGTGCGGGATGTTCAACAGATACGCCCACAGCCTATGGAGACCCTTCGGTTTCCGTCTCGTCTTTCTGTACTTCCTGTGCAGTTTTTGAAGAGTGTGGTCCACTGTGGCCACCTCCACAGACACATCTGCAATCTGCAGCCAGGGTGTTGGACACACTCATGCTCATATACAGTAAATGCCATCATAGCAGCAGTAAATTTCATTTGCCATTTAGAGCAGTCACTTCAATGTGTCCTGAATCCTACTGAGACGTGCTTAATGATGCTGAAATGATATGAAAATCAAGTGTCTTCATACTGTTCCCTCACCCAGGGTATTAGAGACTTCAGGACTCAACGTTGGGGGCACAAGAGGGCCATATTAGGGTCTCTTTAAGTAGAGAAACAGTAAGACCTACTGCTGCCATTCTTTACTTATCATCCAGATCTGCTCGTGTGTATTAAAATATGTAAAGCTAAACAATCAACTTTAAATGCACAGAGACTTGGTTTTCATGTGCCAACATACTGTAGATCTGTGTTCCTATAATTAAAATAAACGTTTAACGCAGGACACCACATTTAACTTCTGATCTGAAACTTCTAGTCAGTGACTGGTAATGATGCTTCTTTACTGGTCAGCTCAGTTTGTGATGGGACTCCATCAGATGTAACTCTTGGCCCTCATTGAGTTACCCATTGTACATGTATTATTCATGCAGTGTCATCCCATACTGTGCAACAGGCAGTTAATGCATCACAAGTTAGGTTATAAATTCAGAAAGGAAAAATATAAAAAACATTTAAATTTATTTCACACATTTACACTGGTAACATGACAAGAGGTGTGACTTAATAGCTTTAATATGAGCACACGTTCTCTTGGTTTAACTTTTTCACAGCCATATTCCTGCTCAAAAGTCAATGATGCAAAAGAGTATTCAACTCTAGTCAACAAGTTTGTAGAAAAATATCACTATCTTAGGGATCCTACTTACACTGGCTGAGTCCTGCTGAGATGCATCATCATCTCCACTCGTCTGCTCGTTCTCCTCGCCCTCTGTGCCCATGACATAGGCATCTCTTCAAGTCTCTATCATCTAGTTCCTTATTCCTGGTTTTTAAGATCCATTTTCTTTACTTTCAGAACAAAAAAAAGCAGCAGACACAGATGCTGTACAGAACCACAGAGCAAACCGTTGTGGACAACGAGCAGGTGTGTGAAACTAGATCCTTCAGCACAGGTGAGCAGTGGAGAAACAGTGAGCTCACTAATGGCAACGTACCTCCTCCACACAGCTAATGTTTCATTCATTAACTAATAGCTACAGAGTATATTTGCTAGTGGTTAGTTGCATAAGTAAACACTTATTTTGAAGTGACAACATTCTCATTTTGTATGTTTGTACAAGAGGTTTATTTACAGTGTTAACAGAGTAGATGAGTGTGTCAGTTAATTTATTCTCTGGTTGTTTTGTGCTCAGAGCTGACAGACTCAAAGCAAAAAGAAAAGGGTCCAGCCTTTGTGAAATAGACTAAAACCACGTTTATCAACATAAAAGCAAAAGATAATTCACATCGTTGTCATAATTAAAATAAAAACATCTTAATGAAATTAATAAGAAAAGGGGAAGGGGTTTCACGAGCCTTAGTGAGCAGCATCTTTAACACACCAACAAAATGGACAGAGTCACTGTTTTAACACTTTTGTCATGCCCCTTTTGAAGTGTAGGCACTGAACTTCAACATGCAACAAAAAAAAAAGATACATGGTACTAAACAAAACTTGACGGTACATTCACAGACAGGAAAACAAAAAGTAAAATGTTCTTCGAGTCGTCAGTACATACTAGGTGTGCATCATATAAAGAGTGAAAAAGGATGAAGGTGAACAGCCTCATTTCCTGAAAAAGGTGTTGCGGGTGATGCTGTACAACAGTTGATAAGGCTTTTGTTTTGGGGGCTCAGCCAGTGAAAAGACCTGCTGCTGAGGCACGCTGGTTGGGATGGTGATGTGACGCTTGTGAAGTGGGTGTAGGTTTTGGTGCAGGTTTTGGTGATGGGGTAGGACAGAACCAGAGTAACCAATGGCTAAAAGATGAACAAGCAAAATAAAAGTCAAAATTACAATTTTAAATATAACTGAAAATAAAGCAAGACATTAAGAAAAATATTTCCCTACATTTGATCTTTCCTTGCTTTGCTCTTCTGGCATTAACAATTGCCTGTTTTCTTTGTTCTTCACTGATCTCCATTCCTGCCAAGAAGCATACACAGTATATATATATTATTATATTTCAAACAAACCCTGTATTTAACAGTTATTGTACCCTCTGCACACCTTTTATCTGACATATCTGACACATTAGCTGATTTGTACAATCAGTGAATGCAGTACCGCTCAACTCACCCATCTCTTTGTCTTCCCTGACTCTGTGTCTCTCCTTGGCAAAAGCCTCTAACCACCTCTGCTTGTCCTGGGTCTTCTTGCAGCACAACATACAGAAAAACTCCAGAGTGGAGGCGTGGCGCAGACGGAGTGCATTCTTCAAGGTCAAGCCCACGTCTGGGTTCCGCCCGTCGGGCACATCCACCACATCTGTCTGGTCCATATCCAGACGTCCGCGGTAGTGGAGCAGGTCTCTGCGAAGGACGTCTTTTTTACAGAAGACCAGCTGGTGGTCAAACAGGAAGAAGCTGCGCTGCTGCATTTTGCCTTGTCGGATGATTCGAGTCAGCTCACCGGAGTGGATCAGGTCCGAGCTGCGCTCCAGGACGTTGGGTCCCTACAACAACACCAAGAAGCGCTCACACGGTCAAGAGAATATCAAATATCAAATCAACATTCTTCAATAAGTTTGGAAAAAAAACAGATGACCTATAATTAATAGTTATCTTCACCTCCCAGTGGAGAATGGCGACCTGCCAATGAGCAATAGTATCGATGCTCTCCAGCCGTCTCTTCCTCTCATTTATCAGACTGGCCACATTCTTCATAGCCTCATAAGCTTTGCTCACTCCTGAGTAATCACTGCAATAAATCGGCAAACAAATTTTCAATAAAATGTATAAAAAGGACATTTTTATTTACATTAACACACTGCTTCCACGTAAGCAATAAAACCAGAGGGGCTTGGTTAAAACTTTCATTCTGCAGCCAACATGCTACAGAGACAAGTGTCAGTGTCAATGTGTGAAACAAACAAAAACACAAATGTACAATTACAAGTACCTGTGGTCCTTAGGGGTGTACTTGAGTAGTTCTCCCAGCTGTAGGGGGTATTTACAGATCTTCTGGACGGGTGTGAGCAAGAAACCGGCGATAGAGATGTCGATCATCTGCTGGAGGAGTCGGCATGCCTCAAAGAAATGTTTATACTTGCCCAACTTCATGAGACGCTGCAGCTCAGCACATGCTGCTGGATGAGTGTTACAGTACTCCGAGTAGATAGAGAAGCCCTCCCCCTGGAAAAAACAGACATGATCATTTAGAGTGAGTGAATTAGTGACACTGAATGCAGTAAACTTGGGTATGAAATGAGTATATAGCTGAAGACTGTGTGTGGCTAATACCTGTAAGAGAAAACAAGAGCCTATTTCACTGAGATGTGGTTGGTCTTTATTGTACTTCTTCTCCAGGTCTTTAAGAAACTGCCTCTGAAACCGGTAGATATCTTCTATGTTGCTAAAGATGGTCTTCAACTGCTCCTCAGTAAACATGTCAGGGTGTTTACGACACTGGCGGATGTAACCCTGAAAGTCACAATATACATATATTCTCATGGACAGAATACAGTTCAGATGCTGGCCAACAGGAGGTGCTGGAACAAGGCATTTAAGGAAATACGCTTTTTATCATTTCATCATCATTTCAAAATCACAAATATTTTAGTAAAAAGTCTCGACATTCCTTACAATATAGGACTGCTTATCTTAGCAGAGGTATGAATTATACAGACTGATTCAAACTGCAGCAGCAGCTCTTAACTTTAATCTGCATTGTGTGCTAAATCAAAAACTACAGAAATGCTGTGATCCAGTTGAGGCACATACCTCGCAGATGTCTTTTAGGTGCTTTATGTAGATACGTTCTGTGTTCATGATTTCCTGAACTACATTGGTTCTCATCTGTTCCCTGTGATGAGCAGCATGTGTGTCCCTGGGCGTTGGATCTTCCTGGTCAGCTACACTCTCCACACTCCCTGCACTGGAGTCCTCTTGGTTCACTCGCACCTGAAAGACATCCACCACAAACACAATGTCATCTCAAGAGCAGAAATCAAGTGAAGTCAGGATTAGTTTTCCCAAATGATATTTTTTGCCTAATTATTATTTCCTCAGTCTTTAGACAATCAAACAAATATAAAAGAGCATGTTGGCAGCAAAACATTAATAATTAAATTTAATTAAATTAAATTCCCATCTAATAAGCTAATTGAACACAATTACAAAAGGCAAGACAATAACTACTTAAACTACATAAGACCTAATTCACATCACAATAGTAACAATGTGTGCAAGCTTAACCAGCTCCTATTGAGCAGCACTGATTCAGCTACAGGCAATCACACAGCAAACACCCATCTGCCAATCAAATAACCTCACCATGGTTACTGCAGCAGTCTAATTAAGACTGAACTATCAATCAGCACGGGTCACCATAGGAACCAGTTAAACCCTTCCACACACACTGTTAAGAAGGTTGGTGAGGTTTATTTGGAGCTAAGCCAGTTTGCAAGTCACTTCTGTGCTGTTGGAGAGCAAACACGCATCAGAAACACAGGTCAGGAAGTCTACTTACCCTCACAAAGCTGGAGGGGAACCAGGCCTCCCTGTCAGCACCCCTGCCCCACCACCAGTCCTTATGCGAGGCGTCCAAGACACGGATAACATCTCCAGCCTTGAAGGCCAGCTCCTGTTCCTCCATAGTCACATGGTCCCAGAGAGCTTCAGCATACACTGTGTGGCCTGAGCTTATCCACTGAGTAGCGCACACACACACACAGATAAGATAGAAATACAATTACATGCAGGCCAAGCCCATGTTGAACATGCAAGATTATGCTTAGACTTGTGGATGCTGCAGTGGTTGTCTGTTGAGCTGTAGTGTAGCAAAACATCTTGAACACACATACACACACACAAAAACTGTTCACGAGGCACATATACAACAAGATAAACGTTGCATCATAAATTCAAAACACATTCTTGGAGAAAATGTTTGTGGGTGTTGCAACGTGAGAAGTGAGTTACCCTCCTCAGCGTCAGCCTCACCTCGTTCAGCACAGAGATCTCCACCCCTGGCTGGAGATAGGGTGTCACATCAGTGAGCTCATCAAAGCTGCTCTCCTCCTCCTCACTCACGCTGTCATCAAGTGTGGCAGAGCACTCAGAGACACCATCTGCAACATATATAGAGACGATAAAGAACTACGAGGACCCGAAAATCTTCTGACAGAGTATAACAAATCCAGTGAATAAGCCACAGATGCAGGCACACCCACACCTGGCTCTATAACAACATTTTCCTCCAACACATATTGACATTCTTAGACTTAGTTTTCTCACAGACTGAAATTTGCGATCTCTTGTGATACCAAAACAACCACAGTTCCCACCACTGAGCACTCTGTGAAGTTTTTGCCTTCCAACGCGATCCAGTCCGATGGGGGTGCTCTGGGAGAAAGCGGTGGGGTGAAACCTGGCAGACACTGCTCTGTAGGGGGGCACCTGATGGGAGGGGATGGGCGGCCGTGACAGGGGCTGCAGAGAGGACAAAACAAAACATCCTGGGATTGAGAGCTCTGACTTTAACTGCCTACCTGGTGACTCAATATCCCACACAAACAGAGCCAATATAAAATTCATTCACAACGAAGATCATGATCAATTATTTTTCTTGTACTTTTTTTTGGATATGCCTGTATTACAGATGTTAGAGAGAAATGGATTCATTGATTTGTGATTATTGATCTTTAATCCCTGAGCTATAAAATTGGCTTGAATTCTTCTTATACTGTATAATAGCACTCAGTATTTAAGCTTTTTTTCATCCCCAGTTTATTGATACTTTATGGTTTGTTTGTATTGTTTTTTTTTTTTACAAATTCAATTCTGCTAGTACAGTTAGCAAAGCAAACTTGCTGTACTTTGATCATGTTCTGAATGAAATTTCCTTATTCGTATTGGAAATACACTATTGGGAATACACACATTTAATTATGTGGATTCCTTCATTGGCAACTTGGGTTCTTGAAATAGCCTGAATGTTAAAGGAAAATTTCACTGATTTTCAACTTGCTTCGCATGGTTCTAGTTTGGGGATTACAAGTATATGAATAGTATAACTTATAATATCCCTCCACAGTAAACAAGTTTAAGTGAAGTGAAGTCGCCCTGTAAGGTATCTTATGAATGTTTCTAGTCTCTGTGCTAAAGTCTTAGAGCCAATGGGCACAATCAACACATTTTCCAATACAATATACTTGTAGTGAGTCCAATCTGTAACTGTAGGAGCTTACAGAAGGAAGGCAGTCATCCTTCTCCTCAGAATCAGGGGGAAACAGATTCACGCCTCCTATCACTGAAGTGGGTCGCTTCATCCTGCCCTGAAGGTCGCCATTCATGCTGTAGGTCTGGGGGCTCTCTTCATTTCCATATGCATCACCATTACTGCTCTGTTTATGCAACAATGAATTTTCTGTCCTTTCCTCTGCATGCAATTCTGCCGCTTCCTCAGGAATAGAGTGCTTCCTGGAATTGAGCTGCCCATAGTCAGAGATGGGTCGAGGTCTTGGGCGTCCACTCCTTCGTCTGGGCTTCACAGAGCAGGTTTCTGTGGAAGTGGGAGCTGCATCTGTGGGCGATGTGGGTGATCTAGGTGACTCTGAGAGGCATGGCGGGGAGATCGGTGGTGTGCTGCTGCTGGCTGTTGGAGACACATCCCCTTTTTGGAGAAGTGCTTCTCTCACTTGTTGTTCTGATGTCACCTGGGGAGAAAAGTTCAGAACCAGATCTGAGTGATGCTGTTGACTTTCTCAATGATCTGTGCAATGATCTGTGATGTACAGATGTACAGTTTCTGCTGGGAAGTACTGTGTTAATCAGAAACCAAGCAAAATGGTACTACAAGTCATATAATGCCTAGATAGAGATAACTGCCTTGCTTGGATCTCGAGGCAGAACCACAAGTATTAGTGCAAAACTATTTCAATGAACATTATCAGGATTCTTGTGGAAACGTGATTATCACATGATAAAGTATTCAAGTTCACACAGTGATTGTCCCCACATATTGAACACTATGAACACCTATCCTTATCAAGTTCAAACAAGAAGAGAAATTGCACAAATATACCACAACTAAATGTTATCATACTATATGTATTTCAGCAAGTAAAAACTATCAAATATTAGCTAATGATTAGTCATTTCAGAAATTGCTGTAAATTAGTCAGCCAGTGATATCAAATCTCACCTCAGAGTTCTCTTGATCTGATCCCCGGCATATACACTGGAAAGGCACACAGTTGACTAGCACCATTGTGAAACACACACAACCACACAGAGCACCCTGTGTCACCCAGGTCAAGTCCCCAATTTTCTTCTGAAGTAAACAAATCTGATTTTACCTGTTCATCTTCAAAGGCACAATCCTAGTCTTAGCAGCATAAAGACATTGTTATGATGAAATGTGCTTTGACCTGTCTACTCAGTGCTAGCTGTCCCAAGCCCAGTGTTCATGGTGCTGAACTTTGATCCATTGGGCTCCTGCTAGAGGAAAGACTGGGGCCGTATTCACCCATTCCCTCCCACAGCAACAGGACTACGGAGCTGTTTTGCGCAAGGGCCACTAATCATAAACAAAGCCTAATCATTAACTCAGCCTGCTAGCACAGAACAGCTGGTTTCAACATGTGATCCTGCTGCAGCAGAAGTCAGCATATCAAACACAATTGACAAGAAAGGCAGGGTTGTGCCTATGTCATTATTTATTTGCCATTGAAGTGGACTTTGGAACTCAGAACGTTTTTAGTATGCAATCGCCATACTGACAAGTACCACGTCGACATGAGAACTTATTTCTGTGGGTTAGGATGGTGCCAGAGTCAAAGATCACTTCATAAACTCACAACTGAAAGGAGTGAAGTTTGATTTCCTGAGACAAGGGGCAATACCATTTAATTGGAAGATTAGCATCCATTAATGATTGTGCTGTTCTACTTGATAAGGAAGAGTTCAAATCTGTTTCCTGTTTGAAACTTAAAGGCATGATAGCCTGTAACCTTATGACCTCATACTTTAAATCTTAAAGATAAAAATGTATCTTAGTGTGTTTGATAGTATGGAACATTTTGCAGCTTTGTTACATTTTACCTGCTGTATGTTTTATCCCCCTGTAAGCAGTGAAAAACCAATCAAACAGGTCAGCTGAATAAAGATAATCTAGGTTTATGATGGTTTATCATAGCATCTCCTGGGCCAATTTTGCAGGGAGGAACTTGTGGAGCAACACTAACAAAAAATAACTGTATGTGCCAAGAAAATGGAATAACCTCACATCAGACTCCTTTCATCTTTATGAAAGTGATTTGCCAATTCTCTTACCTCGCTTGTTAGTGAGTTGACCTCAGTGTGTTCTTGTTGTTGTAAAGGCTCTTTCTGGCTGAGTGGAGACGTATCACATTCTGTAGTCTGTTTATAACCACTTGCTGTGGCTACATCCTGTGACATAAAATGAGCAGAGATTCCAGTTAAAGTTTGCTCTGTTCTATCTAATGGGTCCACATGAACCGGGCTGATAAGGACCTGATGCTGCTGCGGGCTGACGTGGAATTCAGGCTGGTGGTTAAATAGCGGGGGATTTTCAACAGACATAACTCGGGCTCTGACAGGCGATGGCCGACGCCGTCGCTCACTGGTTTGTAGGCAAGGCACACGGCGGGAATAGTCGTCATGGAGACGGCTCAGAGGCGAAATGGGAGATTGAGAGGTGGGGCTATGGGAGGGACTTTGCTTGCGTCGGACATTTAGGTCAGTCATGCTGCCTACTAGCTTCAGCATCGGTGCCTTGGTCTTTACAGGGATCTTCCTATCAGTAGCGTGGGCCTGGAGGTCCACTGAGGAGGCACTGGCTGTTCTCTGGATGTTTGATGCCCTGTTGAATGTGGTAGTCCTCTGAGGGTCTTCCTGTGTTGAAGGAGGACATGGAGATAGAGCTTTGCGTCTAAAAGGTGCCTTAAATATATGAAGATTTTCTGCACTTTTGCTCAGTCTGTTCATCACCTTCACATTTGTGCTCTCATTCATGTTTTCTGTTCGGACACCGACTTTAGATGTCGGGGTGTCTGTGGATTCATTTGTGTGGCTTCTTGTGGCACTCCCATTGCCCATGTCATGTAAAGAGATGCGCCCAGCTCCGTATGCTCTCCTTATACTCCTTGAGAATCGCGAGTTTCGTGTGAGACCTCCTTCATCATCTTCATCATCATAGTCCTCAATATCTGAACTATATTGATGCATCACAGCCATTTTCTGGATAGTAAGATTTCCATTAGACACACAGTGCATCTCTGCACTATTTAATTGGTTTGTTACATCGTCTATCCCAGGATCAGTGTTGGCCAAAACTGTGCCATTAGCCATTTCCTGATACGATGAAGGGGCATGCTCTCCATCTTGGTTTGTTGTCCCTCTACTCTGAATGCTTTGAAGAACAGAGGAACGAAGTTTTTTGAAGGAATCCACAACACCCAGTCCTGAAAGTCCTGACCAG
The DNA here is from genome assembly GCA_032362345.1 of Sandelia bainsii. Classification (NCBI taxonomy): domain Eukaryota; kingdom Metazoa; phylum Chordata; class Actinopteri; order Anabantiformes; family Anabantidae; genus Sandelia; species Sandelia bainsii. The sequence continues at coordinate 22,765,134 of JAUMHL010000013.1, forward strand.
GACTGGGGGCTGCTGTTGCTGTTGTTGTTTTGGGTAGAGGCACAACCATCAGTGGTTGGACTGTGAGCAAGGATGGGGCCCTTCCTTGAGTTAGAAAAAAGCCGCATTATTCTTGACGAGTGAGGATTTCCTTCAGGGTGACCTATAACAGGGTTGGACCAGGAGGAGAAGTTGATGCCGTTCAATCTGCTCTCATCAGGACCTGCAGTCCTTGGCTGCACCTGGGCGCTACATCCAGAAAGCAGATATGGCACTGCACTTCTGTCATGTTGACTCTGAAATGGATATATATCACTGAGAGGCCGGCTCCTGATTAATGGGTCTGCTTTAGAATTGTAGCGGCAAGGCAGAGAGTCTTCACTTGTGGACAAGACTCTGTCCTTTTGTTCTGCCTGCAAAACAAAAAACAAACAGATTTGAGGGGCTTTTGCATGTAACATAATGGTCCTACTCAAAGGTTGCTATATAAATAAAATTTCTGATCAGATAATAAAGATAAGACAAATTCTAGATGTTTTTCAAAGAAGGCTGTGAAATTTACATACTGAGAACACCAACCTGAAAAAAACATATGCTTACAATATGAGTATGAGAACGCCTGTGTGTTTACAGTAGTGTCCTCCAAGTTAGTATGTAAGTGCAGAAATTGAGTGAAGAAAGAAAGAGGACACATAAACAGAAAGACAAGGATCCCTCAGTGTCCAGAGGAAACATCTTTCACAGAAAACACTATGTGCATTTGTCCTTGGTGCCTTATTTCAATGTCCAAGGAGAGCTGAGGCCCTGGTTGGGGTGGTGTTGTGCTACGTTCAGCTTGATGTGTGTGTGTGTATGTGTGTGATTCAGAGCAGCTAATGCAGCTGAGCCTTTGAAGTGGGACCTTGTGAGCGTGACTAAGCAATGAAACTTGCTAATCCATCGTGATTAATGAAATAAATTGCCCAGTTTCCTCCAGATTAGGTGATGGTGAGGGGAAGGGTACAATAGTCCTCAGCACAGTGACACTGTGCAACCCTTTATCGTAATGCAGAGAGACTTCTCATTGTCTGATTATATACAACTGCTACCAATGTTCCCTTTTCACACAAGACAATTTGACCTGTTGTAGAATTTAATGAAATTTAGTCATAATTAATTTTACTATTATATCTGTGTTTCCTGCAAATGGGCTTTTTGCTTATTTCAAAAAGCCAAACTTCTTCCAGGTCTCTTTCACTACTGAATTCTACTGTTGGTGTTTAATACGTTACACAATGCCAAACCTTATCCAATACATAACTGGCAACTGACTAAAAACTATTATATTATATTATATAACATAAAAATAAGATAACACAATCTTACCAACATGATTATAGACAACAATTTATTGATGATACTATTATCCCATATTACCCTATAGTGACACATCTTTAATACTTTCTGGAATTAACCCAAACCTCAGAGAAATCATCTCTACTGTCTCTAAAAGTTTTCCTTCACAATGTATCATCACTATCAAGAGACCTACAAATAATTTAGCTAGTTGGCAATTTTCCAGAGGCTGTTTCCAGAATAGTTTGCTGAATATCATCCAGGGATCCAGTCATAGTAATGATATACAGTTGTAATAACATCATGCAATGACATCAGACTTCTTTTGGTTATTTTGGTTAATATGACAATATAGCAAAAAGATTATTTTACTCTGAAAGGTAAAATTACAGTACAGTTAAATGGAACAATGTGGATTATCATCGTAATTTTTAAGCAGAATATAAACATAAAATAAGTTGTTTATGACACAAACTTTAACACACAATAGAGCACCATTAAGCAGATTTAAGGCTGTTTTATTAGTTTAGTATTGTTTTATATCTTTAACAATTATAACTGTATTATTCTATATTACCAGTCATCATTCATGTTAGTAAGAGCAGCTAAAGCTTTAGACGTGTCGATAAGCTCTTAAAAAGACCTGTTTACACCTCCACTGCAAACAAGAACATTCTTAAAATAAAGGGTTACCATTTTTACAGTACTGCGGATATTTTTGTTTGTTCAGACAATCTGCCACCCCGGAAATACTTTTAATAGTACTCCTGTAGTCAGTAGAAAATACTGTAATTTTGTCAGAAACATTCAATCCTGACATAGGCAAATGGCATTTTCTAAGGGTTTAAGGCAAAGTCACTCATCTCGCCTGCTATGTTCACATGCATGGAGCTGCAGGGATCCTGGAACGCTCCCATACCTCCCGTCCTCATGCATGTTCAGCAGCAGATGGCCTTTCTCAGTCAAAGCCTCTGTGGAATCTGCTGTCACTTGAACCAGCTTGCTCCATCACACCAAACATTTATGTAAACACAGAGCCACCGCTGCCAAGCACCGCTGCTGACAGACAGTAAACACCCCTCACGGACAATGTGCTGCTTTCAACGCCACGCTGAATTGTCTTCTTGTACTTTCTACTCCTCGGCTATGGAGGAATAATGCTGAGAAGCAGCTGGGACAGAATCAATTATTTCATCTAGTTTCAAACCAGAAAGATAAGAAGAAGAATGTCTAGGGCATGTTTAGCTTGGTTTTGTTTTGAATACTTACGTATATCATGATATCACTCGCTCCACTAACTGTGATATCCTTCAACACCTCTCTGTCTTTACCCCAGTCTTGGTGCCAACTGTCACAGGCCACTTGGCATCTACTAATACTTGGCAGTGCTGTTAGTACTGAACCAAGCTGATACAGGTGGTGACTACAGTATTTAAACAAACACAGCACAGATTTAAAGCATCAACAACTTATATAGGACATAACGTTTTCTAAGCTACTTAACTGTCCAGTATTGGAGCTTCAGTTATTCCTAACTATGGTGTTTAACCTCTGCTCTGTGAGGCATATTGTTCATAATTTTCATATGCACTGTTGGCACACTTGTTCAATTGCTGAACTGACCTGTTTGTTAGCAGTCAATAATTACTAATTTTACAAAACAAATTCAACATTGACAACTGCTGGTTCTTTAATTCAGTAGTGGTAGTTTATAAAAAGCAAGATAATCAATGCAGGTACATCATACTTCAGTTACTTCAGGAACTATCTGCAACACATGCAAACAACACAATGCACAATGCATTTATAAAATATTTTAATTATGTTCAACTATCTCTAAAGTAAAGATCAAACCGCATATTTTCCTTTCTTATAAAGTTTCAGAAATGACACAAAAATGTAACTAAAATGTATATGACATTATACTAATGAGAATAGCACTATTTACACCTATGCATATTGCAACATGCAGACAAACATTACTTACGTATGTGTTATTATCGCACCCTTCTGTCTGTGGACGAACATCACTTTTACTATGTTAAACTTTCCTGTATCATCTTCGCTCTGCCTGTGCACACCAGGATCACTGTTGCTCCTCCTGCTAAGCTGTCGATGGGAGCGGCACACTGGGGCCCTGGTCCAGAGTTAATTAAGAGCTCAGGGAGGAGTCCCCCCCCACACACATGGCAGCCAGCTGGAGCCAACCTCAGATTAGACTCGCAGAAACAAGGATGAACTCACACCAAGATACATAAACATGTATACAAGAACTAAAAGCATGTGCTCCAAAAACACATGCGCAATTAGTTAAAGTCTCCTTTCACATAGTGCACAGCCCATGTCCGTGTGTGTATGTGCACTCATATGCATACACATACAGAGCTAAGCAGGGAGGAAGGCATTTAAAACACTGACTCCCTTCCTGTTGGGCTTGAAAATCCAAGCGGTTATATAAAGAGTCATAAATGCACAGTGATAAGTGACCTCCTGCCCATAGGTCACCTGTGCAGAGGTATGTCTTGCCTGAGGCTAGGATGTAGCTCATTAGGCCAAAATGAACTGAGCATTAAACTGAACCAGACAGACAGTATGAAGGGAAATTAAGATTTTCATTCATTTTTCATATTTTGGCTTAACTCAGATAGACACAACTACCCTGGAGCAACACTGCCATTCCTGTCTAAGCTGTGAAAAGCTTTGAAGAAGATGCATGTCTAGGTCTAGGTGCTAACACAAGACCACAGTGTTTTAAAGAACAGATTGACTGATTAGCGTAATTGTAATTGTTGTGTGTAACTAGAGTTTTGGGAAACATAAGCTGAACATATGCTAAGTACTAAAGAAAAAGTTCAGTGTATTTTGTTCTTCAAGCAAATGAGTTCATGTTAATGGTTGTATAAGTGTCTGTCAAGATTATGCAACACTTAATAATAATCTGTATTCCATATTAAGATCTTTTTGGCCTTGACCCATTGATGCAGTCTGTTTCTAAGCAAAGATAGAAAGTGTCAGCAAGCAGAAGGAAACTACAGTATGTGGGAACTCTGCGTGGGAGTGTGTATGTTTGTGTGTATAGCTTATACCTCTTCCATCCCAGTAATAATCTGATTAGTGGAGCTTTACCAGTCTGTGTTCAGGACTGGTTTCATCTACACATGATAGCCTAATCAGGGAGACAACTAGACTATTCACATCCGACTGACAGTGACAATCAAAGGCTTGCCCCCCAGGACTAGACTGCAAGGGGTAACAAGGCCTACACGCACTCTATGATTTGAAGATGTAAATGAGAGATAAAAGCTACAAGCTAAGCTAATAGGTGGAATACACCACCTATTGTGGCATTAAACTAAAATAATGAATTACTAGCAACCCACTATCTTTATTAATCTTTATGATGTTTGTATGCACAGAGTATCCTATGTGGCAACATGTCCTGCCTGGCTGCTGCTTTAGTTTCCTGCTTAAAGTTTCATATTTGGCCATGCCCTAGTTCCTCATTTTTTAGTCTGGCAGATAAAAAGGAGAACATTTTCTATTGGGTGTGGGAAGTGCAGGTAAAGGCCAAACTAGGGAGTGTCACCACTCTCACAGTCAGCCACTTACTTACCTGATCTGCTGTCATAGAGACAGACAACCAGAAATTTAACACCACTCAGTGCACAAGGCTTTGCAAGGACAAAACACCACAGAGTCTTGTTGTCAACAGTGAACACTGTAACCTGACAGTAGTAGAACAATGAGAAAAAAAGTTGTGCCGTAAAGAGTTTAAATCAACCAATATGATGTAGAAATCTGAGACATTCTGTTTCTCATTGCTTCGTGAACTTAGCATAGGGAAAGATTATAGTCCACATTTAAAGGCACTTTTCATAATGTACACACTGTTTTCCTTGTGTCCTTTTTACTTGACTGAGTCACCACAGTGTAAATAACTGGTTGAAGTTACAAAAAGCATTAATTCACAAATAAGGAAACTGGTTCAGTTCAGAAACAAAGCTTTGGGTGTTATATTTCCCAAAATGGGCCTAATTCAAACTGTATGAAAAAGAAAGTAGTCTTGTGTAAAATTATATTGTAGTTATTTACTCTGTTGTAAAAATAATCATATCAGTGTGAGGACATTATAAGGCAGAGGACTCTGGTCTGTGGAGGAGTGATCTACATAGGGAGGAATGGAAACAAGTTAATTAATTTGGAAAAAACTGTACTGGTGACAGACTCCTACAAGAAATGCAGCTGAGTTAGTACCTGCTAAGAATAAAATGAAAACAAGGAGTTATGAAAAGGGATTATACTGAGTAGTCTTCTAATCTCATAAAGAACTCGAGGCCAAACTGCTTATTTATTTCTGCATTATTTAACTTTCTCTTTGTAGTTGGTGCTCTCCCAACTCCTCCTTCGCCAACTCTCTGCACTGACTGGCATCTCCCACATCACTATAACAACCACGAGTGTAATGCACTACAATAACCCCCCCCGGTCTCATTTAACCAGAGAACACAAGGGGCACAATCAGAGCAACTGTAACGTGATTCACGAAGAGAACTTGTTCGATCACTTTCTATTAAATAACAGAAACCACAAAACCTTTTGCTCACCCTGTTCATAGTCGTTGATGTTGCCCTCCTGGTCTTTTTCTCACATCAACAGAGCAGCTGTTTCATTTGTTCAGCCATAGTGAATCAGTCTCTCTCGGGTCCAACAAGTTGCCGCCAGGCACTCCTTATCCTCTCACAGAAAACATGTCGGATACAAAAGGCACGACAAGTGCGCTGCTCAATAGTTACCCCGCAACATTTTTAGACGAATGGCTGACTGACTTCTTGAACATACTGAGTTAGCGCTTCAGCTAGCACACGGGCTCACTGATAAACTTCTTTCTTCTAAATTGCGCAAGCTCTGCGGTTTCTTATTTCGCTCACGCCAAGAGGCAAAACCTGTTGGTAGTCAAGTATGAGCAGAAGATAAATACTGAGTCATGCAATATCCTCCGAAGTTAGTGGAGAAAAGCTGATCACTTCGTTGATGGTTACAGTTATAGGAGGTCTTTCTTTGAAGGACTAGGCTGGCTGGCATCACATTAATGCACTTGTTGCTGTGTTTTCAGGAGGCGGAGCTTAGAAAGGTTACTGGTTGACCGTAGCGTAACCATTCGGCTGACAGCCAATCATAATTCAGAAGAGGAGTCCGAGCCCGCGAAGCCACGCCCACAGTGGAACGCGCCTCATTGAAGAAAGAAAAGAGAAAAGACAATGTTGCTCCTGCTACTTCCTGCTGCTCTTTGAAGACAATAAAAGGTACTGAACCTTCCAGTTATGTCATTGTGTCAGAGACAATGTCTCGGGTATTTTTGTTGTGCAGGCCAATCCTCAAATACCAAAAGATAATATAATGACAGAGAGAATGCTGCTTTTTTCTATGACATCAAACAGGCAAGAAGGAAATCATAAAGAAGAGGTAAAACAAATCAACAACATTCTCAGTTCAATCTTTTAATAGGCTATACATATTTATAGATATATATATATATTTCTTTTACAGGCTAATATTTGTATTACTATTTTCCCAGTAGAATTACATGTTGAAGATCCTGCGAGAAAAACTGTGATTGATTAACTACATAAAACACACCCAGTACCAGTAGTGGGGGAAAATTCTGACCTTTTTCTTAAAGTAGCAGTACAACCATGTAAGATACTTTATTACAAGGTAACTTTTCTGCCCTCAAAATGTTGCTAAAGTCATGGTTCGATTACAAAAAGGAACTAACAGGCACAGGTCCAGGGGCATAAGATGTTAGAGGGCCCCTGAGCCAGACCTTCTGTTTGAAGTGAGTGTTAATATTTCTGTCTTAAAAAGTCACATGACCAAAAAGAGAAAAATAATGACTCCAAAGGAGTCAAAACATTCGGAAGAATTATCAGAAAAAGGTACAAAACATAGTCTACTCATAATGCAGAATAAATGTCCATGTGAGTGTTGTATTATTGTCTATAATGTGGTTACTGATCTGTTCATGATTCATTAAGTAGTTTAACTATATAATTACATAATCTATGACAAAGGATTGTATTTTATAAGCCTGTCATATTTTGTATGTACAATCTCAATTAGCAAATGACAATATAATTACAACAATAACAATACAGTACAATTGCAATAAATGAAGTGCAGTAAAAGGTATGATGTATCCATGTTCAATGTTAAGTAACATAATTTAGGTTTAGATGTGTCACCATTGCACAATGCAAGACAGAATCAACTAGTGTTTCTCCTGGCTGATTTCACTGTTTCTCATATCACCCATAACAAAGTAGTAATGCCCCAATTAAGCCTGAAAGATTAGGAAACCAGAGAAGGTGGTATCATCATCTTCATCAGCAAAGAGCCCATTGAAGAGCTCTCCTCCAGCCACCTGCAACCACACCTTATCCCCCACCTCCAGGTGCAGCACAGCACCCCCTGCTGCCTGGTCCTCACTGCTCTGGTAGTTATCCATAGTGTGTATGATCTTTTCCCCATTCTTCATGAGAACCACTTTAACATTTCTAGAGAAGACGGTGATGTGGTAGGTAAAGAAATAGGCCCCTGCTACAGAGCAAGTGAATCTTCCTGTCTGTGGATCGTAGTGATTCTGTCGATTGTAAATAATCTTGTCAAACCGGATTGGTGCATTGGCTGCTGGGAGTTTTGTTAGCGCTGTGAGTCCAACAGAGAAGGCACTTTTAGAGATAACAATTTCATCGCCCTTCTCACCTTTATCACCCTTCTCACCCCTAGTACCCCTGTCCCCACGATAACCAATGTTGCCTTTGTGACCTGGAACACCAATTTCCCCCTTAGGGCCTGGCCTGCCAGGGGGTCCCAGTGGTCCCTGAATGCCTCTGTCACCTTGAAGACCAATTTCCCCCTGTGGACCCTCTGGTCCAGGTGGCCCTAAATCACCTTTAAGTCCTTGAGGTCCAGGTAGACCAAGCTCTCCTTTATTTCCTTTCCGTCCTATGGGCCCTTGGACTCCTTGGGGCCCCATTTTCCCAGGAAGTCCTCGTTCTCCATTATCTCCACTTTTACCTTTGAGCCCTGCTGGGCCAACAACACCTGTAAATGGCAACCAGACAATAAATCTCCCCATTCCTTTATACTTTGTATTTACCTCAGTGCACACATATTCCAGTATGCCAGGAAAGGTGCAAATATATCATTAAGGATATACAGCTGGTAGAAAATAGATGGATGTACTAACACTGGTTATTTTAAAATTTTGCTTATTTTTCAAAGGTGCAGTTTATACTGAAAATACATACCAGGATCTCCTTTGTCTCCCTTGTGACCATCATTGCCTGCTGGTCCAATAGGGCCAGGTTCACCTTTTTGATGATGATGATTGACACATTATCATTACAAACTATGAAGTTGAAGCCTAAAAGATATAGGGAAATTTGCATAGAGGCAAGCTCGATAGTAAAGAATTTCTCTTCTAAACTTACCTCGATCACCTTTGTCACCTCGAAGCCCATCTCGACCATCTCTGCCGGGTGTCCCATTGTGCCCAGGGTCCCCTGGTATTCCAGGGTATCCACAGACACAGCCTTTACTTTGGGTTTCTTCCAGTGCAACACAGCTGACCACCAATAGAAGGAGCAAAAGAGTAACCAGAAACCTTATCTGAAACATTGTCTTTGATGCACCTGTCTCCACCTGTCTCTCAAGACAAATATCCCACAATGAAAACCCTTTCAGAGAAGTTCAAGCAAGGCCATAGTTCATGCACTTGAGTTCACATAAGCACATGTCCAATACACATGCATGCATACAGCAATTAATCTCCAAACTGTCTTCAAAGAGGTGTACTCAAGAGCACAGTGGAACAGAAAGGACACCAACCAGAAAAAACACAAGCTAAACAACAACTTTGGACAAGAGCGACCTCTCAAAGTCCTCTCAAAGCCATTTCATTGGTCTGACTGTATTTTTGGCTTAATTATTGAGTGTGTCAGTTAGACATCACCTATGCCCCTATAGATGTGTCACCAATCTGGCTGAGGATAATAAGCTTACTCAAAGTGTTTGTTAGGGTCAGACACACATTCTTTCACATACACTACCCTACTATACAGTGAAGAAAACAGAATATTACATTTAGCAAGTGATTACATGTGGTCACTCCATATTTCCACAGCAGGGGAATTTTCAATACAGCAATAAAAAATGGACACCTCAGAACACTAATAGCTTTTATGTTATTGTCCTCTTTTCAAAGGTCATCATTCAGTGGGTTTTGTTTAGTCACTGGATGTTAATAACAAGCTAAAATGTTAATTCATGCATGCTTTTCTCATATGTGCAATTTAAAATGCCAGTCAATAACAACTGACCCCATAAACCAGATCGCTGACATCAGATGTGACCTTTTGTGACCCCTTAGACTAATGGTTTTTGCTCACTCTCACTCACCAGATGTATGTTAGATCCTTGTGTTAACCATGTTCAAGGCAGAAACTTGATCACTTAAAAACTGTGCAAAAGAAGACACCCATTCCCAGAAACATATTGAGTTGTTTTAGTGGCATTTTCTTATCTGAGAACCTCTGCAAGCTATACAGATGTTACTAAACAGCATGACTGGAACAGGTATGGATTTAATCTTACTCAAGGTCACTCAAAGGCAACATTTTGCTGGCATACAGTCTTCAGATTCCGAACCATCTGGTAGAGGAACCATCAGTATGCTATGATGCTGCCCCCTGCATACAGTGAGAGCAGAATGGATGGGCTCAAGGGAGGAGCTGGAACATAAAACCATGATAAGAAAAAAAACCCCACAACACTATATACACCCCTGATAGCAGGATACCAGGCTCGTGTTACACAGACAACAACATATGTTCACATACTTTATTTTTTCAATATTTCTTCTCACAAGCCTCCAGATATAAATATATTTAAAAAATATAAACATGACAACACATAAAAGTGCACACTAAAGCAATGTCTTTACCTAGGACCAGGAATGGAAACTTCATACAGTACATATTGGCCACTGCACATTTACTTTCTTGAACACAAAATGGACACATTACAGATAAAAATAATTAACAAACACATTACAAGGCCATGGCTCAGAAGGAATGAAACTCATTCATACTTTGAGGCCAATACTTCAGAACCAATATCTCTGCAGTCTCATAACCAGGCACAACATGGGGCTAATTTGGTTACAGATGACACTGCACAAGTCTTCAGACGAGATAACAGAGACATCACCCACTGAGTTCTATTAGATTTAAGGCTAAATAACTACACAGTAACAGTGCCTCCCCTAAAACAATCATTGATGATAAATACAAGTAAAAGAAATTCATACAAATAAATAGCATACAACATGCTGTAACAGTGGTGCACACTGAAGGCTTGTTTTGTAGATTTCAATGTTCAGTTCTCCATGAGACTAATTTGATGATGACTGACTGAAGTTCCACATTAAGTAATCATTTGGACATTGAAAATAAGGAAGCAGAGTTAACAAAGCCAGGGAGGGAACAGCACATGTCAAAAGGGAGTATAGGATCAAGAAGGAAGCTCAAAGGAGGAGATTTACAGCCTCTGACATCATTTGTATCACTCTGTCTGGGAAAAGCAGCAATTCCAGGAAAACTGAGGTTAAGCAGGTTCTACAAAGGATAGGAATGTTTTGGGGCTACAACATTTGTGGTATTAGTAGAAAATAAGGTCTGGAGGTCTGATCAGGGACAGGTTAGGTAGCAAGTGGTCTACATGATCTGACGGTGCATACCATAGCCCGTCATACCAGATTGGGAAGCCCCGCGGTTGCTGCCCATCTGCAAGCCGATCAAATTCTGGCCTTGGCGTAGCTGCTCTTCAGTGAACTCTCTGCGATACCCCTGGGCTTTCCTACAAACATAAAAAGTTAAATTGTATGGTAAGGGAAAATGGGAATATAGTTATGAAGAAGGTGATCTCTTCTCTTTACCTGTGGAACCAGTCACGGTCACCTTTGTAATGACCATCATCCTTAGTGACGGCCACACTCCCCAGAGCCATTAAGGTCCTTTGCACTGCTGCCATATCCTTCCCTATTGCCAAAGCAACATTATAATTATTTATAATAATAAACTGTTTGCAAAACTAGATATGATTTTTTTATATATTTATCCCGAACAACAAACACACAAGCAACAACAAACATCATCTTGGTTTATGAGACATCTGTACCTTCCCAGAGGTCCACAGTTTGAAAGATGTCAGTGGTTGTCACTCCATAAGCTTCTGCTGCTTGCAGGAACTGAGAGATCTTCTCCATTTGCTTGAAAGCCATCTGTGTTTCTGGAATCTTCTTGATGGGCTCCTTCCCCCTCGGATAAAGACTGTTGATGAGTCTGCAGAGGATCTGGGTCAAAGGAGATCAGAAAACTAAATGAAATTAAACTGACACAATAAGCACATCAGAATGACAGGTGAGGGTTCTTAAAGGAATAGTTCACAGTAAGATATTTTCTATTTGTCATGTTAAAATTTATATTTTGGTGTATAATGAGTATTTAAAGCGTTTTACTGTTGACATACCTCTATAGAGGGGGAAAAAACATTTAGTTAGTTGTGAAAGTTGATGGCTAATGTCTAACTGACAAAAAGTGTGAGACACTGAAAATCAGTGTGTTCTGGCTCCATTCTTCTCTGTTATGCTGCTGCAGAAACTGATGTATCTGCTTCATCCTTGCTGATTACGCTGAATGTTGTTTTTACATTAGAGTCAGCCAGAATGTCAAGCAAGTAGACATTACAACACTGTGCAGGATACATTTTATAACTGGATGCTGATTAGGTCTTACAGTGCTTAGCAGTTTCAGTGAAGAGACAGAAGAGCTTGTCAGGCATCACTATCTTCTGACATTTCATAGACCAATAAAACCTTGATTTTCATAATAATTTCTAAAAACACATTTTGTTGTCATTATGGATTATTTGGTGTAGATACATAGGCATTTCTTTCCATTTAAAATTAAATCTGCACACAAAAAAGTGTGCAAAAAGTGATGTGGTCTGAAGCCACTGTACCATCGCAATAGCAAAATGTAATTCATGTTAGGGTCTAATCGTAGAGCTGTCGAGCAATATAATTTAGTATACCTGTTATAAATAACTAGTAATATAAATGTGGTTTCTTATTTTAGTCTTTTTACATCAATGTCTCTCTTAAATGTGACAGAGCTGGCACATCTGTTATGTTGTGGTTTAAATAATTCATTGGTGACTTCTATTTTAAGTACTGCATCCACTCACTGTTCCATCCATCAGCCATTTCTGGAAGTTCTGCTTGCCCGGCTGCGGCCTTTCCAGATTTCCTCCACACTGTGCAACTATCCAGTCCACCAACTTCTGCTCCAGGTCTGGGTCGTACTTCTGCTCAATCTTCTCTTGCACCTCTCGGCTCAGTCCATAGCTGGGCCCTCTGTTTGCCATGGCAGCTCTTACAACACTCTAGTAGCCTATGTGTAGTTTAAAACAAGAAATATGGAGAAAAGAAATAGGTTTCCCTCTCTTCAGTAGCACCACTTCTCACATCTCACACCTCTTCTCACATCTCTCTTACAGCTTAGCAGTCCACCCATGCCCATCTCTGGAAGCTGTTGCAGAGAAGGGTGTGGTCCTTGGCAGCTGTCCTGCACAAGGACCAGCCCTGTTATCGCTATGGTAACAATCAAGCCTGTTTCCGGCACGCTGAGTGTAGTGATGCGCTGTAGCGGATGATGGTTCCTCCAGGAGGCTGCCATCATGACATCATAAATTAAATAATCAAATTATTATTCAGACCGTGTAACCACATACAAAACGTGCATTTAGGCTAAACAATGTGCAACAGTCTATTTTTAGCCTGCAATACATTTTAATTAATTACGTCAGTTTTTTTCACGCAAATAAAAGGTTTCTGTTAATTCTTAAGTTGTCTTCACAGTGTCCCTTGTAGAGCGCAATTCTGCAAGTTATATTCAGTCAATTCAAATAAAGTCCCGCCATTCCATGTTATGACACCACATTGCCACGCACTCTGCAGCTTGTTAACAACATGGACATTTCACAAACCCAAAGGCAACTGCGCAAAGCTCTCACTCTAGCCACGCACTGCATCGACTACATAAACCTTATAACCAATACGTCACAGAATAAAAGCAGTTTTATTCAAGAAAGACTATGTGCACTTACTAAAGAGGAGAGAGCGGTCAGATTCGTCCCGTGTCACTGTTAGTTCCGCTGAGCTGGGCAGGGCTGAGGATGCTGAACTGCTGAAGCATCCATGAAGTGCAGCACAGCGGCTTTGGGCCAGACTGGATCTCACTTTGTCCGGGAGGGGCGAGTCACTCGTTTTATATGCCAACTCCTCCGGGAGGGGTACGCAGAGACTTTCAATACAGAATGCGATCTGACACCCTTGCAGGACAGCGGTCACTGTGCTGCATGCTCAGCTTACGGCAGCATGAAGTGACTCTCGGTAAGGCAAGACTCTAAGCAAAGGCACATGATGGTGCCCCCTTTACTTCATCACAACTAGTAAACGCAAAAATAGAAGTACCACAGAAAAAATTACATGCTCTAAGATTAATGTACAAGTAGTCTACAAAAAAACAAAAACAAGCAATGTTTAAGCAATATTGTATGTGATGCTGTTGATAACATAAATGTACAAGTCAAGTCCAGATTTGTTTGACAAACTTTTAAATTGTGAAAAATATGGCAAAGACAATTTATAGTAATTAATACAAAAATAATAGTGAACAATGTGTGTTCGATAGCAACTTTGTGTGGAACAAACTGGTAAAAGTTACTTTATATACTGACAGGTGGTAATAATACAGCATCATTAATTGATTTTACTTTATTTTGTATTAGGAATCTGCATCTGCAAAAAGCAACAAGCAGGTAAAGCTATTAAAATAAATGTAGTGGAGTAAAAGCTATGTAAAATACTACAGTAAAATAGAAGTACCTCAAAATCATACTTGCAGTCTGTTTACCTGTTGTCTTATTGGGGTACCAGTCTCTCTCTTTCTTGTCTGCCACTAAGGCCTATTGTTGGTTCCAGCATGTGCCTCTTAGTTTGAGTAATGAGAACCACTTCTTTGCTTATTGAATTAGAGTTTTTTTGTGGTGGATAAATGTTCTGGGGAAATGATGTTTGCAGAGTGCTGTGCTCAGTAGACAGGGGATGTTGCCTTATTTTAAGCAAATAGACAACAAATGAACAGAGTGTGGGATACTTAAGTGTTTGACGAGAGCTGCACAAATCTGCTTTATGTAAAAACCTTACCACAGAGGTCAACATCACCATATGCAGGGCCTTTTTGCAACATCTCTTCTGCTTGCATTACAATTGTTTTGCTGTATGCTCCCATCAATCTGTTTGATTTCAGTTTTGACACAAAAATGACTGACTATATAGCTCAAGCATGACTTAAAGGTCAAAGCTGCAGTTAAAAAGACCTGAGTGAGTTAAGTGGTTGGTCTCACTCCATTGAGCATAGTACAACTAGTAGCCAATTACATGTTAATAATCAGTCCAGTGGCTCTATAGCAGGCCTCTCTATGGCTAAAGGCCAACACGAATGAGGAGTCACATAACAGAATGCTCTGCCAACAAAATGTAACCTCACATGGCTGCATCCCACAACACTTGATCATTCTGTCAGACTTCAAAACTACTATCTGCTGTGGTGACACTCTCACATACCTCATTACTTAACATATATATATATTTTTTGGTAATATAGTTCTAAATTTCCAACAACTGTAAGTACTTTCTTAACTTTACCATAGCAATTCAACATCAACTGCACTCTATCTTAGTTCATAAAGACATATGATTATGTTGTGTTATTTGTGGTAACAGACAGAGACCTGCACTCTTGTGTGCAGAGGTTTTATTGCCCAAAAAGGTTGAAAAGTGATTAAAAAAGGCACAGGAAATCTAAGACTCTGATAAGGAAGGGAAGGAACCCAGTCAAACAGTAAGAAAGGGGGCAGAAACAGCAGCAGTGGCAGACCTAATGATGGCTGACCAACATAATACTTGATAGTGATAACCTGGGGCACATACAAATGCAACCTGAAGATATAAGGGAACAGCTAGAAAGAGAGGTCCCTTTCATTACAGCTTGCACAGTGACGGCATGTAGAAATGACAAATGACATATGACGCACAGGGAAAAATACAGAGATGGATAAAAGGTCATATTTGGAGAAACATGCCGTTGTTTGGTAACTTAACTGAGGCTTGGCTTTCTAGTAAACACAGTCCTCTCCTTAGCTCAGCAACCTCACCCCCTCCCCATCCCTTACTCAAACCAAAGTGGTCAACTTGTCTATGAGATCGTCAACAGTGTACACCATGAGCTTTATGTCGTCCTTCTCAGACATACGGTGCTGCCCATGTCGCCGAAGGATAACATCTACATCAGGACTGAGGACACGTTCCGCAACCTGCATGGAAATGTGCCAGGGGACGTCCTCATCTTTGAGCCCATGAATGAGCCGTACGGGACAAGTGATGGGGATGGGACTCTGGAGCACACAGTGATTTTCTGCCTCGCGCAGAAAGTCTATGCTAAACTTGTAAACACCTTCCTCAGAGTGTTTGGTTGGCACCGTCCACTCTCCCTTCTCCTCGAACTCCTTACGTGCCTACAAATTCAAACACGGACAAAGTCAGAAAATAAAAATGAATGTATCCTCTGAATTGAGTGATAATATTCATATTTAATGTTCGCACCTCCAGAGGAAGAGAACTGAACGATGTGACAAGGTGATCAGCGGCAGTGGAGATGCCCACCAGTGCAGCAGTCTTCTCTGGTCTTGCAATGGCTGCCAGCAACATGAGCCAACCGCCTATGCTAGAACCCACCAGTATCTATAAGTAAGCAAAACCCCACAGGCTGTAAATCTACCACTTAAATCATCAACTGTTTAATAAATAATTAAATTAAAATATTAATTAAAAACACAAAATAAAAACAACAACTACAACACTATGTCATGGTAGTGGAAGACAAAAAAAACAACAAATGTGGTAACATAGCGCCACCTTCTGGAGACATTGTGGAATAAACATAATAAATACCAAAGTGGAAAGTTGATGGGGTTTTAATTCCAATTCCTTTATCAGTTCTTCTGTTTGACTGAATTGTTTAGTGATGTGCCTATCCATACCTTTTTGATAATTTGTTGATTCCAAATAGAGATTTTATGGTGTTAATATAATGTTTATTGCTTAACCTCTAAAAGAATTCACTACTTGTGTGGAACTACAATGTGAGCCCATCGCAATAGTGCTTATATTGTGTTTGCAAAACATGTATTTTTTCATTTTGATACCACTTCTCATGAAAAAATATTTGTGGTTAGGTTGCCTGCATGGGTCCGATATTAAAAAATTAAACAAAATTCAAAATTCGAAGATTCTTTACCGGGAAATTTGATGATCAGATCTGATCATTTGAAACCTGTTCTAACAGACTCTCAACTGCTATCCCAACTGAGAAAAATGTTCATAACTTCACTGGTTATTAATCATCAGTAAATTCCAACAAGGGCATGACTGAGAAAATATTTACCTGTGGCCCCTCTGCTAACTCATCCAACACAAAAAGGACGTCTTTTTTCCAGGTACCAATGGTTCCTTCTGCTAGCACCCCCTCCGAGGCCCCGTGTCCTGTGTAGTCAAACCTAGAAAAATATAAACAGAAAAGTCCATGGCCATGGGTTCACAGGGTATAACATGAATATAAGCCATGAGAGGCCACAGACAGTATTGATTTAGATTTTCCTTTTAGAATTTACAAAGTACAGAGCTGTGAAAAAGTATTTGCCCCCTTCCTGGTTTTTTTTTTTTTTGGCATATTTGTCACACTTAAATGATTGAGATCATCAAACTAATTTTAATATTACACAAAGAAAACCTGTAAATACAAAATGCAGTTTTTAAATGATGATTGTGAAAAAGTAATAGCTCCCTAAACCTAATTGTAGGAGCTATTTGTTGTTTTCTGTTTTGTTTTCACTAATTGTTACTATGTCAGACAGCAGAAAATGTTTGGTTTGTTTGCCTATGAAGAAAGGTTTTCTAGCATAAACGGCCTGTTTAAGGTCATGCCACAGCATCTCAATCGGATTTAAGTCCGGACTTTGATTAGGCCACTCCAAAATCGTTTTTTGATGATCTGAATCATTTAAGTGTGACAAATATGCAAAAGAAATCAGGGAGGTAGGAAAATACTTTTTCACTTTTTTACAGTACATTAACACATCACACTCAAAATGTGATTAGGCCTTTAATCTGTATAGAACAAGAGAACCTCTACAGAAATGGAGGAGGACAATGAGAGGTTTGTAATGGTTAAAGGTAATTTTAAAATACTGAGATGATTATTAGTTTTGGGCCCTAACACATTACTATTTGCTGTCCACATTATCAAATTCTTTCAGGTCTATTGAAATATTTCAGTAAGAAAGTAGCTAACTTATAACTCAGTAACATTCAAAAGGTATATAGCAAAAGACATGTGCAAGCAAAATCAACTGCATAACCATGTCAATCATATTTTAGATGTGCTGTTATACTGAGGCATAATGCTACTTGGAAGCTAAATCAGACAGCATATGAAGATGAATCTACTATTTCCAGTGAGAATCACAAATTTTTTCCTTGGTCACATTTTCTATATTTTTCTGTTTATGAAACACCACTAATTGTAATTTCATATTATGTTGACAGGGTCTTTTCAGTGGCTGTCCCACACAAATATAACTCTGTACTTCTATTAATTATCTCAGCACAACTAACACCTTTAAAAAAAACAACTTTACTGTAGTATTTTTGTTTGACCTCCTGTTCACTGATCAAGGCTATAGGAGTGTAGCTGTGGGTGTTTGGTGGTTGCATGCACCCTTTCCAGTCCAGTTTGCTCTTAGTAATCCTGTAATGCACTTTGGAATAACTGTGTTGGATTTGTGCAGAAGTATTTATTTGCAGGTTTTTCTCACTTCTTAAAGATGAAAACTGAGACTAAGAACACCCAGGATCAAAGTGTATGATTAGGACTGGATTAACTATAAATAATTATAAAACAATGTCTTGATTAAAGATTTTACATTGATTCTTCAGATCTCATGGTCAATTTTTGCTGTTTGGCCTTAGACACTTTAAGTTATAAAAGTTACATAGATAATAGCTGAATACATGAGCAGCCTTGGGCCACAACAGTCATGTAAACTATAACATGAATAACCACAGTCTATGCGGACTCACCACAGTTTACAGGACTGTGGTGACTCAGGATGGTTAGCTGACTCTTTAGGTTAATCTCTCACACAAATGGATCTTGAAGCTAATCTACAGATTGCAACTAGGGGGGAAAGATAAAAAAATGCAAACCGATCTGGCCTCTCAATGTGCTTTTGTTGAAGAGATACCTATGGTTAAAAGATGTGACGGTGTGCAAGTCCAATGAATAGCAATTGGATCCTATTTTACTTGTTCCTGCTGGGGAGCTAAAGCTAGGTAGTCAGCTGTCTGCATATGTCAGGTTTATGTTTTGTCAACAAACAGAGCAGAAATATTAGTGAGCACACTTTTAGTTTCTGCCCTTGCTGTTCTCGGAGTGATAATTAAAGTGGATGTCTGTACTTATTTGAGTTGCTACTCACATGTGTAGCTGTATAATTTATTTTTTCCAAACATGCATAATGATGCTGCACTGGTAAATTGTTCACGTTTTATATTATTCTTGCTCAACTCAACTGTTTTGCACATGTATTCTTAAAAATATAGATACATCATGTTTTTGTTATTTTGTATTTTTCAAGAGAAATAAATCCTTGGTGCAGTTTTGTAACCTGGATTTACAATGTGTTTACAATGTTGCATATAATGTGCATCTTATTATTTTTATTCTATTTGCTGAATGCTGAAAAAAAATTACTTCCCAGGATAAATTCTGCAAAATGTTTTACACAACATTTATAATTATTTGATGGACTGAATTGACTCAGGAGATCAGTGCCAACGTTCTTCTCCTCGTGGCCTCAGCGTGTACCCCTCTGAATGGTGTGTTTGGATGGCTTACCTGAGGTATGAATGGCCTAGTGACTTACAGAACTCTTCCAATGCCTCAGCTTTCTGCCCGTTCATGTTGGAGCCATACCCTGGGAGGTAGACCACACCTGGGCTCTTCCCCTTCACTCTTCTGTAGGCCAACTTTGGAAGATCTGGTCGTGAAGCATACTGAACTGTGGACTTGTGTCTTCTTTCTCCTGGTTAAAATAGTAGAAAGTATAAATGCTATGGAAAAACATGTTATGTAAATGACTTACGTATAGCATATCTATGAACAGTTCAAATAAAAAAAATAACTTTGCTAAAGACGTCATAGCCAATTTTATAGGATATACCAAGAACTGTGGTATATTTAAACACGTGAATTAAGCCAATTAACGTTTTGATGTACTACGAGACTAAGCAACCTCAGGCGCAAACACTGCACAGTTCACATGCCCTCAATTTTTAGGACGACGAAGTCTTTGCGTGCCACACCCCCTCGTCCGTTTAAATACCATTGTAATAAACAAATGCGTTGTTAAATTCACTGTGCCAACAGCAGAGACTAAATCCAACCTTGCAGCTTCTTCGGCGACAAAGCTGAGAGCCCTCCATTGCTTAAAATCCGAGAAAGTCCTCTGCGGCAGGACCTCAGCGCGACGGCTGCCATACTGCTACGAGACCACCGAGGAAGCCTCGCGAGAGTAGCGTCAACTCTCGTTTTGCACAACAGTTGTAGTCTTCTTCTTCTTCTTCTTCTGTGGAGTTTAACGGCAGTTTGCATCCATTCCGTTGCATTACTGCGTCCCTCTGGATTACTTTCCAATCAACCTTGCCTTAAAGAGACTTTAAAGTTTCGTAAAAACACCAATTGTTTTAAAAAATTTAATTCCCTTTGACTGAGGTTAAATGACATAAAATATCTTTAAAAACTGGCTGTCCAGTTCTCTGCAATTGAATAACAATCTCCTGCCTTCAGATTTTGATAAGCCTATCCTCACATCCACACTTTCACTTCTTGTTGCCTCCTTGGCTTTTCTGTCTGCTCATTCATTACCAGATATTCCTATGTGTGATGGTACCCAGACAATGACTATGATTTTCCTCTGCATACATAATTGGAGATGAGTTAGAAATATTTCATAAATGAGCTCCTGATTAGTTTTAGCTGTACCTGTTTTAATACTTGATATTGCTGATAGTGAATCACTACAGATGAGTATTTTTCCATCTCTTCCGTCCTCAGCCCACCTTAATGCCAGTAATATTGCACACAATTCTACTGTATACACACTTAAGTAATCTGAAGTTCTTTTCCCAAATTCGACAGTATATCTTGGAATGACAACTGCTGCCCCTGTTGTTTTAGTGTTTGGATCTTTTGATCCATCTGTAAAAACATGAACATAATCACTGTATTTGCTCTCTATATGATTGTAATATTCCTGAAGAAGATCTGTCGTTTTATTCGTTTTTTTTAATATTTGACAAAGTCATATCCACATTTATATTTCCAAGAGTCCACATTGATTTTAAAGGCCATAATACAGTTGAACAAAATTCCAGATTGTATACTTTATATTCTTTTGCCCTATTGCTTCCTATCCATCCAAAACTAGTTTTGAGGGCTTTTCCTCTCTCCCAACAAGTTTCCAACACTTTCTTGACTGGATGATTATCATTATGTCCTCTTAGGTTGATCCAATAGTTAACCATTAGCTGTTTACGACGGAGCCACAAAGGCATTTCTCCTGTTTCAACTTGTAAAGCACAGATTGGTGTTGTTTTAACTGCTCCAATGCAAATTCTTAAAGCTCGTGCCTGGATTACATCCAATTCTGCTAGATGGGTTTTAGCAGCTGAGCCATATGCTACGCATCCATAATCTATTCTTGACTGTATAAGAGATATGTATATATGTTTAAGGGACTCAAAGTTTGCTCCCCATTCCATTCCTGCTAGACACCTCATTACATTAAGTACTTTCTTACTTTTTTCTATTGTACTTCTTATGTGTTGCTGCCACGTTAGTCTTTTATCAAAGTACATGCCTAGGAAACGAAAACAGTCTACCCTATCCAAACATTTCCCATATAAAGTTAACTTCTTGTTTTCGCCCACTTTTTTATTTGTAAAAAACATCACTTTAGTTTTCTCTACTGAGAATTTAAATTCCAATTTCCTTCCCCATTCTTCTACTTTACATATCCCATCTTGAAGCTTCTCTATTATATGGTCTATGTTGGCCCCACGCTTCCATAACGCCCCATCATCAGCAAAGAGTGATCTCCCAAAACCTATTGGAATGTTCTCAAAAATATAATTTATCATAACAGAAAATAAAGTTGGACTTGTAACACTTCCTTGAGGAGTTCCATTTTCTACCACATAGTTTTCAGACAGTTGTGATCCGATCTTGACCTGAATGGTCCTGCCAATAAGAAAATCCCAAACCCAATTGAACAAATTTCCTTTTATTCCTATTTGATGAAGTTTTATCATCAACCCTTCTCTCCAGAGTAAATCATATGCCTTCTCCACGTCAAAGAAAACTGCTGCCACTGTTTCTTTAAAGTTGTAATCCTCTTGGTTTACATCACAAGTACAGTACAGCACCATGAAGCAGTGATGGAAGAAGTATTCTATTTTTTTTCATGCAGGATATTAAAGTGCAGGATTTCAAAGTGTAGAAATACTCAATAACAAACCCTGACCACATGTCCCGTCTTAATCTGAGAAAGTAAAAACTAGCAGAAAATTGAAAAAGCTAAGTAGCACATAGAGCTTGCCTCTTAAGGAGCCTACAGTACTTGAATAACTGTTGCAGTTGTGATGTTTTTGGTCTTGGCCGTTTCATTGGACTTTACTCTTTTGTATGAGACATGTGAGTGTTTCATCTTTCAACATTTTTGGACAGTAGCAGAATAAATATTGACATCACTAAATTACAAAACAATTGCAATACACTGTAAAAATACTTTTTTTAGGAGTGAGAAAGAAGGTTTGATTATGAAAGGGCTCCCACATTTCCTATAGGGGCTCCAGACTTAAAGAGACACATGATGAATATTTTGTGTCTATTTATTGTAGGCTACACATGTATCTTGTTTTAGTCTTTTTTCTACAGTTTGTGGTCATTTTGTGTCTCTTTTTAGTAACTTTTCAGTTGTCTGTGGTCATTTATGTAAATTTTTTTTTAACTATGTATGATTGTGGCACATTTCTAAATTTCTCATATTGGCCATTTTTTGTCTCTTTGTGACCCTTTTCTGTCTCTTAACTGACCTTTGAGACTTTAAAAGAAGAAATATGCCCACTGGCTCCTTGACATGTCAAGCCTCTGGGCCTGTGAGTATTATATTACATACCTTTTCTAATATTATAAGATTTAATAGCAATGCATTAATGTGCCGGTGAAAAGTAAGCTGATTGTATGCACTGTATATACAATTACAAACTACATACAATCTATCTATAGGTTCATGCTGTGTTTTTGAATATTTATACAAATCTATATTATCCTACAATATTTCTCTATGAAATGCATTGGGACGTAAGTGGTAGATAATAAAATATAAAATACTCAATTAAGGATTTTTCACCACTAATTATGTGCATTTTTAATTTGTATTATATTTATACAAATTCAGGCGTCCATCCATTACTGTGTTTCACAGGTGGACTTCACAGTGAAGATGTGACTATATTATTTTGACATCAGCTTAAGGTAACATCAGGTCAGCAGAAAGGCTAAGATATCTGTAGACTGGAAATAAAATCAACGTAGCGGGGAACTTGCGGGTTTGTGACCGTCATGTGAAGTGTTAGTTTGTAACATGACTCGGAGCGTCACAGGCGGAAGGTCACGGAGCAGCAGAACAGAACGGAAGCGGGAGTGAAAAGCCTATCCGCCATTGTGGAATATGGTAAGGGATATCCCAGTAAGACGCTAGTCAGTTTCAGATTGACTGATAAAAGCCATCTGTGGCACGATCGCACACACTCCACTGACACCTTCTCCACGTACACGAAGTCGCCGTTTGTACCAGCCAGAGGATCCAGATCGTCGTTAGGAACCGAGCGCAGGGGGGGGGAAACGTCGCCTTGTAACATTAACACAGTGATTGGACAGCCCGAGAGACGAGCCAGGAAAGCACCGAAGTGCAGAGAGAGAGAGAGAGAGAGAGAGGCAGGGAAGAAGTCGTGGACAGTCTCACAAACAAGCGGTCAGTTTCGGTTCCTGGAGGATGTCTGCGACCACAGTCGATCAGGTTCGTGTACTGACAGAACAGCGGTGCTGCAAATTAGCCGTGCGCAGAAATGAAACTTTGCCCACAACACTTTGATCTGATCAGTTTGACATGTCAGATCAAGCAGGCTAGGAAGTATGTGATATCTGATAGCTATTAGCTGTAATGAAGGCCGACTGTATTGCCAACCAACTCTAGCTGTAGCCGGATAACAATGCGGCAGCGTTTACTGGATGTCACAGCGTTTGACATCCGGTCAATAACGCGAAACAACCAGTAAATGTTAACATCCGGGCTGATGGCTTCAGCCTGAGGTTACTACTTTACTGTCAGCTGTTATATTGAACTATCCATGCACGATCCAGTCTACTCTGTGTATCTTTTATTTCCTGTCGTGATATGATAAAAGTCTCATCTCTTTTTTTTCCTGTGCTGCACGCTATTTCAGAGACCTAAAGGACAAGGAAATAAAGGTAAGGTTGAGACCAGTACATTTTAAATGCTGAAGAAGCCTGCTTTTATAAAATGTATTTGTTTCTTTTGATCTAAAAATTGGCTAACATGCTATCAGGGTAGCGTTTTGAAGCTGTAGCCTAAATTGCAGCTTATAAACAGTATATTAGCATTTCTGACTGTCCTAAAATATTATAATCTGTGGTTAAAACCTTGAGATTTAAAATCTTGGGAATGACATTATAAATAAATGATGATTTAATGTCCTTTCTTTCCACCCTTAGTGCAAAATGGATCAATGCATCAGAAAGATGGTGTAAATGATGATGATTTTGAGCCTTATCTAAGCGGCCAGACAAATCAGGTAACAGTATATCATAGTGTAGTCTGTAGTCTACTATTTTGAGTTATGGTTACCCTGCTTATAACCTTATGCTATAAGCAAATTAGTTGCTTAATTGAGGTGTCATCCAACATATTGCTAATGTCATTCCCCTTTGCTTGAGATTTTCTGGTTCGTTCGTGAAGATTTCAGATATTGATGATTTCTTCATCGTCCTGCCTCTGATTCTGTACAATACAGTAACTGCTTGTCCCTCTGTTCTACACAGAATAACAGCTATCCACCAATGTCTGACCCCTACATGCCCAGCTACTATGCTCCATCCATTGGTTTCCCTTACTCTCTGGGAGAGGCTGCTTGGTCTACAGCAGGAGACCCACCAATGCCCTACCTAACTACCTATGGACAGATGAGCAATGGCGAGCCACACTTCATCCCTGATGGTGTGTTCAGCCAGCCAGGTGCCCTGGGGAACACCCCTCCCTTCCTCAGCCAACATGGCTTTAACTTCTTCCCTGGTAATGCAGACTTTTCCACCTGGGGTACCAGTGTTTCTCAGGGACAGTCCACGCAGAGCTCGGTCTACAGCAACAGCTATGGGTACGCCCCCAGCTCACTGGGTCGAGCCATAACGGACGGACAAGCAGGCTTTGGAAGTGACAACCAGCTCAGTAAGGTGCCGGTACTGAACAGCATTGAGCAGGGAATGACAGGGTTAAAACTGGGTACGGATATGGTGGCAGCTGTCACCAAAACTGTAGGCTCACCCTTAGGAGGCACAGCAGGTATGAGCAGTATGGCAGCCAATAACCTTCCTCCGTCTGTCAGCTCGTCCACACCTAAACCTGCCTCCTGGGCAGCCATTGCCAAGAAGCCGGCCAAGCCACAGCCCAAGGTCAAACCCAAAGCCAACATGGTGATGGGGGTAGGCGCCACTATTCCCCCACCCCCGATAAAGCACAATATGAACATTGGTACTTGGGACGATAAGGGCCCTCTGAACAAGCCCCCATTAGCTCAGACTATGATGCCCCCACAGCCTCTGGTGCAGCAGCCTCTCCTAGCTCAGCCCCAGGCTTTACTGCAGAACCCTTTGCCCCCACAGCCTCAACACCAGCCCCACCACCAACACCAACCCTTCCAACTCCAGTCTCCCCATCACCCCCAGCCTATGCCCCCTGGCCCCCCGCACCTGCACCTCCCCTCTCAACCTGGCCCCCCACAGCCCCTTCATCAGCAACAACCCCAGCAGCCAGGACCGCCTCCCAACCGTTGGGTGGCTCCCAGGAACCGGGGTGAGGGCTTTAGTCTGGGTGGGGGAATCCCACTCAGTGCCTCCCCTTGCTCTGGAGAAGTGCATCCGGTGCTGGAGAAACTCCGTGCACTCAACAATTACAACCCCAAAGACTTTGACTGGAACTTGAAAAATGGACGTGTTTTCATTATCAAGAGCTATTCGGAAGATGACATCCACCGATCAATCAAGTACTCTATCTGGTGCAGTACAGAACATGGCAACAAGCGCTTGGATGGTGCCTACCGCTCACTGGGCAACAAGGGGCCCCTGTACCTGTTGTTTAGTGTCAACGGCAGTGGGCACTTCTGTGGTGTGGCCGAGATGCGCTCACCGGTGGACTACAATGCCTATGCAGGCGTCTGGTCTCAGGACAAGTGGAAGGGCAAGTTTGAGGTGAAGTGGGTTTTCATCAAAGACGTGCCCAACAACCAGCTGCGACACATTCGGCTGGAAAACAATGACAACAAGCCAGTGACCAACTCTAGGGACACTCAGGAAGTGCCTCTGGAGAAGGCCAAACAAGTGCTTAAAATTATCGCTACTTACAAGCATACCACCTCAATCTTTGATGACTTTGCACATTATGAGAAACGTCAGGAAGAGGAGGAGGCTCTGAGGAAGGTGAGACAAACACACATTTAAAGAGCCCTGTCTTCTATAAACAGCTTGATGGTATGCATGACACAGTATAGTTTAGTTACCCTTTAATTCAAAGGGAGGCTAACTTTCACTGAGTAACCGCTACAGGCTTTAGCCAGACTTTAATCAGCTGATCTTGTTCCATCTGCTCTGAGACAAAGGTTTCAACATCCTGTTGCTGAATGAACAGTCTGACATAAAATTCCCAGAGGCCTGTCAGCAGATTGACATGCCACCATTACTCATAAGCAGGTTCAGGAAACCCCGGTTCCTCATCGGCCATCTTCTGCTGTCGAGTCTGTGTTGATCTGCCCAATGTGGAGTTAGATGCATGGAGGTTTCCAGAAATAGCCCACATTCCTGGCATTCCTTCCCTCATACAAAGGCAGATGTAGGCTGTGATCTCCCTTTGAATGCCAAGCCTCTCTGCTCTCCACAGGCTCCACATGCTTTATTAGTCTTTAATGTAAGCCCTTGGCCTGCAAACTGTCTGCAACGTGCCTCAGAGTTGGCACAGTTTATCTTCAGATGTTCTAATGGGTTTATTTCTAAAATGTATCCCAGCATAAAAATACAGGATAAAAGTGCATCATTACATTGTCTGTGCACATATTTCTAAAAAGCACACACACTGTGCAAGCCTGCACCCTCACAGGGGAAACTGAAATACGTATGTTGGAGTGGTAATAACAGTGGTGTTCCATAAATGTTAGTCTAAGTAGTAAACGCTCAATGGGATGCTGCTGCTGTGGAAAAATAGCAGCCATGGAATGATAACATGTTATCATTGGTAGCTTTCTGCTGCATCCATTCTTAGATTCAACAGTATGCTAATCTAATTGCATTTAGAAAACTCCCATCACTCCCTCTTTTCTCCCACTCACCCACTGCTGGTGCTCCATTGACGCTATATTGACTCCTCACTGCTGACCTTGTTAATATGCGGTGGATTACTTTCTCATAAATATTTCAAGCCAGTGTTTTCAGGCTTCTGAAAACAACCTGTCAGTTGAAAGCCTGTTTCATCCTGTGCTGTGCAGACGTTGCACTGTGCTGCTTTTGTAGCCATGACCTCCTACATGACAGGATCGGCCGGGCAGAGGCCTCGCCCTCCTTCGCCTGACAAGGTTAATTGTTCTCTATTGTTTGGCCTGTCCTTTCCCAACTTTGAGAGGTGTCAAACGAGCACAGCCACCTGCACTGTAACACCTTTCGTAAGTGTTTTTTTAAGACAACTTTGGATCCAAATGTTGTTGCAGGATTTTATTAGTATGACTAATCTAGCAGTTAATACATAGAGGTTAGTTAATTTCTTTATCTGGATAGATTGTAATTCAGAAGCTTGTGGCACAATGGACTGAGTGACAGTTAGCTGTAATAGTTATAGAGTTAGCCCCACTGGGATAGAGTTACATTGGGGGCCTGGGTCTGCCTGGACTTTCTCCAGATGACTGACATGGACATCCACTCTCCAAAGACGATACTGTTCCAGCTAAAATATGACACAAAGAATGAACCTGAAAGTTAGAACCCTGGGTTATTTGACCTCCACATGCTTTTTTACTTGCACTATTGTATCTTTGAATAAGAAATGTATAGTTTTACAGCACTCCTCTTTTTTATTAACCGTGACACACAGTGGAATATTTGAGGTGCGTTGCAATTACTCATGTTGTTGAGTATGTGTAGTGTGGTGCCAGTCTTGTGCTTATCAAGTGAGACATACATTACCACAAACTGAGATTAGTGGCTCTAGTCTCATGCCTCTAGTGTAAAGAAAGCCAAGCATTTTGGTTAATACTGTACTTACCTAAGACTTAATAAAACTTAATTTTATTTCTCTTTTCTTACAGAGGATACTCTTGCTCTCTGTCTAACCTGTTTCTACACTCAACAGAGACCCAAAACCATCCACTGATTACCTCTTTTTGTTTTGTTTTTTTCTCTTTCCAGGAACGTAATAGAAATAAACAGTAGCCTTCAAGCAAGCGCTCTGCTAGAACTGCAACACTAATGATGTAGGACCTTAAATAAAATTTGCCTAACCACGAGGAGGAAAGGCTCTCACAATCTTTCGCAGAAGATGACAATGTATCTGAACACTTGAACATGACAATAGACTCATCTGTATCCGTTGACTGGTGCATCAAACCCTGTGTTCCTGACTCACGAGAAAAACAACGTAACCCACTTTAAAAACTCTGTCTCTAAAGCACTTTGAGTCCTTCTAAGCAGCCTCTACCAATACCCTTAACTCTCTAACTGTGTTCTTCTTCTTTGATTTTGTTTGTGAGCAACTAACTGACTGACCACAGTAGTCAGAATATTTCACTGGGCTTATTTGTAATTTTTTAATGCCTCAAATGTTTGGGAAATTGGTGAGCTTCATCAGCTCCTGAAGAGAATTAAAGATGATATGTATAAATTGATCTTGTACTTGAATCTGTATTCAGCCATCTGATCCTCCTCAGACAGAGGATGATTGACAGGTAGGATGAAATTATTGGGAAACAGCCACAATCATGCCAATCATAGGATGTATCCTCCCTCTTCTTGTCCCATTCCTTTCTGCATCCATTTGTGTGTACCAAAAGATTAGTTATGCAGGAGGTTGGCAAGTGCCAGCTAGTGGACATGTTTGTTTGTTTTTTCTCTCTTGTGGTTCTGTCATTCTGAAGTGCATTTGTCTGAGGAGAAACCTGCTGCTCTGTTACAACTAGCAGTGGCCTACTTGGATCCTGTGGGTATTATTGCTCTGATGATAATGTACCCTACCGTACCTCAGGCTCAGTCAGACCCTGTCCTCAACAACTCTTAGCACTTTTGGGAGAACCCCCCTCCCCCCCACCTACATCACCCCTTCTGCTTGGCTTGACTGGGATTCCCCCAAAACTGCAAGACATCAACTGCAAGGATGTGACAGTTTTCTCCTCTAGGTAACTCACTAGCTAAATAAAAATTACCCATGTTTAGCGCAAATGTTGTTTGTGTGTTTACTCATAGTTTTACCTTTTATAATGTGTGCATTACTTTTTTGCTTCATATTGCACATTCAGTCATATAAAAATTACAAAATCTTTTCTGCAGCAGAAGCAAACTCTCACTTTTCTGTTTGCACATGTGCCTTAATAAATTAGTGTACTATACTAGGGAATAACATCTTTCTGACAATGGTAAGCCATGTGTATTTTGCCAGCCTAAAGTTAGTTAACAACAAAGTACAATTACAGTATACAGAAATGTATATTAGAATGCACATGTTTATGTTTGTGAGAGCAAGGACAGGACCATGTAGGCAGTGGTTTAAAATAACAAAGCGTCATTTTATGTCACTTTATACTTTAGACAAATATTGTACTTTTTACTCCCATTTGTCTGACAGTTTCATTTATTTTTCAGATTAGGATTTTCACATAATTTTAATTGTAGAAAATATATTTCACTTTTATACAGTATGTATGCATACCACACATACAGTACAAGCTCAAATTGTTTGTCAAAAAGAAACATACAATCTTATAAAATCATTGTTACAGGTTAAACCAGTTGTTTCCAGCATTTTCAGTCTGTGACTGTAATGGTAAACCGTGTAGTTGGGGCTCCTTGTAATGTGTCTAAAAAATTAAAGCAGATTGTGCATTATTAACCATCTCTGATTTATCGTCTGTCCCTTTGGAAGGTCTCAACTCCTATGTTGAGAACCACTGGACTAAACTAACTACTGTACAAAGCAGTTAAAACAAATGCTGATTACAAATTACACACTTAATATATAAACAATGGCACATGTAATATATCAATCACATGGGCATTCTGCATAATCATATTTACTTTTTATACTTTATTTAGCATAAGTGAATCAGTTTATCTGGTCTGATGAATCTCAGCCTCAGCTACACCATCATGATGATAAACTTGGACTGTGCTCTAAAAACAAAGTTATTTATCCATTTTGCATGGTTACTGCACAGACTAGTGGGGTAAACGCTGATTTCTTAATGAAAGAACTGATTAAAAATGTACAAGCAGTCAGGTATAAGTGACATTAATCACCTTGCTGGTACAAACCTGCATCAATTCAATATCACATCTCTGAGTAGCATCATATATGATGATAATCTAGTCATTAACCTTAGGCTGTTGCGTGGAGCACTCACAACTCAATTGTTAGCTTTTAAGGCAAAATCCATGATCCAAATGTTAGCTTTACCAAAACTCTGACATTAATGAGTGATGAACCTTTTAATAGCATTAAGACTAGTGAACAACTTCTGTGATGTTTGAAAACCAGAAAACATGTCTGGTATACACTACCAGTCAAAAGTTTGGACACACATAGGAATGACCATGTTTTTCATGAAAAGATACATGTCTTCAGTTG
>JAUMHL010000013.1:22796022-22850842 GCA_032362345.1 Sandelia bainsii
GAACAATGTCTACACATTCATTCTGATCAATTTTATGTTATGAAATCTGCTTTTCTTTCACAAACATGGTCATTTCTATGTGTGTCCAAACCTTTGACTGGTAGTGTACATATGTGCATGTTTTCAAATGTGATCATTAAAAAACCTTTCAGTTTGTGAATACTGATCAGGCTTTTGACACTTCTATGGAGTTGCAAAATGATCTCAAAGAGACAAATAGACAGAAGACATCCAAAAGGGGACACATTATGACAAAAAAACTTGAAATTATTACAGAGAAAAGGATTATGACCATAAAGAGTCAAAAACACCTCAAGCGATGTGACAGCCATATTTGTAGTTTTGAGTGTTGGGGTGCCTTTTACCTTTGTCTTCCTAGTGGCTCATTTTCTCACTATTTCACTATGGTCCTTATGAACTGCAGCTGTAATCAGCGCCAAAGTAGCTTGTACATGTCACCTAACATCTATCTGTTATTTTCATAACAGTTTTTTTTTACCCATGACATACAGGCACATGATCTGTAAAAATGTTGAAATACATACAGTAACCAAAAGACGTTTTACACTCAATATCAGTTTATTATTATGTTGAAATTTCCCCAAGGGGATCAATAAAGTTTGTCATTATTAAATACAAGATAATGATAATCTTGAAATAAGTGTAATCTTGACAGATGCTTAGGGTTTTTCCCCGAAATAAGCAGTAGTTGGTGTGGCAAGACTATGTGATATTCAAACTAATGAGGCTATGTCAATTTATAATTTAATAGAACAAATTCATTTCTTTACAATATGTAATTGTGAGACAGGTGCTTAAATATGCCATGACTATAAAAGAATAAATAATGACAAAAAACATTTTCTCACAAAAACTTATAAGATTTTTTATTATTGGTTGTGTTGTTTTACAATTTTTATGTGGTGTTTATATTGTCAACTCCATCATTAAAGGACATATGGGGTCTTTTTGTGGCAAATCTCTCATGTAGGCATAAAGTGTGCTGTATATGTTAAGTATTTTATTATTATATATAAAAATGTCCAAATGGCATCACTTAATACTCTTGAGACGCTGTACTGTAATACCACAATAAATTAATAGGAATAAAGATTTTATGAAATCATATATTGGACTATATCAAAAATAAATAATAAAATTTTTGCTTAAATAACCTCTTTTGCTATCTGACCACCAGAGGGTGCAATCACATCGTGTGATGAGCTACAGTAAGTATTTCCTGCAAGGAGCAAAGTCATCTTTCTTCTCAAGCCCTCCAACTCCAACAGACACGATTATGCCAGAATGAGAAGCACTTGTGCTTCCACAGCTTTCTGGAGCAATTAATGCCAGCTCGCCAAGCTGTGCTATAAGAGGGGGAGAACAGAGGGAGAAAGAGGATGTGAGCACAGAGTGAGAACATTACCCCTTTATGTTTGTCAAGGAGGAAGAAAGACCTATAATTATGACATTGCAGGCTGTGGATTGCAACTTATCTCCTCTGTGTGTTAATTTGTGCATCCATCAGGTTTTCGCAGGCAGCCTTTGAAAAGACCACACTCTTCCTGCCTCCGTGTGTTTGTCGGCAAAACTATTCCAAGTGGGGAACTTGCAATTTATTCGCCTCACAATGCCCTCACAATTAGTGGTTGTGTGTGATGGTGCTGAGATGTAGAATATCTTAAATATGCAAAACACTGATTTAATTAGAGACCTCTGATGTGATGTTGATCATGTTTGTTAAACCGATGCGAATGCAGTGTGATAACGTTTATTCTCAAGTCTTTTTACTGTTTAGTGGAATGTGTACACAGGAAAATATGCACTGCAAGCCAAATCCCTTCTCTCATTCAGTTTCAATGGCTTGTCATGTTGTTTTTATGATTTAAGGATCAAACTAACTGGTTAATGTCTTTAGCCAGCCAGTTTTTCTGCTACCTAATCCACAGTGGTCAAAGCTGTTCCAAGAAAGTGCCAAGCAAACTTTTCTTTTTTTCAATCCATCAGAATGTCCTTCTTGTGGAGGGATTCGGTTGAGTGAAGATAAGAGAGAACTAGCATCCTCTGCTTAGTGAGCTGAAATGCCTTTGAAGTTTCAGTCACACCGAAGACTCATCAACACATGGCTCAAGGCAAGGTTAGGGCAAGTCTCAGGGTTGGCACTTCCTCGATGTTTTGAAGGTTTTCACACTCTGAGCCATGTTGTGTCACTCAATTAACTCACAGAACATTAGTCCTATTGATGCCTGTTTTAAGTGACATAGAGTTGATCAGAGGAACATGAAATTATTCTGATTACATATTTGTGCGATTAATGCTGCTGGTGAAAGGTGAGCAAAATAACACAATATGAGTATGCAAACAATAATACATGTGACAGAACTGTCAACTGAGTCCAAGTTTCAAGGTGTTACTCAGCAAGTCAAGTAAAATAATCAGCAGTTTGATTTTTCATTTGAAAAAGTCAAAGTTTTCATCCTGCCCTTTACCAAGGTGTCTCTGTTGCCATGGTTATATCATTATCTGTGAACTGAAAGTAGAGGCTGAGTATTTTGCTGAACACAATGGCATGACATCCTCTTCAAATGTTTTCACCCCATTAAATGCCTGCTACCAATTTGACATAGATGTAAGTTACCAGAGCCCTGCTCCTGGTCAGCTCTGTAGATCGTTATAATGTGCCATGGTAACGACAATAAACGTGGAGTGCACCACGTTTACACATAAATGATACTTCATTAGGTTCAGGCACACAAAATACTTGCTTAAGGTTAATATAAGTGCTTACTAAAGTAACAACACAGACTTACTTTTAAACTGAGCTGTACGGCTATCTCAGCTGTGTTTTGTCATCCTACTCATTCAGCCTCCTCTCTAGCATATATCAGTGATATGCACCTTCTGACCTACATGTAGGCTCAGTCTGACCCTTCTGAAGTATTATAATTTATCATACTTATTAGCGTGATAACAACTAATAACTAGAACATTCATAATGATTCTATTGTTCTGCACATATTGAGATAGAAATGAGTGATTTGCACTTTAATATTTTCTCATCTTTTTGCATTCTGTTAATGCAGATAATGAATGGGGCAAATAATTATGAAAAAAAAATATTTTTAAGATTTAAATAGATCTCTGTAGTTTTATTTGATGTTACATTTTATATATTATTGCATAATAATGTATGTATTTACAGCAAAGGTTCAAAAAGACGTTTTGCAGACCATTTTGGTATTAAAGTTATTCTTCCTGCTCCCCACAGGCGCCCCCCTGTGGGGAGCAGGAAGAATAACTAGAATCTATGACACAGCCTTAAACCTACAAAACCTAACTGTTAATGTATTGATATGCCTCTTGTCACATTTGGATATTCTCAAATAAATGTTCTGCTCATGTACAGCACTGAAAAAAATATTGCTTATGTCACCACCTTCTTCACTCCAGCCATTTAATATTACATTTCTGTAATGTCTCAGGAACAGTCAAAGTCAAAGCAGTAGAGGCTGAGCAACCTTCACTTTTTATAGCAAGAAATGGACAAACTCCAAAAAGAAAAACATATCCTACCTTTCCCATCATGTAACTGAATTGCATCTTTATTTGATACCAATAAAAGCTCACTTCTTTCAAATCCCACACATCCAATTTACTGTCTTGATAGTCTTTATTTTGGAAATGCCTTGGAAAGCTCACCCCAGTTCCACCAGAGCTATTGTTTCCCCCTGTCTACTGTTTACTTTAATTTGCATCGTACTACACAAGTAAAGCAAACTTCAGTGTTAAATCTGTGGAATTCTCCTTTAAGAGAAGGTCAACCTAATCTCGTGTAATAACATCCTAATTAATTTTCTTTATCTGAAACAAGTTTGTCTCTCATTAATAACATTACTAATGAAAAATATATTATTGTACATAAAATGACAAGCACTCACTTAATATTTGGATGATTATTATTTGCACTACTCAATGTCAAGCATAGGTAAAAGTTATTCTGAATGTGGTTAAGGCTAACAAATACTACAATTTTACGTGATACTACAAATACACAGCAACTGTTCACTTCCTAAGTTCATTATATCCAATTGATTTATGATGTTATTCCAGCAACAGGAAAAACTAATGCAGTGTGTTAGTAAGCGATGTGCAAGAGCACTCCTTACAACTCTGTATTTGTTGGACAAATGAAATGTTTATGTAATGTATATGTGCAGCATTCAAAACTGCATATATAATTCAAAACCCAGGGTCATTAATCTGTTCAAATGTTTCCTGGCAACAAGCAACACTATCAAATCAACATTGATGCAGCTCCTTGTATAAGAAGTAATTTTCCCTGTTAATAATATAAGTGGGACTGTGAATGGGTTTCAGTGTAAAGAGGAGTGTATGTCTGACTGCAGTCAGTTAAAATGCTACATTTACACTTCAGGGATCTAAAATGTGCATGCTACAACATGGAAAAAATATGCTTTATAATCCACTGGTGTGGGAGTGTATGTGCCTAATGGAGAAAAAATAACAGAGAAAAGACACCAGAGAAGGCAAACAAAAGGAGCCATACTTAATACAGATTCAAGGTCTCTTATCTAAGATCATCTAAGCATATCTAGGCCATCATTATTCATTTTACATACACCGTCCTGCTTCTGCCCTGAGGTTTCAGGTTATTGTCAGTCCACTCTTTAATTCATGGATAAGTGAGAGCAGTGAGAAGGAAGAAAGTGCAAAAGGACATCAGAGTGAGGTACAGTACAAGGATATTGAGAGGGCTGCTGCTGCAGTTTTTATTCACTAATTTCTATCTGTATGTTTATTATTCTGCACTGCCCTGTTAGGACACTTGGCTACACCCTGTACCAGGCCTCATAAATATCAATCTTTAATCTATGGAGCAGATGAGTAAAATATATTAACTGAAGAAATGAGAGAAAATACTGCATCGAGAGCTGTGTTACCACATCTATACTTCATAACGGGACAGCAGCCTCTTTTATTCCACAGAGATTATGGCTGGGGACAACCTCACTGTGGCCAGGCTGCTTATTGAATTCAAAGGTTGGAATGTGTCCTGTGCTGGGACGACGTGTTCTAGCCAAAGTTTTGCATCACAGGGGGTAGCTCCGAATGGAAAGGTCTGAAATGTAATGCATTTGAAATGAAATGAAAAAGTGCCAAGGACTGAAATATGACATGCTGGCTGCTGAGGCCCGGAGTCCTGGGAGTCACCAGTTTCGACTATACTCGGCTGTATATGTGTGAAAGCATTATGTATAGGTTGAGTGTGTAATGTGGTGCAGGCTGCCTTTGCTCCTGTGACTTCCTCTTCCACCCTCCTGTTCAGGCCTGATGGAGATTAAGGGCCATTAAAGGCTCTCTGCTGCATGTGCAGTTTCCATTGATCACATCGACTCAACCCACTGTAGCCAATGATCCGATTACAAGTGTTATACCATCATCCTTATCCCCTCCCCCTCCACCATCTCTCCTCCTTGCCCGTCCCTTATCTTCTTCCTCTCGCCCACCTTTCATGGTTCAAGATTCTCTGTTGGGGTTGTGACCCTTTCTGCTGATGTCAGCAATGGGGCATGCACAGAAGGCCTGAGGCCCCCGAGCAAAGCTTGTGTGTCTCTCTGAACGATCATTGTCTGCTTGCGCATCTTACCCATTCCTCGCTTCTGTGCTCTCACCATCTCCAGTCATCTCCCAACACAGCAGGGTTATGATGAACCTTATTTCTACATGAGAGAGATGGATTGGCTGTGTTCAGAAGAGCTAAATGAGTTGGGACAATCTGAGAGGCATCAGCTAAAACCCTCCCGACCCCCACTACTCTGAACATCACCCCCTCCCATTGCTTGTATGGTCAAACAGCCCTTGGGGAGTTCTCTGTGAGGCCGCTGTGGTTATTAGCATTGACAGACGCTCATGGAAATCTTCTTAGGTTCTACTGTACAGGAAGTATCCAACTATGCTGCTAATTCAGGGGATTCCCACACAACTGGCAACATATTCCCTCTCAGAAACTCCTTATCTTAAAGCCATCTGGCACTTTGAGGGTTTGTGGGGGACATTTTAGCCATACTGGTTGCTATATGGATGGCAGTGTCGATTATTTGGGCCACCATTTTAATCCAGACTTATAATTCTAGAAAACTATAAGAATGTATTTTTTGTAGATATATATATATATATATGGTCCCCAGGTCACTTTTCCTCTCACCCCACCTACAAGTTTTAAGTTTATTCAGTGAAATATTTTGGAACCTACTAGATGGATTGCCAGTAAAATGGTAAAGACTATCATGTTCCACATGGGATGAATCAAAATAATTAATCTGGAAATTACTTGAGTATGTGGTCAAATGACCTGGTGTCTTTCGTGCCCATTCGCAAACAATAGCTTGAATAGTGAACATAGTGAATTTAGTAAACTTTACATGGTAAACATGAGCATATTAATATCACTGTGAGCTAACATCACTATGTGCGTGATAACAACGTGCTGACATTAACATTCAGTTTAAAGCACTGCTATTAAGTACAACATCCCAGAGCTTCTAGCATGGCTATAGAGTCTTTAGTCCTGTTACTACACCGCTGTTCAAAACTGATTTGGGACACAATTACATACAAGGAAGAGCTGTAGAAAAAAAGTTTTGATCACACATACTTTGAGTCCAGAGCTACAGCTGTGTGAGTTGAATATCTTGAATTGTTGGTGGTCGTCAAATCAAGATTTGGCCTTTTGAGATTATTTGACTGACCTATCTGTATACCTGAAGGACAGCTTTCATTCCATGGTAAATAGTGTAATACATATTGTTTAAAAAAAAAGTTAAGTCATATGAGTCATATGTGGTGACAGAACTAGGTCTGATAGCAGTCACAGCTGCGATAGGAGTTGTTCTCTGTCCTGGTTCTATCAATCTGCTGCAGCAGCAGCGAGGGATTCACAGGATCCAAACAATACGGAGAGAACAACTGAAAGTACATCAAGTCACCAAAGGATGAATCACTCGCTATGAAGGTAAACATGCTGGATTTCACTTACTATGCATATTCTAGATTTTATAATATAGCAAGAGATCTACAGTATATTCTATCATTAAACAATTGGATGCTTTATTCTGATATAGAGAATCCTTGGACCCAGATCACCACTGAGCTGGAATATGAATAAAAAAGTAGGTCCCTTATATTAAGCACCAGCAGATCCTTGAGAATAAGTTCACATATTGTAGGTAGGTGGGAAGCTTGTAAACAGCCTTACTCCCTGGATGAAAGGTTCACTGTGATGTGCGTCCAAGGACAGAACATGAGAATGGAACATTGTAATGTGAGTTTCAGACCCCGGAGAGCATGAAAAGCCTGGCAGTAACACAATTAAAAGCAAATTTTCATCTATTTACACACTTCTATCAGCAGAGGTATCCCCTGTCTTCAAAATGCATGGAGATTACCATAAAAAAACCTAAGTGGTGTGTGTACCTCTGAGCTTTGATATTGTGCTCAGGTTGGGTAAAGGCACTGTCCTTCCCCGGTACTGCAATTACATCATAGGGCAGCTCCTGCTCTCATACATATTAATACAGATTCTGGAGGCATCACCCACACCTTTGATTCCCTGGGATCTGAGCTTGCCATTGCATGACAAGTGTATCTGGACACAAAGTGCATGTAATGGTTTTCTGCTTCAGGAGGTGTATAGACCAGGAGCTAGACAGATCAAAGGTGCACACACTTTGGTCTGCAGGAGGACGAAACAGATACTGTGTGTTTGTGCGAGAGAGATAGAAAATATCTGTAAAAATGTGCTAACCAGTCACTCTCGAATGTAACAGCAAACCCTGTAAATAGTAGCTTACTGGCTAACACATAAAGTTAGAGCCAAAGGTTAATCACAGTCTTCTTTTGTCTCATTTTGTGCTGTTATTATTATCTTAATGAAGTTGCTGTAATTTTAGCACAAAAGGACATTTTATTCTGCATCAGATATATTAAAACTGAAAGGCACATGAAGCTGCTAATTACAGGAGTGTCCTGGGTGTTTCCCAGTGTTTCCTCTGAATTCATTTGGCAGTGGTGGATGACCACAGTGAGAATGTCTCCAAAATCTAAAATGGATGAAAATAATTTTCATCACTCTGCAGTCTGAACTAGTACAATGTCAGAGGCTAAAACAACGAACCGTAACTAAAAATCATCCTAATAGTAGCATTTAAGAGACCAGATGAGACCCTGTTACCGTTTACTGTGTATTATTTTAACATGGCACTGGTGCAGAGACCCTTGTTGCCAGTAGAGGGCCTCGCTGGTATAACATAAAGCTCAGAGATGGTCGGTTCCATTTTCTAGCATACACACAGAGAATCTGATTCTTGAGCAGAGACTATAAAGATTTAATGCCTCAGAATTTTCTAATTAAAGGTTATTCAGAATATTCACATTTTACAGAATTATCTAATCTTACATTAAATATATATGGACAATTCCTAATGTTATATTTTTGTGATTTCTTATTTAAAAATTAATTTAATTTAATTTAATTTAATATGGTAACATGTTGTAACATGATTTATTTTACTGAAGTCCCACTGGAATAGTAACATACTTATTACTCGTATTAATCCAAACTGTCCTATTTTTACCATCATGCCATAAAAGGCCTGAAGCAGTGTTAACTAACCAGAGCTGTGAAAGGATTCTGCTCACCAAGGAGTCAACAGGAGACTAACCATAATATAAACTGACTGCATTTGCTGCTTCTCCACTGATTGTGTTATGTGTGAGCATTAAAAACACATCTGCATAAAAAAATATTATTTTTTGCCATTTAGGATTAGGAGTGAAATGTAGCAGTGACTAGAGGAATCTGAATAGAAATCAAGCTGAAATTGAATGACAAACTGAAACACACTGAATGGTGACGCTGTGTATTACTTACGTCTGATCATTGCAACATTCTCTCATATTAAATCACCATAATGAGTAAATTAGTGGGTCTCCATCTGTGGCATTGCAAATTTACAGTCACACATGCTGACTACATTCACAGACTCCCGCTGGGTGTGTTGGTGGAGAATAAACATACACATATTATTTCACACACATTACAGCAGCTACAGTACAATGCACAAAAGGGTATATAGCTTGCATATACACTGTAATTCACACACTCACTGCTGAGAAAATGTTGGCAGAGAGAAGGCTTAATTTACAGTGTGAAGTCAAAAACGGACAGGTCTTTCTAGCAGTACTATTGATCTGCTGTTCACCCACCAGCACCACTCTCACCCTCCCTCTCTCATACACTCCCTCTGTGGTTACATTTCTTCCTGTGTCATGGAGTGCACTGTAACATATATCTCTGATTCATTGCACATTCATCATTGATTTACTGTGCCTCTTGCTTCATGCTAAGAAACAGAACACACCAGCTTATGTTTGGTGTTAAGTGAGCTTGCTTCTCAAAAAATATCTCTTTAGGTTTTGAGAAGATACTCTTGAGAAGCGGTCAAACAAAAACAGACAAAAAAATGTCTCAACTGACTTACTATGGTCTAGATTCAACTCTGCCCTGTTGACTCAGAGTAAAATAATTTAGAGTGCATACTTAGTAAGAAACGCTTAAGCCTTATCTTTCACTTGTTGTATGTTAAATAGTTATGGGTGTGTTAGTAGTACTAATTATAAGATAAAGAAACACATTGCTTAACATGCATTTCAATGAATGTGCAGGTAGCCTAAAGGAGCCTGCAAGTAATTGCAGAAAAACTGCAACCTATAATTATGGTCTCAACCATCAATACTTGATATGGATGGAATAAAGCTATGTAAGTACATCACTATTTAAATTGCAAACACCACACTCATGCAGC
Source organism: Sandelia bainsii (assembly GCA_032362345.1). NCBI lineage: Eukaryota > Metazoa > Chordata > Actinopteri > Anabantiformes > Anabantidae > Sandelia > Sandelia bainsii. The sequence continues at coordinate 22,805,907 of JAUMHL010000013.1, forward strand.
CATATTCACACAGACAAACACATATAGGAAAAACACAGATACACAAACTGTTTCACCTGCATTCAAACATATTCATTTACATATCATCTGCAGCCATCTGCTCTAAATCATTGGTAATTAACTCAGGCCTGTCTTGCTCTCTCTGGCTGGTTGGCTGACATATAGGAGCTCTTCAGCAGACTATACGTTAATCAAGGACTTCAAAAAAAAAAAGAGAGGACAGGAGCGTGAGTGAGGGGAAGGATGAGGAGGAGGACTGGATGATGTTTGTGAATGATGCTGCATAAACCCAGAGAGGTGGCACAGAGAACCATTACGATGATGAGAGAAAAAAAAGAGAGAAAAAAGTGAAAATGATGGAAAGAGGACATGCTGGGTCAGAGAGGATGTACACATGCATTCAATCAAACAGGCACACACAGTACATTGTGTGTGCTGAGCTTGCTGTACAGCTCACCTAGAGTTTTCTGATCAAGGTTAAGTTATATTAAACAGAGAAGCTTTGCACTGTGTAGGCTGGAATAGAGAAATGCTAAAACTAATATTGGTACCACCTCTTCCATCCAAAAACTAGTTCGCTCTGGATGCTACTTTAGATATTTCACTTCACATGGTGGGTTTCGAGACTACAAAGATGGAACATATTTTATTGATTTTTGGACAGAATATTTAAAAATACAATTGGCAAAAATGGAAAAAGCATTGAAATGTTTTGAAAGCTAAGATCAGATTCTATTCTGGTGTAGATCTCATGTTTTTTACGCAGTCAGATAAACAGTCAGTTTCTTTTGTTAATCCTCTCACTTCCACATCCTTCCTTTCTACCAATGTCTGCATCTTCCAGTCACCCTGGTACCCAGGTCCGTCTCTATTACAGCGGCACGGGACTATAATTAGCCAGGTATCTCCTGCAGTAATGATGTGTGGGAGAGAAGACCTGCATCTACCTGCAATAGCTAGAGACAGCTCTGGAGCCAGGGCAGTAACAGCAGCTGCAGCAGCAGCAACGAGGAGTTCTGTTTCTCATCAAATAGGATAATTAGAGATGTGATTCCAGGTATGAGGTGACAGAGAGCACGGGAGAGGACGTTTGTCTACATGCTCACCTCTTTTTCTCATATAGCGAATGAACTAGGGCTGGTGTTGGAGGCTGAAGAACACAAAGGTGGCAGTAGAAGAACATGATATCACAGGACTTCAGTATATAAAAAAAATCAAGATGAGGAGAGCAAAATAAGACAGATGAGTAGTTGTCAGAGGTTAGAAAAGAAAATTGTTTTGACAACATTTATGACAGCATGCTAGTATTTTACTGTAATGAGGAGGTCTGAACAGAAAGGGCTAGATGTAAACATGCTGTATTAGTGCATAAGCTGGACAGCTCCATACACTTAAGGGAGCATCTTTAGTGTATAGGGTGTGGTGCAGTATAGAGACACTGACAGATGACTTGATGCAGCAGTTTGCGTGCTTTATTTTGACTGAGCACGGAAGGTAGAAACAGAGAGAGAGAAACATGAGCAAGATGATGATAAGGATGTTTAAGATGGTGATGGTGGCAGCTCCTCTTTCCAGAACCCACATCTGCAGTCAGTACCCCCTCTAACCACATTGTCCCTCCCCAGACACCCCTCTGACACATATGCACTGGTCAACGGGATAAAAACACACTAGTGCATTTTTCTGCCAAACAAACAAACAAACAAGTGTTGTTGTAGTAATTGTGTGATTAGGCTATAGGTGTCAGGTGAAAACCACATGTTTTGAAAGAAGCACCCTGTGTGACCTTTTTCCAGGCTGCAGTCTAATTCCAGATGTGTACGACTAGCGCCATATAGATTGACAGTGCAGGTTGTGGTTGTATAAAGTATGCAGCCACATAAGCCTCTGCAGGCCCTTGCCAAAAGACGCACCTTGAGCTTGGCTTTTAAAAGGTATTCGCAAGCATCAGTCTGAAACTGTGGTATTTTGTACCATAATGACGCTCACATGCCAGATAAAAGACTCTTAGCAGAGGGTGTTTCACAACTTTATATATGAGTGCTATCAACCTGCCCTATTTTTTTGTTTCTATAAATCTTGTCAGTTTTTATAGGATCAACTGTCTGGAATTTTCCATACAACTCTCAGAATCAGCTTCTTGCTTTAATACACACAATGCCCAGTGGTAAAAAATATTCTTGTTTTTAATGTATGTTTTTTGTTTTATATTGATTTCTCCATTTTTGTGTAGCAATATACAGTATAATAGCATATAAGTTCACTGTGGTGATATACAATATCCAGTATAAACTGTGTTCAAAGAGCAGCCAGGTAACACTTTTTCTACTGTATGAAAATGCATTGATGACATTTTACTTAACATTTAAAACGTTTACACACATTTGTTTAGAAACTGATTTCCTTGTGTGTGGCACAGAAACACAGACTCGACATGTTTTGACAGATCAACAGAAAGTTAGATGTGTCAGAATTACTGTGTGATATAATTCAAGCACCACAGTAACTAAACCACCAAACTCTACATTCAAGTAATCAGACAAAGTTTATTCAACTCGACATGCTCTCTGATCTCTAATGAACTAACGTATCAACAAATTCAACAGTAATTCGTTCAGGTTCAAAAGTCCCACAATTTAATGAATACAGTGAAGATAGAAAGAGAGGTGGTAAAATGTTTATTCTTGTTCTGTTTTTCACAGCAGTGTCACGGTTGGTAAAAGTGGTTTAGTCACATACACGGAGCTGATGGTGTTAGAGAAAAATCAATGGTTGGATTGCAGTGTAAGGTCCTCTGGGTGAGTTAAACACAGCTTGCTATACATTCTGCCTCAGGAATCTTGCAAAAAGATATTTTCTATGAGGGAAATATGTGCATGAAATACTTGCAAGGACATAAGTGCAGACACATGCATGTACACAACACAACATAACTTTTTTTTTCACTAGTTTATTTAGTTTTCATAGTTGTGGTAGATGAAGCAGCATTAGTTCACTGTGACTTATGGTGTGATTGGTTTAAAAGATGTCTCGTGTTCCCCACTTCACACATACACATCAACACGCACACTTCCCTCCCTCTCCAACTTTGAGGCTATGAAATGTACATCACACCTCCGATCTAAGGGAATCTCACCCCAAATCCTTCCTTTGAATTATTGAAGAGGACCATGCCAGCTTGACTCTGATTATCCTCCAATCAATATGCCTCGCCTCTCCTCCTATAACATCAAATATCTCACCCGATCGATGCAGCCAATCAGAGGAGCCATTGCAGCTAGAAATGCAGAGTGTATTGTTCTGCATTGTTTATATCGACACTGCTTGGCGTATATAATAGGTGTGTTTATGCTTGTGACGGACATGATTACTAATTGACAGAGGTGCTCCTGAGTGTTTTTGCTGTCTGGTATGGCTCACAGATAATTCCACCTGTTTGTTTTAGAGGACAATCAAGTTTAGCAGAATTTTCATGAAACCCAAGATTGTGATTCTGAAAAGTTTGCTGCATCAGAACATATCAGCTAAATAAAAGATGTGTGTATGTATGTAAAAATAAAGTCATACTAATTTTACATTTCATAATGTTCAAGTTTGAAACTTAAAAGTGTATGATTTACAAATGTGTTGACCACAAGCACAAAAACCTGATAATCAAGCACTAAGTGAGTTTCTTTCACTCCCCAAAATCAATTTTTTCTTGAAGACCACATGCCTGAGTTACTTGTAGTGATTATCTTTTTCAATTATATACTGAAAGGTAAATCAACACCTCACAGCCTTTCTACAATGGGCAGAATGAATACAAACATATGCCTGTAACTCTACAATTATACAAGGTACCCAGACACTCTCTCTCAGACCCATATTTTGATTGCAGGAGGTGCAACTCTATTATTTGGTAAATAGAATGGTTGATGTGCAATTGTTGTCTGTCTCCGGTAAAAGCTGTGATTCCTCCTTAAAATACTGTCAGGCTGGTACACCTTTTCTCCTGAACACCACATTCACACTCAATCTACACGAATAATGATGTTATTACACAGATTACCTGGAATGTACAGATGCAAAAAGCAAATGCTTCGTTGGCAGGAGTATATTCTTCATCATGCAGTACTGTACACATCCATTGCACTTGTGGACGTCTGAGTACGTTGACTCTTGGGTACAGATTGTACCTTTAAGAGGAGCCTATACTGTATGTCTCAGGATTTGCCAACGATGTCATACTAGCCTCACTTTTTTACTCCAATTCACATTCAAATTCCTACACTAAACCTTACTCAGATCTTCAGTTGCATCTCTCCACACACAGCATCTCTGCAGTGGGATGGATGTATCAGCAGGGGCCAGATGATGGCACTCTTCTCTTTGTACCATGATGCTGGAAGCCCCCACTGCGTGCTCTGACTGCATGATGCAGCTGCCTCATTTTAATGATTTAAATCACTTGAGGTCCACCGCCACACATTTTAGAGGCCTGACTGAATTTATCCTCGTTGATAGAGATCAGTGCCCTCAGCCCTGGACGTTGCCAGACTACAGTAAAGGGAGAGACCTCTCCAACTGACATGATTGGATACAGCTCTCCGCTCTGATTTTACTTTTGATCCTACCGCTCTGACTCTGGCCCTGGGGACAGATGAGTGGAATGGAGCAGCAGAGATAGAGCAGAATGCCACGCACTCTTTTCTATCTCACTGGTCAGCCTTTTATAAAAATGCAAGTCTAGAATGAGTGCTGTTAAAATGTAGAGTCATGTACTCTCATATTAATCTGGGGCATTTTGATGCTCCGCATAACATGCAGCATCCATGCACATGGGAAGTATGGGTACTTTTGCAGTCAAAAAAGCATTACAACAGATTAGTGCAGCTTGACATACAACGTTTAATGCAAAAAATAATCACTCTGCCTATTATAATTGCCAGTACAGAGGTGAACAGTGACACTATACAAGTATGAGCAGGAGTTAATTCTTGAAAAGACAGAAATAACCAGAGTGCAATGTTGCAGGCAGCTTCCCAAAGTTTTGAGTCACAGCAAGAAAAAGGTGGTTTTGTAGTTGAGGTAGGTAGAAACACACACGGGTGTTAAGTGCCCCTGTTCAGCAGAATGGCAGAGCGAGGTGGTGGGGGAGGATGAGATGATAGAAGTGTAACCTCTATAGAGGAGGCTTAGGAGCCTACATAGTGCTAACACACTCAGCAAACTATACATATGATCAAACAACCCACATACACAAACACAACCCTGTGCTGCACCAGATCATCCCTGAAATATAGTTTTTAGCCTTTGCACCCTACTCATTATAGAAACACAGGCAGATATAAGCACACATAGACATACGCGCCTCCCTACATGTGTGACCAGTCATAATGCTGCAAACCCAATGATTTTTCCCAGAGGCCCCTTCTATGTGATTGGGCACGCTCAGTTAATTCCCTGTGTTGATCCGGAGCCCGATGCACTATTGATTATGGGAATGTGTGTGTTTGAGTGTGTGTCTATAATGATGCGTTGGTGAGCCACAGGGGGCACAGTGAGGCTTGCAGCATGGTGACAGAGGGCACCATGGCGCACCAAGGTCAAATGAAGGACGCCAGCGAGTGGTGCAGAATTAGAGCTAGGAGCCTGCCTGAGTGAGGGCCGTGCTGCAGAGGGAGAGCAGAAAATAGCACAGCTGAGGGAGTCAGAGAGACAGAGCACATAAATAACAGGGCTAAGATTTCACTATTCTCTTCATACTCTGTCACCTTTACTTTACAGGTAGCACAGCGTGAAGAGTAACCACAAATTTGTGCAGCCTGAAAGCCTTTCAGAAGTGGTCCAAATGATGAGGGATTTGGAGCATGGTCATGGTTAAGGCCTACAGTGATTCCAACACAGACACACATATACACACAAATAGATAGTAGTTTATAAAACAAATTGTTGAGTTGCAGAGCAATATTACACAAAGTTACATTCAGTTACTTGTCACATTGATGTTCACTTGAGGCAACTATTACATTTGAAGTCACAATGTGTTAAATACTGCACGGTGTGTGTGTATCTGTCCATTTGTCTCAGTGTATTTTTATGGTTTTGTATACTAAAAACATTAATGTGTTAAATGTGAATAGCACATGTGCAAGTTGGGAATTCCAAATTTTGATTACTAGCATAAAGTAAAAGTATCACACATGCAGAATTGAGTATCACATTGATATGTAGTGTATTATTGGATCACTACTATGGACAATGCATTTTAGTGATGGTGGTAGACCTAATTTTAAATTGTATACACTATGTACTGTTTGCTATTTTAAACTACTGCATTGTATTATATTTGATGAGATGGCAATACGTTTTCTGAGTAAAATTTGCAAAATAAAACTGTAAAATACCTACAGAAGTTACATAAATGTAGTAGAATAACAGGTAGATTATTTCTGTATGTGGTGGAGAAGTATAATATATAAGAAAATAAAAATATATTTTATATGTAATAAGAACTAATCAAAATATTCTTGCATATGGTTTCACTGATTTCATTATATTTAATACAGATACGATGTATGAATAAATTAACAATGTGATGAGCTTGTACACACAATTAACACATTGTGCTGTATGTGGTCTCCAGTTTGCAACTTTCAAATTTTTTGCCTCACTCTTTAACTATTTTTTTCTTATTGTTACACTGTCCTCTATCTGTCATGGGAAATTTGACCCATATTGTGTAATTAACCAATCAATAGCTCTATAATAGCGAGCGACATGTCCAGTCCCAAACTCCAGCTACCATGACTGATTGAGGTCTGTTGTCTTAGATGTGTGAATCTGAGCTACGTCCACAGAGGACACAGCTGAATGAGTGCAGTCCTGTGACAGAAAGTGCTTGGGAGTCGCATGGTGTGATTACTTTTGCAGAATATCGAGGAACACAAGCAATTATAACGTTGAATGTGAGATATATTTTCAATTTGACCATTTAAATGACCTTTTTCCTATTTCAAAAAAACTGCTGTAATTGGAAACAGTTCATTCTATTATACTTTAATTATTTCAAAAGATGTTAAAGCTTGGTGACTTTATTGTCAAATTCCCATCATAACTAAAAAAAGTACACCTTTTCTATGCTCTTCAAAGCTTCTTGCAGTGTTTATAATGCAAATTATTTTATTGAATTTGTACAATGGTAAACATACAGTATTTGCCTATCGTAACATCACTGTTGTTTTAACTCAATTAATCCACTTTGATATGAAGATTTCATCACAAATTTACATTACATCTGGTTTAACAACTAACTGCTTGAGGTGTGTGGGTGTTACAGTGTATGACGAACAAGGTTGTGGCCAACACAAAGTGAAACTCCAAGGCAGCTGTTAAAAGCCAACTGTGGAGTCATTCTGGAAATGCCAGCAGCAATTTCTTATCTCGCATCACAACAATTAAAACTGTCTGGGAGGTAAAACATAATGAATCAAACCTGGACTCGTAAGTTTCCATAGAAACATGTATTTGGTCATTAGACTCTGTCCAAATTAAGTAAATATGCACAGAGACCTTCACATGTTCTGTCAGTGAAAATGTAAAAACAACTGTGCTCTTGACATTGACAGACAAAGCAAAAAGAAAAACTTTTTGCCTTTTCATGCATAATGATATTTTGTAGAATATACAAGGATGGAGCACTCTCTCTTTCAATTTCTCTAAGGATCCTAAGAGAGAGAAAAATACATTAGAAGGGGTAAATAAAATAAACACAATTTGCCATATTTGATATGTGTCTAATTCTTTGTTGTCTTTTTAAAATTTTGTCTTTATGAACTTTTTCTAAATCACAGCAGTGTGAAGACTTTTTATTAGCAAACTGTAAAGCTGAAAGCAGAACCTAACATCAAAGTGATCAGAATAACAGTGAATAATAATGTAGCTGTGACAGAATGGAAACAATTTGATGTACATCACACAGCTAAAGTGTGGTGTTAAGTACATTAACATGTTAAGTACACTTAAATCCTGTCTTAGATGATAGGGCCACACTATTCTTTACAGCACTGTTAATGTGGGTGACATTTTAAATGTACACAGTTGCATGAATTGAGCACAGGATTTTGTTTGAATTGGACAAAAAAGAGAAAAACAGCTTGAACAATATGTCATCATTTTAAATCAAGGCAAAGATTATGCTCTGTGTTAGAGTGAGCGTTAGCATCTTCTCTAAAGATTTATGCAGCTACTCTAAAAGCCACGCTTTCAAACTAATGTCAGAGGTCAGCGGTATAGCGTCAAGGAGAGGTGTCGTCTGTCACACTCATCCTCGTCACCCTGACCTCAGAGGTTAGACACCATCCGCAGCTGGTCACTGGGTTCGTGGTGTGGAGACTCCATTTGAGAAGAGCTACAACGACTCCATGACAGGAAAACATGGCCAGTGTGTAAAGATTAACCTCTGACTTAACATCCTGACAGATGCTCCACCTGAAAAAAGTCTAAGAATTACAGTGGCTGTGATATACAGCTATATAAAAAACATGCAAGGACTTAATCTACTGTGCTACAGTTTAAGAGATGTTGATGTCACGGACTTTTGTTCAAATTCTTTATCACAGATATCGCACTCCCCTTCACTCACCCTGCTAATAATATCGACTCCCCTTCATCATACGTCTTCAATGTAAATTGTCCACTACAACTTTTCAATTGATTGAGCCAGATGATGAGGGAAATGTTAGCACGGCAACAGTGAAGCCATTGATTTGTGAAGAGATAGATTAAAAGGATTCATCATTTTGGAGTACTCGTGATAATTAATTGATATTGATTAAAGCAAGCTCTGAATGTTGATACTAAGCAAGCAGTTGTAAGTGGCAGGAGAGAAATGGCGATCGAGCATTCACGCTGCTCTCATGTACAGAGTGTCGTCAGAGGTCTAATACTCCTCTACACAACATTCAAGAAGTAAAGGAGATAGATATGCAGATATCTTGTGTAATTGAAGGTTATTATCATAATGCACTCTACCTTGTGTATTATTCATTTTCAAATGGACAGGTTATAGCTGAAAATATTTCACAACCCTCAGTCTTGATTGCAGATTGAGAGTTAGAGAATGGCGACCACTGATTTAAATTACATGTGAAGAGGTAGGGATGAGGGCTTGTCGTCTGTTGCTTCCTAGAAGTTCATGCAATTTAAACATCAAATTATCAAGTTCAACGTTTGATGTTTCCACTATTGCTGTTAAGTGGAGGACTGGATATCCACTTAAGTTTTGTTATAAAATGGAGGTTCCAGTACGCTCCAAACTCCCATTGTATTATCTGTGGAAGCACAGCGCTAATAGTTGAGTCATTTCAGTGATGAGAAGAGAGAATTTGCAAGAACAACCATTAGCTTCATTTTAGTGAACAGAGTAATGCAGCTCTTAGAGCAAGAAGTCTTCCATTTAGCGTAGGGCATGCCATAATCCACACACATGATATTAACCTATGGTTCATGGCAAAACCTTTTTCTCACCTATTGAGCCTGTTTGCCAAATTTGAGAGAAAGATCCCAGCTTGTCTCAGCTGAAACAGCACCACATTTTTTAGCTTGAGGGCATAGATTAAAGAAGCTCTGCTCTTTAATGTTTTTATGATTGTCACTTCCTTTGTAGCACCCCAGAGTTCACATCACTAAATCATTTCACTGACTGTCTGGAGTCACAGTGGCTACATAGATCTCAGCTTTGTGATCCTGGAGCCTGGTTACATCTCTTGGTTATATTTGTATTTCTGGCAAATAGAAAGAAACTTAAACCTTGCTCTTGATGACCATTGATGTGCTGCTGTACATTAACACACTCCTAAAAGCACGAAATCTCAGTCCTTTCAATTCTCTTATCATAACTACGTATTTAACTTTGTTTGGTGAGAATACATACTGTATTTTAGAAAATTGACTGATTTTATTTCACTCAGCACATTCATGTAACAAAATATACAAATTCATACTCTATCTTCTTCTAATTACATTATTTGAACAATTAATAATTTTAATTGGGATGTAGGTACCAATTACCAGACAAGCATTACACTGACACCAACAGAAACTACAGTAATTAAACCTCAACCATGGACATTCTACTGTGTTGTAGGGATTTTACAACATACTTTATCACTGCTCTGTGACATTCATTAACCCTGTCCTCATGCATTTTATTTGCCACTGGGGGCTGACATGCAGATGGATATCTGTATCCCAGAAGACAGCACGGTCGTACTGTAAGTTGTGTGTTGATTTCTCTTCCAATTAAATATCAATAAAATGTCAGTGAAACAAAAAAACAACAACAAACATTCCATGACGTGAGTGACAAACTCAATGAATTCCAGTGATCAGGAGAAATAATTACCACTTCAGTTTACTTGTTCCACATTTTGTGAAGACTGATACTGAGACTCATACTTACCCGTTAAATGACAGTTAACTAAAATAAAAAGTAGAAACAAGAGGAAACAGCTACTAAGTAAATTGACCTATCAGCTCCTTTCAAGTTTATTAATCAGTAGTATATTGTCTCATTTATTTGCTCTACACAAACTGTACTAAAACTGTAAAAATAGCAAGTTGTTGTTTTAAAGGCAGATAATTATGTTGTGACGTCTTCTTGACCATGTATTTGTCGTACACTTTTTTATGCTTTACACAAACAAGATATAACATGTTAATTTAGTGAACTTCAGTGTTTCTCTCTGTTTCCAGTCCACATTTTTAGCTAAACTAATCATGCACTTCATAGATTTTTTCACAAACTGTGGCACAAAAGCAAATGTGTGTAGTTCTGAAAATTATAAGGTGAGAGCAAATGCTCCCATTTTATTTTGTTATAACAATGCTAGATCGAATGGATCTTTTGCAGTTGAAGGACAAAAAAACCATCTAATTAACATCAACCTATTTGATCTGATTGAAAAGTCACTCATTTAAGGCTGACGATACAAGAGGGAATGAAAGCAATCTTATGACGTTCTCTATTTTCAAGAACATATTTGTGATTTTTTTAAATGAGTATCAAGAGGTTTGCTAAACTCCACTTTCACTGTAATAATTTCTCAGAAAGAAAGAGCTGCTCATGGAGCTGAGATGTACGAGTGATTTAGATAATAAAGGATGGCTGCAGTGGACAGCTTTGGGCAAATGTCAATAGAAAAACTAATGTCAAACCCACTATATTAAAGACAGCGAAAAAACTCAAGAAAGAAACAAGGAACAAGAAGGGGGAGAGAAAATTAAAGAGTAAAAAAGGGGGGGGGGATGGAGAAATTTCTCCACATGCTTTTTCTGATTTGCTAAAATTCATAATCCTCTCTCTTCTTTCCCACATTGAAGATTTCACCGCATCCATAATTCCAAGCACTGAACCAATCCCCTCGCTCATTCTAAAACTCTATTGTTTCTTATCACACTGCAAGTGGTTGTTGTACAGATGTGGTGTTCTTCTTTCACACACCACCAACAACAACTGATAAACACCTCAGTTTGCTTCTTTATGGTTTTTCATCTTTTGCCATTTTCTCGCTTTGATTTTGAGCTCTTGCAGTAACAAATAACATACCAACGACCAGTGCAGCACACAGCACAGTAGATCAGTCTCTTTCTCTGCAGCTAAATATACACTGTTACACGCATCTCTTGTTATATTTTAATGGCTTCAGTGCACTAATGTAGCAACCTCTCTAGGTCTGATTCTCTCTCTTCCCCTCTCATCTACGGCCCTTATCCCTCTCACCTCGGGGCACTTGCAGGCCTGCCGAAAGAAATCACCCCTGCATCACTGAAGACATGCAGACAAACCCCCCTCTTCACTGCTAAAATAAACTGCTCACCTTCCCCTTGTACTGTTAGCTCATCAGTTTTGCTTTCAGGTGAACAGACTGCTTCTTCTATGCTTGTAAACTTCCTTGAGGGTCATTTAATATTGGCACAAATTAAATGACAGCTTTTGTTGAGCATTACGCTTAAAAAGCTTCAGGGTCACATCATGCACCTTGTGATATGTGCACCCTTTCTTATGTAGCAACAAATTTGGCATATATAGACCAAGAGGGGTGAGGAGAGTGGCTTTGTCCCCGTTGGTGTCCTGGGAAGAGCTCCTCCATTACACAAAGCTCTATGCAGCTGTTCCAAAATGGCTGCTTCTGTGTTTCCGTTTGTCTGGTGTCAGAGGACTCAGCAAGGGAGGAAATATGTGCTGCTGAGGATGCATACAGATTAGGATTAGAGTGTGAGCTGCAGCTTTGGGGCCTGTGTCATTAACAGACAGTTTTAATCAGGGTCTGTCCCAAGGCTCTGCTGCTTGCCTCAGGAGCCATACAATCCTCAGAGAGCAAGGGAAGCTGAAATATAGGGAGAGGAAGAAACAAGGAGGAGTGCAAAAGAGGGACGAAAAAGCGAAGGACGAAAGAGGAGGGAGAAAAGAAAAAAAGAAGATCCCATAGAATCATTGGGAATAGCGTGGGGGAGGTGGTGTGCAGAGCAAGGAGTGCTAGATGCTCTGTATATTCTCTAGTAGGCAAGATGGCTGCTAGATGTGGTGTCGTCTTTATTACACTCTTTCTGTGTGCTATTGATTGTGCTCCAGCCCGGTGTCTGTGTATTATTTAAATGTTAAGATGTCAGTGTTTGTAATCACTGGCTCCATTAAAAGGCAAGCAGCACGGCCACAGCCACAGACCTGCCGAGAGCCCAGGCAAGCGGATGAATTATTAAGGAGAGGATGAGGTGGTGGGACATTTCTACCGTCGTCCTCACGAATGTCATCCCACTCAGCCGAGAGACACACAGGCACGGTCTGGCTTGACAAAAATCGACAGTGACTTCCTCCTCCCCCACCCGGAACCGGTTTGATCCTGATTGCAGACACTGCAGCTGGCAATTTTCAGAATAATCTGCAGCTCCAGCCCTGCCTGCCCTGCCCCCCCCAGATCCGCCCGCTCTTCCCACCCCCACCCTGCCTTGTGCCCCAGCATCCTCTATGGCCCTCTAGCAGCATCGATAATATGGACAGGAAGAGAGGCCTTTGATTTGCTGAATCAGAGGATCCCATCTCACCACCACCGTGTATGTGTGTGTGTGTGTGTGAGAACATGTAGATGAGAGAGAGACAGAGTGAATACATACAATCTAATAGATAATAATAATACAATCCTATAGGTCAATATATGTTTTTCCATAGATTAGATTTTAACAGAAAATTAACAATAGGTCGCTTGTGGTTGAGATGAAAGCAGATGAATGAAAAACAAAGGCACTCAAATGTTTATAATTGTAGCACAGATATACTGAATGTACATTAATCATTAATTATAATTAACAATTACTGATGACATTAAAAGCTTCAAAATTCTTTATCTATGCTGTCTGCTACATTTTACTGTCTGCTTCCCAATTTATGTGTTTTATTGTTTATGATCAGATTGTGTTGTCAGAAATAATTACAACATCTTCAACACCCTTGCTTGTTTTTATGAGATTCATTTAGAATAATGTCAGCATTTAAAAACTGAGATGCTACTGAGTGGCATATGTACAGAGGAGTTTGATGTAAATTTTGTTTTCATTGGAATTATAAATCAATGTTTTGGGGGTAATTGAAACTGAGAATAAAATAGCAACAGTCTACAATTCTGAGATGTCACTAAGACAAAGTCTTCTGTCACTTGTGAAAGGATCTCCCCTCATTACGATGCATTATTTTATAGGTCGCACAGGGCAGAGAATCAATTGTGAATGCTGATAAAATACTAGCTGCCATAATAGATAGGTTTTGTCACTTACTGATGGTAAGAGGAAACCTAGGGAGTGAGGCTGTCCTCCCATATCCAGACAGCTTATAACAAAAGTAATGGTGCTATCAGAGAGTGTTTCCTCTCTCAGTCAAGTTTATTAATATAGCACTTCATCACAAAAGCATGATTTGCTTGCTAGAGCTAACATGCCTACAAATATCTTCACAAGATCAGGGTTTAATTATCACATAATCATTATCAAATAGAAGAAGGTTGACTTATCATAGTGTTGGTGTGTGTACATTCAGACAACACATGCTATTCAAAGATGACTATGTTTAAATGTCTGACTTTGCTTTCCAGCAATTGAATAATAATTTAATTCATACTGTTTTTGAAAAACATGACATATGGTGGCTTTAGAAAGTATTCAAGTCATTTCACCATTTGTACACTTTATTAAATTGTAGATTCAAATTTAAAATAGCTGTTTTTGCTCATAAAACTCTATAATTACTCTCCACAGAGAATCTGTAAGGTCCATGAAGTCTGGCTTTCAGCTGGGCCTCTCAAGGACAGTCAGAGAGTTGTCTTGGAGCCACTCCAGCATTGTCCTGGCTGTCCTTGTCCTGTCGAAAGGTGTATTGTCACTATAGTCTCAGGCTACCTGCACTCTGGGGTAGGTTTCCTTCAAGGACTTCTGTGATGATGCTGCCACCACCATGCTTCACTGTAGGCATGGTGTTAGCAGGTGATGAGCAGTGTCTGGTGTTCACTACACAGTGCTTTACACAGTTTGGGATGTGCCCAAAAATGTAAAATTTTGTCTCATCAGAGCAGAGAACATTTCCTCTCATGTTCTCAAATGCTGTTTGGCAAACTCCATATAAGCTGAATAACTGAGAATAACTGAAAGGAAGCAACTGCAAATGATGACTGGTGTAGAAGTGTGGCACAGAGATGATTATCTGACATTATGAATGTGAGTGCATTGTAATGTACTTCTTATAACGAAAGACAAGTGATAGTGAATAAACAAGACAAGTGCATGTTGTCCCCATGAATGTGAGCTTGCACTGCTTCAACGACCACAATGTTTTCATTAGAATACACAAACATTGGCAGGTAGTTCAGACTGAAAGTGTCCAGATAGTGTGTTTATAGCATATTTGAATTCAATTATTTTTTTGCAAATAAGACTTTATAATACTTGGAGGACCTTTAACGAGATATTAATTTCTGCAGACTTCTAAAATTATTTGCAAAATTATTCCCAAAAATGGCAAAGTGCACATGTACATGTACTATAATGTTTGTATCCTATTCAGAAATGACATGTTCAGGGCTTTTTATTGTGGCTCTTTGGCATCCAACCAAATGCCTGTAATCTTTACAAATAGCCCGCAGACCTAATAGGACTTGGGGGAGTCACTTGGCTGTTTGTATTAACTGTTAATACCACCGCAAAGGAAAGAGTGGAGAAAGAAAGAAGGTATCCGCTCATTTGTGCAAGTGTCTATACGTGCGTGAATGTGGAAGTGTTTGTATGTTTACTTTCCTGTTCTTGTTCTCAGGGCAATTGGCGGCTGGCCTGGCGTGGCCATTCTTGAACTGTGCAGCCTGCTGGTACTGCCTGGTGGAGATTCAGTCAGAGATCTAGGGGAAGATTTCATTCTCAAAAAATGCCTTAAATATAAAAAAAACTGCTCTGTGGATGAGGAGAATAAAAAGCAATAAAAGACGGTGTTCATTTTTTTTCCTCCTCTAATAGATTGAGTAATTAAAGGTACTTTTAACTTACGTAACATCTCCAGTGAAGAGATGCAGTGAAGCCATGTGAGTGGGGGAATTCAATGAGTGAGTCATGTCTAGAGTGTACTGTCTCTTTAATCCTGCAGACTGAGAGCAATGGCACAGCAGGACCACTATGCCAGTCAATACAACACTAACACTTTTTCTGGATGGCAAGTGATGATGATCAGGCATAACAAAGCCCAAAATGCAGACGTGCATTTAATTAGCTTTTTAGTGATGATTTTATTTGCATTTGGAGTTAAGCCTGGGAAATCCAATTGCATTTTAAAGAAATATATGAAGATAGCATGTTTATGGGACTGTAAGTTTAGGAAAGTTACAATGATATTCTTATATTATACTCTGACAACGGGAAGGTGTGAAGTCTCTGTTATAACATTGTAAAAACATTTCTGTCGTGTTGCAAACCTACCAATCACTGCAACATTTCTCTCCGTCAGAGTGAATGAATTGTAGAATTGCATACAATAATCACATATTCAGTAATGTCACTAAATAGATGTTCCCACTATTGCTCTTACGACAAAGTGAATGAAGAATGCAAACACAATTTCTGTGTGGCATATACAGTACATTAATCAAAGGACAATATGATTTGATCATGTCTGTATGTATCAGTACTGGTGTTATCAGTGGGTGAAATCTGATGCAGAACTATAAATCAAAACCCACACCTAAAGTATTTATGGTGGAATTGCTGTTAACCCCTTATATAGTGTGAGATGTGGAAACTATGGACAAAGATTCCAGGAAAAACACCCAATTTCAGATGTCTCTTTGTTTTTCAATGTTGCATTTCAGATACATCTTCTCACTTCTCAACATTGGAAAATGGAAGGACGAATCACAGATGAATAAAAGGCATCACAAAGCTGTGGACGTTGAGCCTTCCTTGGGTCTAGTACTTCTTTATTCATATCATGTACAGAACCTTCACTACCTGTCCAAAGTTCAAGTTCAGTTGTTTGATGTTGGCTGTCTCTGTGTCCCTGGCGTGCGTGTACAGGTATGTATGTTTGTGTATGTGAGGGAGAAGGAGACAGGCATGGAAAGATGGAGTGTGTATGCCTGTGGCTGTGTCTCTGATGTGACAGTATGTGTGTACACTAGCTATGTAATTTAGTCCTTGTAAATTTATAATTTGGTTAGCCCAACTGCTCTCAGAGTCTGTTGGAATGCTGCCAACCTCATGCTGTGTGTGTGTGTGTGTGTGTGTGTGTGTGTGTGTGTTCATTGCCATTACTACTGCTCTGAGCCTTTAACACCCACTCTTGCATCCTCCTGCATGGCTTCTCACATCAATACTGCAAAACCTTCAAAGCCCATGGTTGCAGCTCTACCTGCAACATGAAAGCATCAAAATAGTCCTTTCTGCAACTTGGCAGCCTTCCCTGCTTCCAGTGTGACAGTATGGTGAATATAGTCCACCATCTGTATCCTTGGGCTCTACAGTAATGCAATTGCGGCTCTCAGAGTATCTGCACAGAGCTGTGGTGGTGCGGTAACCTAGATGGATGGAGAGCAGCTAGCAGCGCTCGGCTTAGGTAATCAGCTGGAGTGCTGGCACGGGCAGAACAACACCTGCTGCTGAGGGGAGTAGCCAGCGCTAATTGCTGGAGAGTGATGGGGGCCTAGCTGCTGCAGACGCCACCGACAGTTCAGCTTAATGCAATTAGCCGCCATGTTCTCCTCCAGCAAAATTGCATTATGGTTTTTACATTTAATTTAGCCTGCGCAAAATGAAACGGTATCAGAGAAGAGAGATAATGAGAGCAAACTGATATTGAAATCTGCACTGTGTTGGGAGACTATTATTGAGACAATGAAACACTGTGGGGGACAACATGCTATACTGTGGTAAAACTCTGTAATAGTGTCATTAGTAAGATCTAGCATTGTGTAATTGCTCCAAGCCTACAAGGTGGAAGTGAAAGCTTATATTTTGTCCTCTTTTCTATGCTTCCTCTGCCTTCTTGCACGTACAACTTGTTTTTCCAGTATTGACTGAATATTGATTACTAACTGTTTATTTATTCTTTTTATTGATGGAATTGGTGTACATGTTCCTGAGGGTTTTCTATTGAACTTCTGATATGGCCTCTTCCTCTTGTCTTGCTGAATGTATTTCAAATCGGCAAATACTACTTATACAATAAATGCAAATATTTCTCTTATAAATATTCATTGATGATCTAGAGTTTTACTCAGTGATCCAGCTCGTGTTTAACCACCTATCAAAGAGAATTCTGGGGTTTACCGCTGCGTGGTTGTGGACGTGACAGCAGGGTCTTGGCCCTATTAGACAGAGCTTCTTTCAGGCTCCAGTCATCTACAGTAGCACAGCTGAAGTTAAAGCAGTGCAGAGAGACAAGCTGCTGCAGTGTGACTTTGCTCCTCTCCAACGCTTTGATTCATTATTCAGCACCCAAGAAGTCGTCCTGCAATCCCACAGCAGCACAGAGAAACAGGCATACACGCGCACACATACAGACACGGATTGAAGACAGATGTGCACACACAGAGAAAGAGCATGCAAACACATAAATTGTATCCATAATATCCGTAAAATACAGAAATTCACACAAATATGAATAATCAACCATTCATCTTACACTGTACATTTAAAACATGAACAGACACACTTGACATGATCAGAGGCACACACACACACACACACACACTGCCCCCTTCTGCCAGCATTACTGGCCTGCACGCTGTATGAAAATGTTCCTCCTAATGACTCTGTAATGACAGTGACTTACGTCCTTACCATAGTTGATTTGTTTCCTGGGTTTTAAGAGCAGATTATTTCCATGGTACAGACTTAGCGTAAGCCGTTCAGAAACCACAAGCACTGCACTTCAGCCCCGGTTTGGGATTTTAGCCAGGTCTAATCAGATTAAAACACTGTTTTCCCCCCTCTTCTCCTTTTTGAAACAACATGCCAGACTGTTCTCTCAGTCCTGCTACATGAGCCTAAAGAAGCGGGCCAAAAACAAATTGCTTTTAGTGGAGGCTGACAAGTAGTTGTGTAGAGAAAATAAAAGGTTGTTTGCAGAAGATTAATTCTCCTTCACAGAAGAGCCTGGCTGAACGGCTGCTGTGTCCATTCTTCCCTCAGTGGCGAGGAGAAGATAGCTTCTTTGGGAGATTCTAAGACGGGAGGAGCTCATTGTTAAAGACTTAGCCAGACTGGAGGATACTTTGTGAAAGAGAGAAAAGCTAAATAAACTAGTTATATCCATATCTAACACACAGTAATGGCATGCTGCTACAGTTAATTCCAGACGACTCAAGTTGGTATTATCCTCGTCTTACAAAAGACAACCGTGTTAGACAAAATAGCCCAGTGCAGCTTCAAAATCATCTAAGATCTGCTCCTCCAGTGAACAGTCCAACTAATAACCATGCTTGATGTTCTCATCCTATCTCATATCAGCGCCCTGTTCTGCAAACCCTGTTGAGCAAATATAATTTCAGACACATTCTGTTCTCATTAGTTTCACAGTCATATTACAAATACAAGAGAAATAGCTGTGGAAATATATTTCTAGCGGATAATAATACATCACGCTTTTGGGCTGGTGATTTTGTTCTTGCTCGTGGTTTATGGGAGAGGAGTCCTGACTTCTAGCCTGTGAAGGGTGCTTGCTGGCCTGACCTGAATCCTTAGCATGAATTAAGTGAACAATGGAAGAGCCGGCTGAATGATGGCTCCACACGCCTTTGTGTCTCTGTTACAAAATCATTCCTAAAAGGGCGGCCTAGATGACACACTCTCTAGAAATCGATCACATTTACTCAGCCCCTGGGCCTTCCAAAAGATGGATTTAGAGCAAAAAAGAGAAGAACAATGGCAAAAGGGGAATGAAATGAAATCCCTTTTGCATTTAAAAACAGAATGGAATGAAAAATGAATACGGGCGGGTGAAGAGAAATGGCTAGGTCCAGGTCTACTTTGCAGACTTCGGCATGCAGTCATGCAGCAAATGTCATCAGCAGTAGCCTTATTGATTTTTAACCCTTGAAATATAAGACCAGGAAAGCCGGGCAAAGATATCCATGGATGTTTGAGTTGGTTATCTCTACTTTTCCCTTGCCTCTGTCTCCTTCTTGGGAGTGTGAGCAAATCAATGCTCTCTCAATTGCTTGACAATATTTGGTTAACACAAAAGCTGAACTTTATAGACATGATACTAGATTGAAAAGACAGACTTGAATCCAGTGCTGGGAAATTTCAATATTTCAGTTGTATCCACTGATTTCAGTACAATCAAATACAAAGCCAACAAAATCTACACTGATGTCTGTTGAAACTGATTAAACCACTGATCAAATCTGATCAACCTGATTAATGCTGTAGAAAAACAACAATAATAAAAGATTGGGGCAGCCTTATACACCTGTCAGGCTAAGTGGAATCTAAAAAGAGGTACAAACCTTTACCTCCACTGTCAACAAACTCGCTGCATTTCCAGGCTGACAGTTTGCCCCTGTGCTCAAAAGCTTCAAGACCCAATCTCTGTGACAGGCCCATCTCCTGCTAATGGGTCACATAGCCATTATAGCGCAGAGGAACAAGGGTGGCAGATCCGTCGCTGTGCAGGTTGGATTGTTTCACTGTTTGGTTTCCAAGCTGAGCGCTGGAGGCACTGAGGTCTGTTCGCTATGTTACTAAAGAGGACAGAGGGGGACAAGAAAGCTCTTTAGTTGCCTAACATAAAATGTGAGTCACTGCTCTGAAAGGGACTAGGACATGCAGAGTCCCTTTCTGTTTGGCCCGCAGCTTTTCAGATTCTGGGAATAAAGGAGTGTAGCTGCTTTAAGACTGGTCTGCTTAATGGGAGTTGCCCCCTCATTTCTAATGCTTACCTAAAATTTAAAACCCAAGTGACCTTAAGGTAGTGTAGTCTGAGTTTATACAGGGTCAAGACAAAGCCAGGGTGTCCAGTTATACTGCCCTACTTCCAGATACTGCCCAGTCCATCTGTTTAGGGTCACACCTTGCTTTCCATCACAAACACGCAGAAGATGACACGTCAAGGGGCGTTTGAGCAATCACCCCTTCAAATAAAGGAAAGTGATTTCATAATAGTGCCCTATCAGAGCACCACGCGTCAGGGTTATCTGTATGACAAAGCAAATTTCCTATTCTATACATTTTCATGAGTCGGCCATGAGAGGTGGATGAAAGAAAATGGTAGCGGTTGGTGACCTCAGGGTCAGAGGGGTAGAGGGCTCCAGCTGGTCACACTACCTTCTCATTGACTGATTCCACATTCACCCTATTGTGTTTGGCACGTGTCTATTGTTCTACAGCAGTATTAAAATGCATAGATTCCTGTCAGCCATTTCACTGCTAGTTGACCTTATTAGTTAAGTTGGATACATAAAACATGAAGTTAGGATCATTAGATATATGATTCACTTAAGGGGATGATAGTTGATAGTGAATATAGCTGAAACATTTAAAGGGATGCTCACTATTTACAGTGCCATCAATAAGACATACTATCAGAGTCTATCATTATGTTGCTTGATAGCAAACAAATTTTTTGGTGTAGGTGAGGCAATATATTCAAACAATAAACTGAGGGATAAATGCCTCTGGAAATTCATTGTGCTCTATGGAATCTCCAGGCAGCCTATTGTTGGGAATTTCTACCCTGCCCCCACTCTCCTCTCTATTTTTCTTCTCTGCATGCTTCTTGCAGAGCCCACACAGACATACTGCAGTGAACGGGAGAAAAAGGAGAAAAAGGGTTGAGTGGAGGAGAGAAGAGGTGGTGATACTCAATAATTGAGGGACAAGCCTGTCACAGTTGACCTGCAAGAGACCAGGGATAAAGTATCTTCCATTTCCTTTTTGCTATCCTGGGACTGACAGCCTGCAGAGTCCCCGATCTGACAGACCTAACTTAGGGCTGTCATCCTCTGCCCATCTCTCTCTTAGCACATAACACTCATTTCTAGCTTGTGTTCACACTTACAAGCATGGTATATGCATGAAATAATAACTCTTATTTTGCTTAATATTGTTTCCACATATATGAACAAACCACATAACAATCATAATCAATAATCAATTATTCTTTTAAAATTACAGTCTTAAAACAAAACACAATGATGCCTTAAGTTATGAAATATGATAGACAATGAAAAGGCGACAGGGAAAAAACAATGATATCACACACAAGCACATCTAAAAGTAAGTTTTTAGGAGAGATTTAATAGGTCTCACAGAATCTGTGAACCTCAGATTCTGTCAGGCTGGTGCCTCCTGGTTTGTAATCTGGAGTTTGGAACAGTAAGTGCAGCTGCACCTGGCTCACAAGGACTCACAGCCACTGGGAGGTTTTCAGAGCTGGAGTTGTGGGATGGCACCTGTTAAATCCTGATACAAAAAACTACCTGGTTTTGGATAAACTAAAGGTATAAAGAGTGATTCCTGCGAGTAATGAGTTACAACAATCAAGTCTGTAGAAGATGCGCATGTGGATAATGGGTTTTATTCTAGTGATTGTTTTGTGGCAGAAAAAGCACAATTTATATATTTGTACTTTTTATGGTTTGAATATGAGATGTGAATCATAAATTACACCCATGTTTCTTGCTACTGATTTAATGTTTCCCAGAAGTTATCCAAAATCTTTCATAAAATCATGTGGTATTTAAGGTCTGAATATTAAAATGTCACATTTAGACTGTTATAACTGTATAAAATTTGCTGGAAATCCATCTGGAATATCATAATGGGAACTAGAAAGTTTGCTGGGAGTTTTAAGAGTCTGTAACACATGAAGGCTGATCAAGCTCAGTTAATACTGTTCTGATGTTTTTGGTTTAATTTTAAATGTAAAATTTTTACTCTTCTGCTGTGACACCTGAATTTCCCCCAAGGGAGATCAATAAAGTGTTATCTTACTTTTCCTTAATTGAGAAAATCTATACATTATCTTACAGGGTTTCTACTGTGGTAGACACCACAGCTGGGACAGGGAGCAGGGACTAGTTCCTACAGTATCAAGGGAAATAAATCCTGCATAAATTAACTTTTAGAACAATGTTTGTTGATGCTAAGAAATGTGATCTGGCATGGCTGGGATGGAGGCCATCACATTAAGATAGATCAACCAGGTTGAAGTCAGAAAATTGTCCACACAGGGCATCCTTCTGTTCCAGAAGCAGCCCTTGAGCCAAGAACTGTATTTAGCTGGTTTAGGTGAACAAACCTAATGACCCCAAAGCAAGGAGATGGGATGTTGTTGTAGCAGATGTAGAGCTGAGTGGTGAATATCTTTGACATGTGCTCCTGGTAAGGAGTAGGACTGAGCTTTATCCAACGTGACCTAAGAGTGCCCTAAAGCTACTATATTCAACTTTTGTGAATCAAAAGCCAGTGGTAGCATGAGACTCAAATTCAATCCACTCTGCTCTGCCCAGTCCTCCCTTTATTTACTCTGCTATGCTTGCCACGGTTCTTTGGGTATTAGTTGTTATGAAAAGAAAAGAAATGAGAATACTACAAAACTTATTAGTAAAACACAAATAATACCAAATTAGCATCAGTTTGGAAAGTCCTCTCCTCTTTCAAGCCCCTGCTGCTGAAAACAGTGTTGATATCAATCTGTGATGTAATCAGAATTTGTTTCTTGCTTTTATTCTTTACTCTTTAAGAGTCTCTCTTTTCATGCCATTTATTTTCATACATGTCTCTGCTGACTATTGCAGGTTCCATAAAGAATAAATATCACACAACATTTGGAATATGTAATTAAAGATACATCTGACAAACTGACAGGCATGATCACTGTATGTGTTAAACTGACTTGAATTGCACCTTCTGCTCAACAAGCCTTGATACATCTATTTTCTCAACAAGGTCTTTTACTATACCAGAGCACTAGAATGTTTTATAAAAACAGATTGAAATGACAGAACTGCCTTTTTTTAGAGACACTCTAATGCTTCTCGAGTAAAAACAAAGTACCAGTGCTCATCATCAGAAGCACTTCTCCTAGAAACAGGGCTGATGCAGTGACGGATAAAGGGAATATATTTAGACCCCTAGTCCCTGCCCTTTGTGTCTTCCTGATTTGTTCTAATGTGGGAGCCTAATCCATCAAAAGCAGATTATACATGTATTAAATTCCTTAAAATTGCAATAGTTTTATTACCACATTTGCAGTGGAAATGCAATGAAAGCCGCTTACAAAAAATAAACTGTCTCTGCCACAACTAAGACAGTACAAAATGAAGCATTTAAATTATGTTTTCAAAGAGAAGTATGAAAGAAACGCTCACCCACTCTGAAGGAACAAAAAAAGTTACTGATTGCACAGACTGCTGACATGTACTTTATACATGCATGTGTAATTGTGGGCTGTGACCTATAGTTGCACTAAAACACAAAAAGGTTTTCCGACTTTACCTATGTTACTTTTCTAAATCAATATATCACTTCACAGTTTCCACTGTTTTTTTTTTTCCGGCTTACATATTTCTCCATCTCATGAAAATCCACAAGTGAATTAGCTCCAAATGAGAATGTGTAAGTGGGCAGAAAGCGTTTTTGCTTTACAGGCTTCAAGCCTACAGTTCAAATCAATTTGTATTATTCATTTTCCAAGAAACAAAAATTGTGATTCACCATGACCTACTAAATTGGTATTGGCATAAAAAATCTGCAAATTACAAATAATTCAAATAGTATTTATTATAATAATAATAATAATAATAATAATAATAATAATAATAATAATAATAATAATAATAATAATAATAATAATAGGAGATTTAGGACCTTCAGGTGATTTTAGTTGAGAGACATCCAGAGAGAGGTCATGAATAAAAGCAGCTAAATTTAATATACACTCTGAATGACAGCCTCAGCATTCAGTGTCTGCATCTGCACACCTGACCCAGTGAGTGTCCTCTCAATGACAATATGGCTGCCCCCACAAGCTGTAGCCCAGCTGCCATAATGACACCACCCAGCCTTCAAACCAGACCAGCAGCATGAGGCTGACCTGCGTGTCTGCATGTGCACGCGCGTGTGTCCCATCTGCCCTTTCAGCCAGGCAAGCAGCATGACGCTGACCTCCGACCTTTAGGATTATGGTTCCACCATGTGCCGGTGAGCAGGGCGATGAGATTGACCTATGTGGGGTGCTGCTGTGGTGTGTGTATATTACTAATATCTGACAACACAGGATTCACCTACCAACACACACACGCTTGTCTTTCTATAGTTGTGAGGACACTCACTGACAAATGCATTTCCTAGCCTCTTACCCCAACCTTAACAATCACCACTACATGACTAAACCTAATTTAAAGCTAACCTGAAGTCTAAAACCAAGTCTTAACCATCAAACAGCCTTTTAAAGATGCAAGGACTGGCCAAAACGTCTCCACAATGACTGTACTGAATTAAAATTCACACAAATACATAAAGATATGTATACATGCACACACACAAATGAAATACTGCATGCACTGCCCACTTTCAGACTCATAAATCAATGTCTCGCTAATGAGTATATTTTAAAATTTGTTGGTATGTAGAGTAAAAAGCTTTCAGTCATTCCGTTTACATGCGCCCTGTGTACGTGTGCATGTAGATGCATTAACCCAAGTGCCTCTCCAGTGAATGATCTAATGCAGCCAGCCATCCTGAGCTCTGACAGAACCAATCATCACAAAGCCAGCATGATCGCCTTGGCAACCCCTGTCACCACATAGTTTATCTGGAGTGTCCTCCAATCAGGGAGCGGCACAGTGGCTCAGACTCCTCCCACAGGGCTTTTGGAGGTTGTGCCAGCCGTTGCTGCAGATCCTGCTGCATGAGCGGATGCTCTAATCTAGATCCAGTGAGGAGAAGATCACTAATCCCAGATTATAGATCTGTGGGATTAAGACATGCTGATGCACAGGTTTGCACATACCTCCAATCCCCAGACCTCTCAATCTAGCTCTCTTCTATAAACCTCAAACCACACCAAGAGAATTTTCTTAACTGACTTCGGAAATTAGATGTCTTGTTAAATGTGCTGGACTATTGGTCTGAAAGAGTAAGAGCTCACCTATTGTCTGGTTGTATATGTTGGCTGTTTGATACTGTAGTACAAGTGTACAAAATGATTTGCGGTGTGTGGATGCTCTAAATTGTCAACGCACTGAAGGCAATGGGTTAGCGGAAATGAAAGTCTCTCGGTCGTTGCTATCTGACTGAGCACAAATGACGGGGACATCAGGGAGGGAGGAAAACAAAGAAAGGTAGACACTCCACCTCTACGGGATAGCGAATCACCACGCTGACACCTACTATATGTCATACAGCATTAAAGTGGGGACAACAGGAACCAGCTCAGGCGAGACAAACATGAAAGTTCATGAAAATGTTTTGCTACTCATAAGAAATGTAATTTCTACTGACAGGATTTTTCGAAACTGTTCTTCAATCCCCAAAAATGCTTTTGAGTAGTTTAGCATGATTATTTCTGCACACAGAGAAATATCAGGAGAGAGAGGTGGGGGCAAACAGAAGAGGGGAAAAGAAAAATGGTGGCAGGTGGAAGAAATAACTGCTCAAATATTGTTCATTATAATAATTCATACATCACATAGCGACGTATAAATTAGGACCTCAGAGTCAACACGCACACAAATAATTAAGCTGAAATATTAATGATCAGATGTCCTCACAAGTGTGCAGCTCATGATCAATTTGGCCTTAATGAGTCATTTATCTCTGTCCAATCTCTGCTCTTCATCCTATCAGTGCCGTGCTGCTGGGGCAATACACATGGTGGAGGATAAATGTGCAAACGATCTCCTAAACAAAAAACAATCCATCCTGCACATTCTGTTTTTTTTATGGTTGAAAAAGGGAGACAGTGAGTTTTGACAGGACGCCACAGCCAAGCGCTACTGTTGTAAATGAGCAAAATACTGTCAAAATAAGTCAGTGATGGGCAAGCATTTGCCGTAGAGAGAGGAAAGTCTGCAGATTGTCATTCCAAGCGAAAAGGTGATTTCATTGAATACACTGTAGTTGTTCAGCTCTGTTTGAATTTTTGTTGAAATTGTGTTGTCAGTGAAATTGCTTGTTGTAGACTGGATACCTGCAGATTCCCTGCTCATCTCCTCTTCTGATTTTCAGAAGGTTCGAACAAAAAGCACTGGCCCTGCCTGAAAAGCCTAAACTAGTGTAACTAAAGAGAACAGTCATATTAGCCGTTTTGTTTTTATTCTCACTGATGGATCATCTGTCTCTGTGCTGACTCAGTAAGTGCACTGTGCTAGCCTGGGGCTGTATAAGAGTGTTACTGATTTTGTGTGTGAAATGCAGTGCTTGTTTACACTGGACAGCAGTGCAGTGCTGCACTGTTTTCTTTTTACTCATAAGGGATCTTCCTTCTATTCTGAAGCTGATTAGTCCTGACCTGAGCAACCTAGTGCTGCTATATCCAATCAGCCTAATCACTCAAACTCTTGCCTTCCCCCACCTTCTTTATGGTAATGGGCTTTCCCTGCTCTGGTGACTTCGCACTTAACTGTAGGGGGTCACTACTTCAGGAAAAACCCTGTTAAGACTTCTTAACGGATCAGCTACTGTCCTTCAGTTTGCACTCAGCTTGTATATTTATTGGAGAAATAACCAGCGCCACCCATAGTTAGCCTTATTTACTTATATGAATGGTGGATAACCCAGTTCCCAGCATGCCTTTGCATGAATTTGTATCACCTCCCAAAGGGCAAGCAAATTAATGAATATTCACACTTAATCTATAGCCAACGGCAGCCATGCATTATTCATCTGTTGTTGCAGCTTTTGTAGTAGCAGGCACGCCTCAGTTTTGTCATTGCAAATCCTAATTTCATTTTCTCCTCAATTCATTTTCTGCTGTTAGGTGCAAGTGATGGCTGCATTTGTTAAAAGCATGCAGCAAACCACTGAATGGAATGAGTGATTTTTTAGCATCATATAGTTTTAATCTAATGACAAATATCATGCTTGTTGATGCTTACAAAAACATTCCTAATCTCAGATTCTGCCTCTGGTTCTCCCTGGGTTTTCTTATCAGCACGACTGTCACTAAGGTGCAGAAGGCTCAGTGCAGCAGCGGTAAAAACATCAGTGAGACAGGTGCCATCTTGAATCATGGCAGTTTACTAGACTAAATTTGGACGCGTGGTATGTCTGTATGTGCCAAACCCCTTGAATTTACAATGTCAGAACCCACCGCATTCATTTTCATATACACACAGAGACACACACATACATCCATGAAAACAGACAAGGTCTCCGAGACTCATTCAGTCATTATTCTATGGAATATGTCAGCAACAAAAATTTGAATAGGGGAACAATGTTCACACTCCAAGTGGACAACAACGAGGACCTCTAAAACGTTTCTGTAAGAAGGAAGGAGAGGGTGAGGTGACAGTTTAAAAGCCTTCCTTGACACTCAGCAAAATGGACCTACCTTCTTCTGCACAATTGCACTGGCAAGTCAGATTGCATTAGTGATGCACAATTTTAACAGGAAAAAAAAATACCACGATGGAGCTGAAATATGGTGCATTGTATTGTGTCAATGTTTGGAGGGAGCTCCTCTTTTATAGGGAAATACTGCAGGACTCTGACATTATCTTTCACAACAAAATAAAATCAACACCACAGCCGCAGGCAAGAACCTTGACAAAATTCATTTGCAGGGAGAAAAAATATGAATCTACCAATTAAATATAAATTGGAAGAAAGTCTGATCATTTTGCAATCTATTCTTCTTCGTTACTCAGGCGCTTTTGTTAAACATACAGCTCTTGAATTCAAGAGCAACCTCTTTGTCTCTCTTCTGGAAATAAATTTCTGACTGCCAGATACTTAAAAATAGTAGGTGTAGTAAAATTCAAGCAAAGAAAAAATAATTGCACAACTTTTGGGTCAAATGTGAATTTGCTATGAGAACATAATTAAAAGTTTATTAGCTTTTTTGTTTTTTTCCATGCATAAAACCTCTTGATGAGAATGCATTAACAAGGTCTTGACTCTGAGGAAGTAAATTGCAAGCACTGAGAATACCTTCTATCTTCTCGAAATGCTACAGTATAGAAAACAGGAAATTTATTATCCCGTGAACAGCTAAATTAACCGCACACATCTAATGTAGTATGACATGTCCTCAGCCAACCTCACCCAGCCGTATTTGCTCCATGCATTGAAACATAAAGAGGAGGAAAATACCAACTCAGGGTAATTATAACACATACAGTGACTTGACATTTAGGGCACAGTGTAGAGAGGGGAGATAGTTGGCCTTATCAGAAGCTATAATGAAAGGTCAATGGCCTCCTCAGTGTTTACCTCCAATAATGTGGTCTGAAGAAGCTTCTTGAGTCTCTATTGAAAGAGCAGTGGACTGGTTGGGAGATAATACACCACAGGGGCTGCAGCTAAAACAAACACCAACATAAATTCACTCTTTCTGAATTGAGGGAAATATTTGGTCAAACTTCAGAGTTAATTATTATGAAGCAGAGATAAAAACTCAGATAAAAATAATCAAACTTTTTTTCTACTATTAATAATAATCAATACTTTATCACTCTCATGGAAATACTTGTGGACAGCTGCATTTAAGGCTCCAAGAATTTTCTGTTCAGTATCTTGTTCAGAGTCTCGTGACCAGGAGGAACTGGGAGTCAACCACCAATCCAGAGGACCACTGCCCTCCCAACTGATCCATGGTCTCCCCGTTATTAATCAGAATAAGTTTAAATGTAAGATAGCTAAAAAGGGAAACAGACACACACACCCTCACACAAGTGATCAGCACTCTATAATACAAATATACTACCCTACCATAGTACCCTATAATATTTTTCTGCATCTTATACTTATACTATATATTCTGTTTGTGTGATTTAAAGCCTGTTTCTTTTGCTCTCTCTCTCTTTCTCTCTGTATCTTTTTGGTTTGGTCTGTCAGTGGAAAGAAAAAGCTGCACTGATAAATAGGTCAGAGAGCTTTTCCACCCCCCAACGGTTTCAGGCCCAGCTTCGCAAATTGAACATAATTAAGGCCCAAGGCAAAGGTTGCACTTTCCTTGAAATACTGAGATGAGTGGTGCAGGAGGTAGCTTGCTACAGGAGGAGACATGCTGCCATGCATGTTCAGTACTGCATGCCTGGGCACAGAGGATCCACAGAGCCGCAGCAGTGGGGGGATGAAGTGTGTTAAAGAGAGAAATGATGGCAGCCATTACAGAGCCATGAAAATTATGTACGCATCTATCTACACACACACACACACACACACACACTCCTCATGCACAATGTTTACTGTTCCATCTCTTTGTTTTCCTTTCAGGTACATACATGTGCATACATTAAAGGTACAGTTTGACATTTTTGGAGGTTTGCTTAT
This sequence comes from Sandelia bainsii, assembly GCA_032362345.1. Classification (NCBI taxonomy): domain Eukaryota; kingdom Metazoa; phylum Chordata; class Actinopteri; order Anabantiformes; family Anabantidae; genus Sandelia; species Sandelia bainsii. The sequence goes on from JAUMHL010000013.1 coordinate 22,835,919, forward strand.
TCACCTTCTTGCTAAAAGTTTATGCCAACTCTGTCTCCTAAAAATGACATTCTGTTCCAACCAAACTGAAAATATTATATTTCTGTAGGAAATGTAATCAGTGGAGGGGTTATGTTTGAATGCAACATACTTTTTGAATGAATGAAGCACTGCATTTGAAAAGGGAGTTGCAAGGAGCTGGTTTGGGTGGATGGTGGGCTTTAGCAGTTTCTCCCAATTTCGGCATCCATGCTAAACTAAGCTGTCTCCAAATTCTACTTTTGTACTAAATGGACATGGAGTATTATTTTAATACAATATTTTGAGCAAAGGAAAAGTATATTTCTCAGAATGTATTGTTTACATCATCATTCTACCTCAACTTTGTGTGCCATAGTGGTTCTACTCTTCACACTGGTATCCTCACTAGCCTGGAGATGCTGTTAGTGAGCTAGGATGCCAAGCTCCATTAGTGTCCCGGCATCCACTGCTCTGAGGTCTTCACCTTGGCACGGAGGAGACAACAGAGCAAAACCGCACAGAGATCAGAAAGCTTAAAGATGGAGGTACAGGCCCCGGTGGAGGTAAGGTGAGGAGAGGCAGTTAACTATTCAGCTACACTGTCGAGTTGTGCTGGCAAAAGAAGATTACAGCCAGCTGGCAGTGTATTAAGGGTCAACCTAGTTTCACACCACAGCACCATCTCTAGTAATGAGACCTGATGGAGAGCAAAGACTTCCTGCAGGAGCTGTACATGGCATTATCTTTAGCTACCACCACCACCTCCTCCTCCTCATATTAGCATTCTTATTAGCTCTGCCATTAGATCCCACATTAGCAGAGGGCCTTCATAGCTGCTTGATGCTCTCTGGAGCTACATCACAGCACGAAAGGAGAAACACAACAGAAAGCTCCTTCTTTACACTACAGAGGAAATTAACTGGTCGGTGGAAAGAATAAAATAGTAGTCATGTGTTTGTGAAGAACCTACAGAGCAAATTTTGCAAGGTGGTGTAAGACTTAATTGCAGTAAAAAATATAATTCAGTACTAAAGCTGTGGTAGTATGCATTAGCAGATTGTTAACACTTACTATTGGAAGATGATTTAAATGACTTTTGTTTCCACAAAGGATGTCAACATAGCTCTTTAATATAGTGTAAGGGTCTGAAATAATGCTCTACTATGTCTTTGGTTGTGTGCAATCATTGTCACAAAATAAATAGATGATATGTTTTTCTACTATAAAAGTTGTCGTTCTTGGTATGTTTGCCTTGTTTTAAATTATTACCATACACAGTAGCTATTTCATAAAGCGCATTGTGAATTATAGCAGTAACTTAAAGGGCAGACTAAAAATATCCCACATGCTCAGAACAAAATGTTGTGGTTTACTTTAGAATATCACAACATTTTGTTGCGTGACAGTTTGCTCTTTTTTTAAATTATTGAATAATTGTCAGTTTAAAATTATTTAAGATTAGCTTGTACATCTTATATGAAATGAAATTATTCTAACTACATTAATAGAATATGGTAAGTAAAAATTAATGTTTTTATTGCTTTGAATTAGGTAACGCTTAATGTTCCGATTTAATTTAAAATAAATTTTATACAGTAGCAGAACTGGGATTTTTACACCACACCCAGGAAGGATGTTCAGCCTCTATTGCTTCTTGAGATTTACCTGCTTATTTCTTAAATTGGATGTGTGGCAGCATCACACCAAGCTTTCTGCCTCCTTCCCCCATCACAGACGCTCAGTGTGACCGGACGCCATATGGCCCAGGATTTACCATGGTGACAAGGCCAGGAGGCTCTAACTCAAACCTTCATCAGAATGTCAAGGAATGTCAGACAGTGAGAGAAGGGAAAAGATGACAAGAGGAGGAGAGGGAAGGAGACAGGAGCTACAGTAGCATTGTTCCCTTAGCGCAGCAGGCTCAGCTGGCCTAAACAGTCCCAGTCCCCTCAGCCTCGTAAGACTAATGGCGGAAAATCACAACCTGGGGGGTTTGATTCTCTAAAGGGCCTCTGAGACCTGATTAATATGCAGCTTTTTCTTGTGAAACACAGACATAAATTCATGCTCTGAAATGTGTGTCGCGTGAGCACGGATTTATACAGACAGATGTGAGCAAAAGCAGAGTACACACTAGTATGCATGTAGATATATCCGACATCTCACTGAACGCCTTGCATGAAGGTACAAAGACATGCATACATATGCTGCAGTCATACACGCACCATGAATCCCTTGCAAAGAAAGTGAAAGCTATAAAAATATTCAGCTGAATGCTCCCTGACTATATAAGAAAACCAGACAGGTTTCTCCCTGCCGTGTGTGCTATATCTGAATGTGCTGTGCAGGCATTTTCGCCATCTCTGTCTTCCATGTATGGCTACCCCTCCCCCCACCCTCTTCTTCATACTGTATCCTCCTCACCCACACAGCGAGCTCCCTTCCCCCACCCTGCTCTCACCACCCCCTGGGAGAATGGAGCAACCAGAGAGAAATTAATTGAAATCTAAACCCAGATGCAGGATTAACTAAGTAGGTGAATTCCAGTTGTCACATAATCAGAGCTAGTGTACTATTTGACTTTCATCAAATGGGGCTTACTAAACAGTGACCAGGGATAATGACAGGAAAAAAGGAGCCAGCTGCCGTGCCCCCCTCCTCTCTCTCTCTCTCCATCCCATCCCCTCCCCCTCTCCTCAGCATCTTTCTATCCATCCTTGCCTCCTAAACTCATGTAAAATTGGGATGTTTCCTACGGCCAAAAAGCCATTCGTATGTACAGAGGAGATGTCAGCAGGAGTAAAAATCACAAAATTTTGATGTTACATGTTGTGACCGCCTCTCCTCTGTATACTCTGATATGGAGGCATATAACAAACAGTAACACACACCTGCTGAAAATGTACTTTCCTTTATCACTGCTATGACAGCACCCATGATGGAAATATTTTAAGTAAAGTGGGTCAAACAGCATGCATAGATAGGGAAACACAATGCACTATCAAGCAGAGGCACTTGATTTATTTTAAACACTGAAAATCTCAATGTTATATGATGTTATATGTTTGTTCTACACAGATATTGATGCATAAACATTAATAAAGAATCACTCTTATGTAGAAGAAACTCCAGCAGTGACATAGAAAGAAAACATTAGGCTTTTTATTTTTAAAAATAAAAATACAGTAGATACTTTAAAATGCCATTATAAAAAAATGGATACTGCTTCTCCAGGCCTCCCTTTATTTCTAAATATCCATACAAATCAAATGATGAGAACATATTGCCATTTTTAAATTGATGCTACAGTTGGAATGCAAGGCTGCTGCTACCAGCAATAAAATCATAACGTTTCTTTATAATTTCACGCTGTTTCAAAAATCAATATTTTAGCAAGTTATCTATGTGTGTGTGTGTTTGAGAGAGAGAGAGAGAGAGATCAACTAGGTGTGGATAGCAGTGGGTGGGCAGTAGCATCAGCAGATCAAGCTGCCAGCTACCCAGTTGATAATATAACTTGGGCTTATGCCCAGTGAGGTTGACCTCAGCCTGTTGGCTCACAATGTCATTTACCACCTGCCACACACACACACACACACACACACGACTGTCCCATTCGTGCTTCAGCTCCACCTCTCTATCTGTCATATATATATGCGTGCATGTCCCTCTGTAGTGGCAGAACCTGTTTAACAAGATACAAAATAATAATTAAGAAAAGAGTGGATGAAATTATTATGGAATGAAGTTAGGCTCTTCTCAGTGTTACTACCTCATATTTCTGAGAACAGAAGGTGCAGATACAAAAACATAACATAAAACATAGAAAAGCAGACACACAGCCGCTTGCACACTTCATCAGGGCTGTGGGGTGAAAGCATGTGGAGCAGGATACCTGGACAGATGGCAGGCAGTCATCCCGTTGGACCTGCCATCAGAGAACTGCCTGAGAGGAAGAGAAGAACAGAAACAGTTTCATCTGCTCTACTCACATTCACACATTCCCAGAACCATGATCTCTTTCTGCAATAAACACACCGTATGGACCCTGATATGAGAATGTATGTGCATTCTTGTCTGTGTTAAATCATTGAATAAACAGAATGGAAACCACTAAAGAGTACTGTTTGTGTAGATATGTCAAAATATTTAAGTCTGCCTGCACAGCTATTGTATCATCCTATAATCTGTAAAATAACTAGTTGACATTGAAAACTGAAAAAAACCCTACATTTGACTATCCACACCAAGAAATTGTTTCTGATTTATTTAGTGGCACAGATAAATAACGGTACAAATCCACTTTGGTCACATCACATCAGCCTGAACTCTGACACCTGGATTCATTTCATCCGATCTAATTATGATTGATTTGTTCAGTCAAATGTTTTACTGTGGGACAGACAGGAGGCTGTGGTTATTGCATGAATGCTGCAGTGTGCCTCTGCCTAGTGAAAACCTGCCTGCAACTCTGATGCTCTCTATTACAGAGAGGAGCGATGGATAGAGTGGCTAACAGACTACCAAAACTTACTACTCCAGCCTAAATCACATTTCAAAGCATAGAGGAGTCTATTACAGGAAATTAGAAAGGCCTTGGATCTCAACAAGCCTATCCTTCAATTTTATTGAGTCTTCTCTGTGGTCCTTGGTGTATTGTGTATACTTGTCAATAACAATTCATCTACACGTGCATGTGGAGCTCACGACCACGTACGTGTCTAAATGTACACCCACACCTGACCTTGAGAACAATAGAAGAAAAGTGTACCACATAGTTTTAGATTAATGGAGACACTGAGGAGAATTTGCTTTAGGTTGAGGATTTTCTCAATTTCAATCACAAATGCAAAGTATTTCCTTATGTAGTTTTTACAGTAACAATTATAAGAAATCTAAAATTGGCAGGTCACCACTTTGAGAAGCAGGGCAAAAGGAGTATGAACATCTGTTGTTAGTGTTATATATTCTGATGGATTTTTCCTCACTTTTTGCTCATTTCATTTGCCACACATGATATAAAAGCAAACATATTGGTAGTACAGATTACTTTCATTGTTTTTCCTTATATCCAAATTGTCTGCAGTTTAAATGCAAACAACAACATCCTGTGCTCCACAAGCTTTAGCTTCATTCTCAGTATAAGTACAAGGGAATCCTCATAGTGGAAACTTGACCATGCCTCCCCTGTGTTTCCCCTTCAGTCTTTAGGCTTCAGTCATACCTAGACCCCCTCCACATATCCATCTATCTCCCTACACACTCCTGCTGTCTGTCTGCGCCTTCAGAGAGCCATTGCTCACAATCCATGTGCATCATGTCAGATAATTTTGTACTGGCAAATCAATAATGCAATAATAAATTTCATTTAAATAAACATTAGTGGCCTACTTAATTAATCAAACCTCATCTGCAATTTGTCAGAGTCAGGAGTGCTAACCCTTTTGATGTTGGAATGAATATTCCTTTTCAGAAAATGAGGCTCTCGCACCATTAGTGCTTATTGCAGTGTTAGACTCTGCCTTCCTTCCCTGTGCGCTGCAGCCTGAATTTGTGCAGAGCTTATCAAGAGTTACCAAGCATCACCAGATTAAAACCATTTACTGTGCACGAAGGACAATTAGAGGCCATAAAATGAATGTGGGGAAACCTCATGAAAAATAGCGAGGGTAATATCTAATGAATCTAATCTACATATGAGCAACCTGATCAAATGCTTGAGCAATTTCAAAGGCCATATATCAAACAGTACATGACATTAGCATCAAATCAATATCTGGGAGGTCCACACCCATAAGCAATAACACTGAGCATTAATAACCAGCCGGGATATGAGAGATAAATAATAGGGGAAAATATAAAACAACACACTATCATAATGTGATGAGTACCTGACCTGTCCTTGTCAGTGTGCTGAGAACACTGAGAATGACCCAGAGTCACATGGATACATAATTCAGTGGCAAGCTATACAACTTCCACACCACTATAATAATGTTCACCAAACAACTTAGCAAATATATTTCAGCAGACTCACTTACAATTCTTGGTTTCAACATTGCAACTGCTTCGTTAGTTGGGGGAACAACTCGTAAAGGCTTCACTGACCTAAATAAGTCAAGCTGATCAACGCATTGCCCAAGTTGAAATGTCTAAAAAATTCAAGATGGTATAAAAAGACTTGACTCATTAACCATGAAAGTAAAATCAGACTGACAGCAGTTCAACTAATACAGAAAGTAATATAACAGAAAGAGAGTATCTTGACAGTTAAAATGTTTTTGGAAATGATATTTTACCTAAAACATATCAAAACATGAAATCACAGATCAAGAGGAACAAAAAAGAACAAAACTTACTAGTATATCCAGTAATTAAAATAAAGGCAGATAGGGATTTCCTCCCATATATCACTTCTCTCACTAGTCCTGTTCTTTTCTACTTTTGCACTTATGAAGAAAAAAAAAAAACATACAGAACATCTTGTGGGGTTGTGCTACTACTCATAAAAATGAACTGCAATTAAATGTTGACCCAGTGCAACAAACACTAATAACACATTGTTGAAAGGACAATAGAGTATGATTAAAATACAAATGCATGCTGGCCTCTGTTTAAACAGCAGATTTCATGCTTCTGGTACAACATCCAACACATGTCCAAAGGTCTGCATATTAGATATATTCATTAAATCTATCCAAGCATTACACATAATATTTACCAGCAAACAGGGAGTATATGTTCCCTACCACAACAAAGAAAGCAAGTTCATTGTGAGATTTCTCCACAAAGAAGTGCTAGGAAATAAATACATGAACTGGCATCACATATTTTGAAAGAGTTTGTAAGCAGCCACTAGCACCAGTTGGCTACATCTATTACACAGGAGTGAGCACACCCAGTTCATTCATTTTTCAGCACAATCCAGGTTACAGTACAGAGCCAAAACTGATTAAAGCTCGAGGTATGGAGACAGAATAAGGAAAGTGGAAATCACCCCATCCCTTATTTGGGACACCTGAAATAGGCCAGAGGAGCTGATTTCTTCCTATCAGAGGAGCCCTAGGAAACCTAGGAGACTGGAGGGAAAAGAGGAGAGAGGGGAGGTGGAGGGATTGTAGCAGTGGAGAGGGATTCAGTGGGGGCCTTAAGTGTGCTATCATAGGCGTCTCTTGTGCCTGCCTGCTTTATTTGCAGTAGTCAGGTTAATGAGTCCACCAGCCCACTTGATGTTGAGAGGCTTGCCACAAAGAGCTGCCTCATTAGAGCTAGCCTGGCATGCTGCTCTGAGACAAAGGGACATTCACGCTACTGAATGCCTTTACACTCCTCAGTGCTGCCAGCCTATGAGGGCCAACACCATGGCATAGCCCCCTGCACACGTCCTGGCGCCCAGCCAGCCACACCACGACCCTCATGCAGGCTGGCAGGACTCACTGCAGTAAGTGTTAGGGTGAAAGTAGATTTTATGCAGCATATAACACACACACTAACACTATGTGTTAGTGTGTGTGTGCACCTACTTTAGGTAGCCAAAACAGGATGATCCCAGTCACACTACTTTGTCTGGGTCCAACTTATTTATTAAGAGTGACTGCAAAGTGTCTAAATGTCACTGCTCTGTGCAATTTCATGCTTGACAATTAGAGGCTGTGATATCTATAAGAAAACAAGATTGTCCCCATAAATAAAGACATTATATCGTGTATATTTTAGGGGAAACTCAATGTGCAAAAATCATTAATACCCTAATGACACACAAAAAAATGCAACAATGCCATAAAGTGACATTCCCAATAAATAATAACAGCTATAACATCAATACTTTGGCGCACAAAATATCTTTATGTACAAAATCTTTACACTGCTGTGTTTGAAATATTTTATCACAAATGATCACTTTTTAATGTATCTGTCAAAATTTCCCTCTCTCCATTCTCTCCGAGTTTAGTCAGTGATCATAATTTACCAAAGAGCACAAGAAAATAATCCTCACTTTTACAAAATACTGTGCATGGACTTGGACACACACTATAACCCAAGAATAAACAAACGCGCAAATGTCATAATTGGTGCAAAGATCCAGTTCACCACATCTATGGAAGAAAAAATCTATTTTTCCCTAGGCTTGGGGTCAGGAGTTATTTTATGGTTAATATTTTCTGCATAGGCAATCCGTTCTTTCCGCCACACTATTTATAGCGCAGGCAGAAACAGCTGAGCTGACTGCAGTGATGTCACTTGTGCTGATGGAATGCTTTGTTCCACAGTGCGCGCGCATGCCACCTGGGTCTGTGCGAGCTGCGAGGGGAAGCTCGATGCAGAAGCCAAGATGGCTGACAGTTGCCTCATTTTTCAAGTGTAAAGAAAGCATCACTATCCCACTGAGCTAGGCTCTCCATGACCCCGAATACACTGCATGAACTTACAGACTCATTTATTCCTAATGTTAATGTCATAAGGTATGTGTATTTCTGGCTGCAAGTTAGAGTTGAAGGCTTATGCCAAAGTAGGGCAGCATCAGAGTAGCCACACACTGCAGCTGAATAAGAAATATAACATGCAGGGATTAAAGTACTTAACTGTTTGTCATTCTGTGCATAACATGCATATGGCTGAGGCATTGAAGAAGTACTATACCCATATATATTTTTAGTAAGCCTTTGGGCTTCTTTCAGTGTCCCTAAAAGAGCATGGTTGCCTGGCAACCATTATTGTTGCCATGGAGATTCATGTGTTGGCAGCTGCTGCAATCAGCATTAACTCAAGGCACATATTCTCATTCCGATAGTCAGGCGATGGGAAGGCAACTAGGACACACAGAGAGGGATAGTAATCAGTGTGAAACATATGCTCATCCATTACTCGCTGCATTAATACAATTATATCAAAAAGAAATTTATGGCTCTGCTTTGGTGCAATGATCACATTGCAAGCTGAGGCATAAAATTCCACCTCATAACAGATCCCCACTTTCATTTAATAAATGGCACCAGGCTGTAACACAATAGAAAACAATGTCATTTAGTCTCCGACATAAACTCATCTGCTTAAAAAAAGCTTCTATTTAGAGTCACATTAGAGAATAGACATTTGTTGCCATTTTTCTTTAAAGGAATCAAGGTAAAAAAATGTGAAAAGCTATACTGCTTTTGTAAATGTTAATAATAAGGCAATAGTGTTCCTGCTGTGAAATATATAAGTAGCATATAAAAATGGCACATTTGACAAAATTGTTTACCAATCGAATCATTTTATGAGGAACGTTATTGCACAGTGAACTGTACACCATCTGAGACAGTAAGGGTTAGGTTTAGTGACAAATTTCAGACTAAACTCAATATTTTCAGTATCTCTCTGCCAGCTGCTGCTGTTTCATTTCAACCTGTTGGGGGATAAGTGATATTTACCTCTTCCCATTCTTCATACGGGTATGCATTCATGCCCACTGGAACAATTGCAGCCCTGCTGAGAGTAGACACACACAGAGATCATAATAGCAGCTATTTCCTCTCTGGGTTTTTTTTCCAGGGCCCAGCTCTCTCTGTCACTTCACTGTTGACATCACAGAGCTATGCGGGGATAAAGAGACAGAGAAAAACAATAACAGACCCATTGACCCCCATTTCACAAACCTTGGGGGTATGGGAGAAATCCACTTACAAGGCTGGAACAGACCTGCTGATTGGGCCTCAATAGGCTCTCTATTAGTGGAAGTGCACCGGAAGGTTCTGACTGCTGCCATTTCTAAGCAAGGTTGCTTCTCTGACTGATGGTGCAGATTTACAGCTAACGTCTTGTGCACCGTAAACTGTATTAGGAATCAGAGAGACAACTGGATAAGCATGGAATGCAGTTATTGAACTATACATTAATCTACACTGCACCTTGTAAAAACAATGATCTGATCATATCACACCTGGTGAATTTCTTTAAAAAAACTGTAACAGAGCAATGAGGGGTGGTGATGCTGCAATATAAATGATTTCCAGAAGCATGAGAACCTGTTCCCAGAATAAATTAAGTGAACATTAAGCATGCGTGTGTGTGAACATGAAGCATTAATTGCATCAAACAATTAATGTTCAAGTATTTACTACACTTAAAGACATGCAGGGATGTTCACACACATCTTTTTGAAACAAATCAAGAATAAGCTTCTCATCTTAAATTTATGTTAAAGCCAGGGGTTCTCCTTTCATGCCAGCACGCAGAGAAAGTCTTCATATAAAACAAAACCTGAAGTTAATGATTTTGTAAATATCCCCTCACTTACAGTTTTAATTGCCCTACAGAAGAGAAACAAGGCTCTTGTTGAGTTAGATTTGACTATTTCCTGGCATAAGCATTAGAATGCAGGCTCACCTTGCTTTCTCTGGTTTCTCGGGATGCTGCTGGTTGACATTTAGCATCACAGAAAAAGGGGAGGTGGAGAGCCAGGTGCCCTACATGCACATATGACCCCCTGCTAATGTCAGAGGGGGAAGGTCACACACACTCATCCTCTCTTCACTCAAACAAAACACTACAAGGGCGCATAGCACAAAGTATCAGTAATTACAGACAGGGTTCAGTTTCCTGTTACAAATGTTTATATGGCGAGAGGTGAAATCAGTTCAAGATATAATTCTAGTCAACAACATCCTTTTTAATGGACTGGATTTCATGTTAAAGGACTCTACTGTGAAATATAGGGTCAATTTATGCAGGACAGCTAGAAAAACAAAGCTTCACGTTACCCTCAAAAGCACTGTACAGGAAACATTTGCAACATCTTTTAAATGTACCTTAATTAATTAGAAACCTTCTACACAAAATTTCATCTCAACAGCTTCCTTTTTGATACACTGTTACTAAAAAAGGGCACCACGTCGCTGAAATAGTCTCCTCTGACATTACAGACATTTTTAAATGCTTAAATTTGACAGCAATTATGGCAAATCTGTAGAAAAAAGGGATTTTATACTGAGTGGAGAACACAATGTCTGTAGAATAAGAAAAGATGCACACTTTGGAGGACACTACAAACACAGCCAGCAGGTCTGTAACCCAGTGCAGATGACCTGGTTCTGCTTGCACGCAACCATAAAATAACAACTGCTGTTTGGTGTTTGATGTTAGCTTGGGGAGCGTGCTGTCCCTGCTCAAGCTATGCAAGCACATGTTACCATCAGGATTTGTTTGAAAAAAAAGAAAGAAAGAAAGAAAGAAAAAATTAAATGAGGTCATGTCCCAAAACAAAGCAGGATCTACATCTATTGGGTTATTCTCTAATTCTGGAGTCTATTCATTGCAGGTCAGAACTGGTGGTACATAAAACATTGTAACCCACATAATAATCGGTTTTAGTAATAAGGATTATGCAAGATGTTGTCTTAATATCTAATGCTTAAAAGCTGGATCTGAGTATTTCCAAGGCTTTATCATGTAGAGACATCAGAAAATATGTTTTTGAGTATTTCAAGAGAAAAGCTAAACAGAAAAACATGAAATTTAACAAATGATTCGTAACTGCCTTCATAAGCAACAAGCTATTAATGGCAGATTTAATGTTGTAGTATTATAATTCAACAGCCACACATATGCTTTGTTATACAGGCAACGTTTTATGTTTTAGTCTGTGGGTCTAAATGTGACAAAATGACATTATGAAAAGAATAATTACATTTCATTTTAAATTTATTTAATTATTTCTTGGAATAAATGACAACATAAATGTTCACAAGTAAGTAGTTAATACATGCTAAATGTTATAATCATGATGTGATTTATATTTGGACATAAAATAACAGCAATAAATTCTTATTATTTAAGGGGCACATTCTCAAAAAATTCAATAGCTAAATATTCCAAATATTTCCACTCAAACTGTAGAAATACACAGTATTCTCTCTCTTTCTCAGGTGTTAGTGCACGTGTGTTTACCTGTCTGTGTTGCTTATCTAACATTAGACAGAGGATGTTTAGAGTTCAACAAAATACTTTTTTTCCATTAACTTCTTCACATAAATACTGATGACAGCAGTGACAAAGTTTCATCAAATAGACTGTGAGGAAATTCAAAGACAACAAAAAAATGCATTTGAATTTGTAAAAAAAAAAAAAAGGTGCTAATATTATGTCTAAGTTGCCTAAGTTGCTGCTTCACAGCTGTGAGCAAGACATTTAACACTTGTGAAAGCCACAATTGCTAAACAAAAACAATTGTCTGTTGAAAACAACTTGCTGTTATTCATTAAAATCAAATGTCCACCAGTCAGAAATTGAACAACAAATCAAAAACACGCTAATTATAGAACAACTGTATTACAATTTTTACCATTTACCGATAAGCTAAAAAAAGAAAAATAAATAATAAATATGTCAAACTAGCTTTGATGCACATTTTAGAGAGAGTATTCTAGTTCAGAGAGCAACATAGTTTAGGCTGTGTGGGGTTGGGGGGGGGGGAGGCCTGGTGCATGATGTAAAAAATAAAGGGGGGCTGATGGAAGGGCTGCGGTTATTAAGGCATCTCATTGCTGAAACTGATGCAACTACAGCGCTTACTGCTGCAGAGCACAAAGCCTGCAGCTGCCTGGACACATTTTCCTACACACAAACATTTTCGTTTCGATTTTGTTCCCAATTCGTTACGCTGCTTCCGAAAAACGACGCATATGAGGAAGCTTTTAAAGCCCATAAATGAAATGAATGGATGCTATTTTACTCGGTACTAAATGTTATTTGATCTTCATTAAAATGAAATTAATTGTTTTTAAGTAAACTCTCAACTCGGTACGTTGCATGTGTCCCTGCTGCTGAGAGAGGCCTGCTTTAGTAATGTCTTACCAACAGAGGCTTCGGTAGAAACAAAACATCATTTCGATGTCGCCCACAGTCGTAGTTTTACACTTGTTCACATATCGTATGTGTGCAGAAATCTGTCCGTATGAATGTCGTTTCGATCCTGCAGCTTCGATGTGCTTTGATGTAAACGAATGAGTGTTCACTATGATAAAGCGCAGCCACTCACTACATTATTTTATGCAATTTCGTCAAATCGGTTCAGTGATGTGCAGGCGGTTATACCCTCTTTTTGTCCTTTGAGTCCTCAGGTGTGGAAAACAACATGTCAGTGTGCGACAGAAATCCCATTCCAAAAAATGTTGAACGCTTATCCAGGAGAATGAGGCAGATTGACGGGGTACGACTTTAATAATAAGTCCAAATTCAGCCCTACTTGACCGATTATTTCCATCCGCCAACTGAGTACTTCACAGAACCCAAACTTCCACAACTTTTACAAACTTCCACCTCTGTCCAAATGATGGAATTTGCATCTGCAGCCACTAGTTATTTCTTTTTTTCCTCCCCTACTACTTCTCCCCTTTCCCGCCCCTTTCTCACCCTTTTTTTTTTTACACGGGGGCCCAGTAGCTGCCTCTTGATTAATAAATGTTTATGTGTTTTGAAGTGCGGGACAAAAGGGGATGGCCTGTGACCCCTAGGAGCCCCGACCTTGCGCGGGTTCATTGTGAGGCGCTGGGAAAGGGGCTTTGGGACGGAGACCCAGGGCCACTGACCCACACACATCCCAGAGCCTTGCCATTCATGTGCGCACCGCTGCATGTCGCCCCGCAGCTCCCATTGTTTCAGCAGGAACAATAGCTTCACCCCCTCTCTGCTAGAGAAAAAGCAGTTTTCAAACGTCCCTCTATATGTAGCCTGATGCAAGTCCCGCCTGACTCTCCCTCTAACTCTTTAAATAAAGAATAAAATGTTGACAAAACGTTAACGCTGTCAGTGGTGTGTTCACCCGTGTTGCATCACACACCAGCGTTGCATCACTGCACTGACTGAGTTCTTGCAGCCGTCAAAAGGCCAAAACTGTAACCGCGTGAAACAATAAAAACACTAACAGCGTGAAAGTGTGAAAAAGAGAAAGGATGCGCAAGAGGATGAGATGACAGAAGGAGAGAACTCGAAGAAATAGACCGTGAATAACACCTACAGGCTATTCCTGATGCTTGGATCAGATATAGCCTATATTAATAGATTGGAGGTAGGGGCATTAGCGAGCCTGTGTGTTCCGCCTTGACTACAGAGTTAGTGAGGTTACTCAAATGACATCATCCATGGGGCCCTGGTTTCGATTGGATCTTTGCCTGGGAGTCAATCACGGCAGAAAGGGAAGGGGATACAAGCGAGCAGTGCAGGACTGCCCCTTGCTTCAATCAATTACTGCCTCGATGTTGAATGCCCAACCAAGACTCTTAGACTACAGAGCTGGTGGCACAGAAGGAGCCCAAATGTTACAGAAATGTGCAAACATGAATTCAAATGTGAGAAGAAAATATTGAATCTGTTTCTTTACTGGTCTATAACAGTAACACAGTGAGAGGTTTTAAACATTTGCAGCGTTTTGGCCTATAACACATTACAAATAGAGCAAAAACGCATTTTATACATAATTATTGGTGTGAAATACACCTCACATACAATTGGACTAACATAGCCTATAGAAATAGAGTTGCAATCCAGCTGCCTGATGCGTGAAACTGCTTCGCACTAATGGACCTCTCCAGACAAACGACATTAAACATGATTAATTGTGGCCGGCAACTCACACACTCCCAGTATAGAGCTTCGCTAGATTAAAGAATAGTTATTGCTGCACATATAAAGTACAATAAACATGTAGTTGAGTGCTATGCAGAATGCAGAAATGCAGTTTAACAGCTACAGCGTGTATGAAAATAATAATAATAATATGCCAGTAACATATAAGGGTTTCTAAAGCGCGCGTAGTATATATTTGCGCGTCAGTGTAAGCGAGCGCACATTTACATGTATAAAAGCCTGTGTGCGTGCGAGAGAGAGAGAGAGAGAGAGAGAGAGAGAGAGAGAGAGAGAGAGAGAGAGAGAGAGAGAGAGAGAGAGAG
>JAUMHL010000013.1:22850942-22899468 GCA_032362345.1 Sandelia bainsii
AGAGAGAGAGAGAGAGAGAGAGAGAGAGAGAGAGAGAGAGAGAGAGAGAGATTTTACTCATTGTAATGCACAGAACGACCTGCCCTTTTTTGAAAAAAAGAGAGAGAAAGCGCAGCCATGCTTTGCAGAGGCTACAGCGTCGCTCTCATTGGTAGTATCAGCTTCTCGCCAAACGGAGCCTTTGCTTCTCCGCCGCTACAGGGAAAGGAACCGGGAATACAAGCGACTGCATCCATCACGTAAAGCTCTGCGGTGAAGCGATAGAGCCAAAAATAAAGTGAAAAACAGCAGAGGACGGATACATTTTAGCAGCAGTGTACTAGGATCCACCATATGGCGTGGACCATATCACGGTGAGTATCTTATGCCTCCGTTTGCTTTATGCGCGAGCCTTTGATCATTTATTGATAGACATAACGTTTATTTTGCTTAAACTGCTGGTAAAACATGTACATCAATAGATTTAAGGGGGGGGGATGCTGTTTCTATAGACAGACTACGGTCCTCAACGCTTCCCCGTTACGCTGCACTTGCCATTGTTATTGCAGGCTTTAGGGGATAAAGCGCTTTAGAAGAGAGCTATCAAAAACGGCGACAGGAAACACCATCAGACCCGAGAAGGGTACACAGATCGTTTTATGCCGACGCTTGCATAATCAATAAGAAGCATAAAGAAGACGGTGGGTTTCTCAGCCACATCGTTTGTCCATTGCGCGGTGTTAAAGGACAATAGCAGTTGTGTTCCTGTCGGTGGCCACATATAGAGGGATTCCAAGTGTGTTGATGTGCTAATTAACCGCGGTGAAGCTCCAAACGATGGCAGATGCGAGAGTCGCCCGGTTTTCAGGGGATGGGGACGTTTCCGTCTAAAAATGGCGATTCCCTTTGTTTCTGCATCCCTCTCCTCTGTATTCTAGCGATAAGGTTATGCATTTCAATTAACATATACACGAGCCTGCGCTTCTTCATTTTCACCATGCTGCGTTTCACACAGTAGGTTTTGTTCTTTAATGGTAAAACATGGGCCATCAGACGTTGAATTGGATCCAGTTACGGTGAGCTCAGGAGCTCAGTCAGGATCAGATTGGAAGGCAGGTATGCGCCTCCTAATTGTGATTAGACAGCTCTGACCTCATTTGAATTCATGCAGTTTTTAGACAGCGTTCGCATATATGCAAATCAGTATGTTGTCAGTAGTCAATAGATTAGCCCCCTATACAAAAGGGCAGTCAGTATGAAATTAATTTACCCTATAATATGCGATGTGCATGTGTAACCACAGAATATACTACACGTTTCCATCACACATTGTGTGCAGGTTATATA
This sequence comes from Sandelia bainsii, assembly GCA_032362345.1. Taxonomy (NCBI): domain Eukaryota; kingdom Metazoa; phylum Chordata; class Actinopteri; order Anabantiformes; family Anabantidae; genus Sandelia; species Sandelia bainsii. The sequence continues at coordinate 22,852,269 of JAUMHL010000013.1, forward strand.
ATTCTATCATGAGGGATACAGTTTACTGAGTGTCAAAGTAGCTGCAGCTCATCACAATGGAGAAAGAACTGTATTTGTTAAAACAAACTGCACTCACATCAAACAGTAGGCTCAAGATGACACGAGCATCCCTCCCTCATCTCTGTGTATGTGTGTATGTCTGCAGGTGCGTGCGCGCGTGCTTGTGCACGAGTGTGAGTCTGTATGTGTGTGAGTGTACGTACACGTGTGTTCTCTCTTTTTTTTTTTTTTTTTTTGAACAGTGCAGTGTTGCATAACCGTTCACAGCCAATTCCAGATTTAGGGCTTCACAATTTTCGGGGCCATTGTTGGCATTTCCTCTGCCAGCCCGTACACACACACACACACACGGACAGATCGACAACCAACTGCAGGTCGATTAACACATTTCGGTGATAAACGTTAATACTCCGAATGAGAAGTCGTCAATTTTTCTCTTAGTTTCAAGGACACAGGGTAGTGATGAGGAGGACGCTGGGTAATATAGAGGAACATCTGTTTGCCGGGTGACGTCAACACCCCCCAACCCCCCCTCACCCCAGTCCTCTTGTGCCGAAGGCAGATGCCTCATTTGTTTGGCTGGAGCACCATTAATCCCAAAGTCAGAGAAAAAGACCGGACTGAGACAGATCAGTCCCATTTATGCGGCGTTGGTGCTGGACTCTCGCTGCACAGTTCGGTCTCGGTGTCTCAGTCAGTTTGCTGTTCGGTGAAACGCGCGCATATGGACGCATATACATAGATCACTGCTGTATTCAGGACACCCACAGTTACCAAGACTCCTCAGCTGCCCCATTTGCGGTGTGCGGCAGTTGTACTGTGTGACCCGCAAATAGAGGCTGTATGTTTGTGTGTGTTACAAAGATACGTGCATTATGTGACTAGGAAAATCAATATTTTGGACGTGGACACTGCCTTTTTTCTGCATTATGGACACCAGCAGAATGTTTTTAAATAGGTCAATGTGGAATATCAGACACATCTTGACATCTGCAATTCTGTTTGAAGCTCATGACGCATTTTGTTTTCTTTTTTTGTAGGTGCATTATGGGATAATGGACGACATTTACGCTTTCTGTAGTTTTGGACAAAGCACTCGACGGAAAGGCATCAAATGGAGTCATTTTTCTCCTGCATAAGCGGCCTGGGACTTCAATCAATTGCCCTGCAAAACTACCTGCTGGTTGTTTTGCGTTTAAATCATTTCTGTAATCTAACCTCTTTTTCTCCAGCTGATTTTTTAAACAATTTAAGGTAGGCCTGCACAACAACCGGGAGAGGATTTGATCTCTTTGGACCTGTGCGGGATGCTTGGGATTCTTTTATTAATAGCTTTGGTCAAAGTTGACATACCGATACAGTGTTTAGACACAGGCCTCAAAGGCTGCAAAAATAAATTGATTATATTTTCAAGAACAGGTTTTACGGAAAGATTCGAGTTGCCTACCCATTTCTCACAGTAGAGTGAATGCAGCTGGTGAACGGACACACACACACACACTTATACACACATGCAACCACACACAGACGAACGGGTTGTGTCTCTCCGTGTTCACAGCGGACCTTGATTTAATGTCTTACAATTAAGGCACGCGGTGAATGCCAAGAGATGAGACTTCTATCTTCAGATGTCTGCACAGCCAAGAAACGCATCTTTTTACCATTTACACTATTTTAAAATACTGAAGTGAGGCTTTTCTTCTGTTTCTCGAACTGTAACGCATTATTCATGTAATGTTTCTTTCCTCCTTTTAAACAAATAAAAATGCACACAACAAAAGGAATGCTTTCCCCTTTATGTGAGCACACATCACGGCTCCTGCGTTTGCTGAAGTATGTGTTGACGTGTGTGTGTGTGAGCGTGTGTCAGTGGGAGCTGTCCATAAACACACACAGGCTGGCCGGGAGCGCTGTCCACATTCTGTGGTGCTGATATTTGCGCGCAACCGATGAGTTTTTTTGTTTCACTCGCCTGTTGTGGAGAAGCGGAAATAGCTCAACTATTTCACTGTGGTACAGGGAAGCAGGCAGGATGCGGCGACATATGAACTGTTTACACAGAAAGACACAAACAAAAGCGAAGGTAGGCTGTTAGAAGGAACTACAAAAATCTGCAATTAAGCAGTGATTGCATCTTGTAGTCAGACCCAAAACCTTATTTCTCCAAGATTACCGTGGGGAAAATGTACAAACGGAGAGACCGAGTGTCAGTGTCATCTGCTGCGGTTGAGCCAGTTTCAGGTATTTCTACAACAACTTATCCCAATAACAAAATAACAAGATCTGTTGAATTACAGTTAAATAACTGTAACCAAGTACTTGGTTTGACAGAGCTGCTGAGCATATCTTGTGTAGAAACAAATGAACGTACATCTCGCCCTAGCTATTTTTCTCCCACATGTTCTGAGAAAAAGACTTGTTAAAATAGTTATTCTCACAGTGGAGCAGATCCTTCGCATTCCTGCAGTCACATAAAAACCCATGCATGACAAGGAAATGAAACTGATATTTATTTGATCTGCATATTCATTTCCATAAGAACGGTGCCACTATAGATCGTAAATGAGGAGGTGGGCTGAGAACCATATGGATGCCATTATAAATGGAAAAAATGAAAATCAAATGTTGCAAAATAACCATTTTACAAAACCGATGAACACAGCCCAGTTGCTGAAAAAGACTTACGGCATTTGTGCCCATTGAAATAACATCTTCCTATCTTAGTCCCTCGCCTAGTGGCGTGCAGGGGAGACGCACTAAACGTCAAGTCATGATGGAGGCTGATGTTTCCTCCCGGGTTGAGAATTTTGCACAACATAAATATATTTTTTGAGCAACAGCATCTAAGCTGTAAGATTTGTTTTGTAATGTCACTCAGGATTGCACGTTTCTTTGCACTACACAGAAAGACACAGGTTACATTTTGAACAATCTGGCAGCAGCCGATAATCACATCTTGATTAATGGCATTAGTTTGTGCGTGTCATCTCCGAAAGTGGCAAGAGGAGTGATGGATGGATGGAAGAGGGGGGGCTGACGAGGGTGGGGTGGAAGGTGGCTGTTAGCCAATCATTTCACCAGCTGCTTAATGTTTATTTCCTTAAAACACATGCAGTAGTACAACTAACGCTACACGCAGGTCAGCTAAAATAATTAACAAATCGCAGCGAGTCCAAAATATAGAGGCTGCAAAGAAATTACAGCTGAAATCATTATTCTACAATGCGTATGATCGAGCCTTAGAATTACACGACGAAATAAATTGCAGAGTGGCAATGACACACAACAATTTAAACTCCAGATCAGGTTCGAGTTTACTTTTTAAAGATGAAGCTGCTACTTGGTCGCCAGCAGAATAAATAGAGCAGCCTACATGCCATGTCATGAATAGGATACACTGATGTGTCTCGATGGAGGGAGAGCACCACATGACAAAATTGAAATGTCATATCAGGACTCAACAGCCCGAGAGTCTGGCTACCACTGATAACTAAAATCTTTCAAGCTGAATGAAATCCACAAGGCTGTCATAAAGCATGTTCATCATGCTCCTGCTTTGCCTTCAGTTCCTATTAGAAATCACTGACTGCCCTCTTGTGGTTTAAAAAAAATCCACTGTATTTAAAGTGGATGAGTGACCCTGTGGCTGTACACATGCTGCAGTTTGACAAGGCATGAACTCAAAACATAAATATTAGCATTGTGTGTTTAGAAGTTGAATTCATACTATGTGCACTTCCTGCCATGCTTCTGTGTACAACCGCACAATTTTCTGTATTTCTGCATAAATGCTCTACGTTTGGCCTAAACATGATCAGATGTTCACGCAAATCCTAAAGGGAAACCAATTAAACAAATGAAGTTTAAAAAAAAATACATGTATTCATTTATTTGTTATAAAAAATGATACAATCTTAAATATTTGTGTGGCAAAAGTAAGTGAACCCATGCCTTCAGTAACTGATGTGTCACAGAGATATCCTCAGCTAAACATTCCCTGTGAATGTTTATCATTCCTGCACATCAGCTTGCAGTGATTTCAGCCTTAACCTCTTTACAGACCAACTCTGTGATGTTGGTTGGCTTTCTTGCATGAACTGCCTGCTTCAGGTACCCGTACAGCATTTATGTATGTTTAAAGTCAGGCCATTGCAAAACACTATACTTCTTCTACTTTAACCAGAAGATATAAGACAACTTACGTGTTTAAGTTTGTTGTCTTCCCGGGTGGATACCATAACACGAATTTCTGTAGACTTTGTTTGTACAACTCAGAATTAATAGCTCCATCAATAATGGCAAGTTATGGTCCAGAATAAGCAAAACAGGCCTAAATCATGATACTGCTACCACGTTTCACAGCTGGGATTAGGTTCTCATACTCAAATACAGTGTTCGGTTGTCACCAAACATAATGCTTCTCATTCAAGACAGAACTTTCTACTATGGTGTCGTCCAACCATCCATTTCGTCTTCTGGCTTACCCACGTGGCCTCGAGCAATCTTCTCCTAGTGGCAGACTCATGAACACTGAAATTAGCTCTTGTAAGAGAGGCCTTTAGATTCTTATACATTACCCTGAAATTCTTTGCGGACTTTACACGCCTTGCTTTTGGTTTGATCTTTGTTGGTCGACCAACAATGGTGTTAAATGTTCCTAACTTCTACATGACCTGCCTGACAGTCCTCTGGTGGAGTCCAAACTCTTTAGGAATTATTTTGTATCACTTTCCAGTCAGGTGAGCATGAATAAATCCCCTCTGTTTGAACCATGACACACTTCTACAAACTTGTATTGACAAGATCAGACTATGACAGTGAAGACTCCGATTGCAAAATCTGAATTATTGGCCACGTATGCACACGTGCTTATAAGGAATTTGTATCCAGTCTCTCTAGTAACACAAAAATGCAAACAAAAAAAATCTTTAAGTAAGGCAGGGCCTTCAATATTTAAACCTGACTGTCATCTCACTGGTTGAAGCAACTGATTCAAATTTCCCTTTCAAATGAACTAATAATCCTACAGGTTCACATACTTTTGCCACATGCAAATATTTAATATTCGAATAATTTTAAACAACAAATAATCCAATAAGTGAAATGTGTTTGTCTTGTTTGTTTAATTGGGTTTTCCATGATCTACTTTTTAGACTTGTGTGGAAATGTGATCACATTTTAAGTCATATTTAAGCAGAAACAGAGATACTTTTAATGGGTTCACAAACTTCCAGAGTCACATAAGCATCTTTTAATCTCAGTTTAAATTGATGCTTGTTCCCTTTCCTTACACAGTTTTTCCTTTGTGGTCTCTTCATTACCAAAATGCTGACGGACTGTCGTTGTAATGGCTGTGGCTCCATTCTGGTCATCTTGTCTCATTAGTCGAACCTGATTGGCCATGAAGGTGTTCTCTTGCTGTCTCAGGATAAAGCGTTTGTCTCTGCCACTCGTTACATCATAACTCCTCAGGTATTCTGCCCCTGATGGCCGCTCATTGAGCCTGAGCAGAGAGCCTGAACATACGCTAATTGAAATATGCTAGAAAAGGGGTAAAACATTGACCTTGAGTGTGTGGAACAAAGTGCTGGACTCAAGTCTTTATGATGCAACTTCAACAATATATCCTATGTGAACATTAAGTCTCAACAAGATCAACATATTAGCACCTACAATCTTATTTTGACAATGACAAGCCCATATCATTTGGTTACTTGACACTCTACCGTTATGTAAGGGAAATTCAGATTCAACATTTAATCAGCAAATGCTGAATCTAAAATGGATCAGCTTAACCTATTAGGTGATATAATTTCTAGGCTTTCTTCTTCCACAAGCCACAGAAGACGGTGCCGACAGTAACATGGTTAGAAATCAATATTTGTGGGAGTTGAGATTTAATTAGAAACTACTTTTTATTATGGTTAGATGTTTTCATTTTCAGTAGAAAGAACTTGTCTGTCTCTAGGGAGCTGACTCAGAGCCATGATGTCAGTGTTTATTACTGACCATTTTGTAACCCACCAGATTTATAAAAAATATTTTCAATTATGTGATGATGCTCTTTCAACTGCTTCAGTCATTTGAAGTCACAAATCATGACCTCCTCCTGAAAAGGTAAGAGAACTAATTCATACAGTATAAATTGTCCAACATTTACTTAACTCTTCAAGGTATGAGAGCAGAATGGCACAATAGCTTTATACATCAAAATATCTCACATTTCTCACTCCTGACTAAATGTATATTATTAAAAGACATTTCTGAGTAAGACAACTCTGTCATCTTCAATGGGTGATGCACTGGGAGAAAAAGGAGCAGACTTTTCTACAAACAGCACAATATGTATTTGCCAAGGTACCATCCATAATTACTGTTAAAGGCAGAACACATGCTACAGTAGTTTGCCATGGTAACTTCAAAGGAAGGAGAAGGAAATTCAGTGCTTAATGGGCTGTAACCACAAATAGCTTTTTGGAGAGAGTACATACTAAAATGGCTTTCTGCATAAGCCTGACATTTCTGAGGTGACAAACAATGTATTCTCTGAGCAAGCACTTATAGATCTGGTCACACTAAACCTTAGTGCACTGTTGGTGATGGCCCCTATGGAATGAAAAGTAGTTCAGGTGTAAACTGTATAGCATCAGTGCCTTCAGCAACATGGAGTACTACACTGCCCATTGTCCATCCCTCATAAACCAATTTACCCCCAAACCTTTTGTGGTTCTCCTCTCCTTCTAGATTGCGAACATGTAAGACAAAACAAATGCAGGTTGGAACAACTTTTAGGCGCAGGTATGGGTAAAGCTCCAAAAACACAGAACCTTACACTTTTCAATGGACCCTCCCTGTCTAGCAAAGACTCTTTGGGCAGAATTTCAGTGAACACCAGGCAATGATCATCACCTGATAACACTATCCCTACTGTGAAGTATGGTGGTGGCTGCATCATGCTACAGGTGTCATCTTAGCAGCAGGGGCAGGGAGACTGGTCAGACTTGAGTAAAGGCTGAATGCAGCCAAATATAAACAGAAAACCTGCTGCTGAGTGCACGAGATGTGAGACTGCGGGTGACTGTTCAACTTCAAGCACAACAGTGACCTGGAGCGTACCACCAAGACAATGATAGAGCGGCTTCAGGACAAGTCTGCGACTGTCTTTGAGTGGCCCTGCAAAACTCCAGACTTAAACTCCACTGAACGTCTGTGGAGAGACCTCTTTCTAAAAACACCAATGTAAAAACATCAATATAAAGAGTCTCATCACACAGTGAAAAAGGTGCAGACAGAGTGCGCTTGGCATTGCTTGCCATAATTTAAATGTCATTTCTTAAACATTTAACCTGATTGAATAGAGTTTACAGGCACGTTTACAGAGTTTGACGGGATCTCTTTGGAAGAATGGGATTAACTGCCTAACTCCAGATGTGCAAACCTTGTGGAGAAGACTTTAAGCTATTACTGCTTCCAAAGGGGCTCCTAAAAAATATTAATTAAGGGTCTGAATACTGTTGTAAACTCTGGTGAAACCTTACCAACAGATTGATAAAGCTTATATTGAATAAATATTCTAATTTACAATTATTTTTTTACTTCAAATGTAAGATTTATGTTTACTTTGCAATGCAATCTAGTCAACACTTTAACATCACCTTAAGTGAGGTGTATTCCTGAATTGACCAGATTTAATTTTTTGTGTTTATCTGTTTTGTTTTTGTGCTATAACATGCGTTTCCCAATGAAAGCATGCCAAAGGGTTCACAGTAGTAAAAAGAAAAAAAAAATCTGAAAAAAGAGATGTTAAGGTAAGTTGTTGATCTTGGTGATTTTTGGCTCATCGTTATGGTTGTATTGCACGGTACAACCCAGTAGATGGCAGTATGAGCACAAGTAAATCGTAAGAGCGCAAAATTGCCATGAGAAACTGATAAAGAAACTGAGATCCATAATACAATAGTGAAACACAGAAAATAAATAATGTTAATTTCGGGAGATATTTGTAAAAAAAAAAGTAGGTCAAAAGGAAATAAAGTACTAATTTTCTTTCTAGTTTAGGTTTCACACACAATATATCATCAATGCAACACAGGTCTGTAGCAGTGTCTCATGTCCACTTTGACACTGGTCTTTTTCAGAAGTGGCTTGGTGTCACGCTTAAGAAGAAAGTTAACACTAAACAATCTATATGACTTAATTATGTTAACTGTAACAAAATGTCCCAGTATTAAATAAAAGATTGGCAAAAGACAGAAGTTACTTTGATTTGCAACTTTTCTTTTGAAACACGCACAAGTGAATGTCACACAAGCACAAAAATACTGCACCGAGTAATTTAATGATCAGAGACCCTTTTAAAATCACCAATAGAAAGAGTCTAGTCACACGGTGAAAGGGCGTCAGACAGGGTGTTCTCGGTGTTGCTTGTCATCGTTTAAATGTCATTAATTAAACAGTTAACCTGATTGGATAGAGAGGGGGAGAGGGCGTCTCTGTCCCAACAGGCAAATCCTTTTTAATAACTCGCCTCGAGATAATGATGTAAAAAGACTCAGGCGACTTGTGCGTAACGAGGATCATCGTGGAGATTCGGTGAAGGTGAATCAGAGACAGAAAGAGAGAGTGAGAGAGGCAGGAGAGAGCAGCACTCATTATATGAGTCTCCTCCTCGTCTCCACACCTCAGCTGACAAATCGAGCAAGGCTGCAACTTCAACACTGACACACAACAAAACCCGTGAGGACAAACAGAGGAAGAAACTCGCAGAGACGCTTCAAGAGTTTTCAGATACGACCATAGCCTACAATAACGCGGAATTCATAAGGCTATGGACAGGAGGATGAACTTGAACGGCGGCGCAGGGGACATTTTTCACAAAACTCTCAGCGCCGTGTCTACTAAAAAAATGGATCCTTTCAGATCATCGGCCGGCATCGAACTACCAGCCAGAGACCGCCAGTCACCGATCAGTTGCTTTGACCAGACCGATCCAGACCCGATTCAGCCGGGAGGATTGGCAGGAGGTAGAGGGGGATCACTGGGTCTGCCGACCGGATCTTTGTGCGTCAAGTACGGAGAGAGCGCCAACAGGACCTCGGCAGCTGAAAGCAGCGGCGGAGAGCAAAGTCCTGATGATGACAGTGACGACAGGTGTGATATGGTTCTTCTGACAGACGGGCGGACGGTGGCCGCAGGGAAAGCAGAAGGAGGTAAGAAAAGCAAAGAGCAGAAAATACTAAGGCTAAACATCAATGCCAGAGAAAGACGACGGATGCACGATCTGAACGACGCGCTGGATGAGCTCAGGGCAGTCATCCCCTATGCGCACAGCCCGTCAGTGCGGAAACTCTCCAAAATTGCCACTTTGCTGCTCGCCAAAAACTACATCCTCATGCAGGCGCAGGCACTGGATGAGATGAGGAGGCTAGTGGCGTATCTCAACCAGGGCCAAGCCATCTCTGCTGCCTCGATACCTGCCACCACAGCCCTGGCAGCTCCCGGCTTAGGCGCGTACGAGCAACCGCCTGGATATCCCTTCTCCACCGGAGTGGCTGCATCCTCCTGCCCCGATAAATGTGCTCTATTCAACAACGCCTCCTCCAGCCTCTGCAAACAGTGCACTGACAAGCCTTAACCGCACCTGACAAAGACTCAAAGAAGCACATAAGAGAACAGACACCACTTTTAAGAAAACTTTGACAGGAAAATCTGTGAGGCTACTGTTATTTCAGTCAGTAGGCTAGAGACAATGAAGTAATGATACTTTTATAATATTTACTAAATGCATTCAAAATGGGTTTTTTGTTCAAACAATACTTGATTGTGTATATAAATCATCCTTAAAGTGCTGGTACGAATGACAGTGAAGACCAAACATAAGTACAGTAGGCCTGTATGAATGGCTGCAAGTGTTGAGTGAGTTCTTGATCACTTGCTCCGTTATGGACAGTTTTGGAGATTGTGGTGACCTGACAACTTGCGACGTTTTCACTTGAATAGATGGACACCTTCCTGGAGTGTCAGTCCAACCCCTCTTTCTGCTGCTTCCTTCTTGATTTGCGGGTTTTCTTTGAATCACCTAAGAGACATTGTTTACTGGTTCAAGGCCTGTTATCATGAACTCTTCTATCGAGCACGTGGAATGTCACGAACAAGGAAAAGTTAAATGAAATAGATGACAAGGTAAATAGCTCGATCAGTCAGATACTTCTGTGCTACACTTGGTAATAGTTGCGCATGCCTATTACAGCTCTTTTTCGGGGCCCTGTGACATAATAAAATTTCAGAAAAAATAGAAAACCTAAATCAAGTATTATCAGATGTTTCGATATGTCTTTTGTAATTTATCAATTAGGATATTTATATTGGACATTTTGCTTGTTTTGCACTTTGTAGTCTTTTTTTTTCTTAGTTGCTGCATTTGTTACGTTTTTGTTATATCTCACAAGATGATGGAGGTCTTTATTTGTCAGCGTTGTCAGGTCAGGATGTGGATTGTTGTAGATACCTTAGTTATTATAAGAGCAAAGAGGGTCATTTGTATGTATTTCAGTGTTGAAAAGCTTTATTAAAATATTTTGAACAACAGAAATGCTTCTCATTATTCCGTTGTGAAGTGTAGTGGAAGTGGAATTATGAGGGAACTGCCTTTAACTTCTATGTTTGATGAATACACGCACTGAAATTTTCCATCTGAATTTGACATTTTAATGCGTCTTTTGCGCTAATTATAAAATTAGACCGTCGTGGTTTTCTGGAGGTGATGTAACTCTTATTTAGAAGTCTCGGGTTTTCACCATGTGTCAAGTACTGTGAAAGATTCGTAATTTTCTACTCCATCAAACGAAGGCCAAGAGGACTTGGGTGAATTTTGCTTCAAGGCAGCAAATAGATGTTGTGATTTCTGCGAAAGGACAGAAACCCTGACGACCTTTATTGCGATTATTAAAACAACTTCCATGACGGTGTGGGTATATGCTAATTCGAAAACAAGTGTGTATGAAAACTGTCGACAGAAATACCTGGCTTCACATAATGAAACACATCGTTAAGGCAATTAGACCTCCAGAATGTGATTAAGCAATGTAATTACGACACTGTTCATTGCCGTAATTTGGTGTCTTTAATCACAACGCAGCCATCAGCTGCACGCCCATCGACTCACCCTTTGTCCTCCTCACTCTGCTGTCCATATCCAAACATGCTGATGACGCCCAAACAGCAAAAAGAAAAAAGAAAAAAAAGAAACATCTATCATAATCACAAGTTTAAAAAGAACCACTCCACATGCAGTTTATCTTCAAAATGAGCAGAGAAACTAAAGTTGGATATTTAGCAGATTTAAGCACTTGAAACACTTAGGCCAAAATAAGGAGAACATCGTATTTGCAATTATGCAAGACGACCAGAAAACATGTTAAACCCACAATCTAAGTGATATTTTTATTATCAATTTATCTTTGAGCAGATACCTTGTTACTGTGGTGTGAATTACTTATTTTTATTACTTAGTCACAGTTGTCACAGCTAAAGTCTGTATGTGGTTTGAAGGGATTTCAGCACCATGGACAGAGGCAGCAGCTTTAAAAGGAAACATGCACTCTTCTTCTTGTCACTAGCAAACGAAAACTCGATCATGTACTGAAGTTTTGTACATTTTCTGTAATTTTTGGACATTTTCTAGCAATAAGTCTTTTCTTTTAGAACAGTTCTGTTGATGGTGTAAACCTCATGTGCAGAGACTCACAGCTGTATGATAGTTAATCACCTAAATACAAAAAGTGATGATATTTTAAATTAAGTGTGCAGATGATGTCTGAAGAATTTATTCTTGGTGCATGTTATAATATTTTCTTAATGCAAAAGGATTATGAGCTGATAGATTATTTCCATAACATTCCTCTTCTTCTGCAACATGTTAGTAACTTAGAATACATATTTTATTTCAGTGCTTTTAACTGACTTTAATATAACAACTTTAAACATAAAAAACATTAAAATATTCAACAAATTAAACATTTAAAAACTGCTCGTTCTGAATGGCTTCTGCAAAAAGTGAACAATTATGTGAAGTTCTCCGTTTACAACAGCACCTCAAGATTTTTGCTTGTTTCTGAACTCAGCTTTGTGTCTGTATGATGAACAATTCTGACAACAGGGTCATTACGGTGTCCCATTTAATCCCATCACACTCCTAAATGCCTTGAATCTTCACAGAACAGCCCTTAATCAAGAATGGAAATAATTAGGAGACCTCAAAACAGCTCTGGCAGAAAAATCCTGTCAGCAACTCATGTTGGATATCAACTCGTTTAAGGATATAACTAAGATATTTTGAGTTTTAACACAAAAATGCCCTGTTTCCTCTCCTGCTGTTAGAAACCAAGACTTCAAACAAACATTAATTATGCAATATGCATTAATGCACAAATGACTGGAGCATTTAACCCATACTAATATTCACATTAGCCTAGAAGAGTAAATTCCCCAGGGGTGAGACAGAACCATATGCGTGTGGAGAACAGAACACATCATCCAAAGGAAAGCAAAGCACAGCACAAAAATCAGTTCAAACGCAGAGAACATTTTACAACTACCAAGGGGAAAATAATATTTTAGTGAAGTAAGGTGTTCAGCATCGAAAGCCATCATATTTCTCTTGATGTGGGAATTGCCAGATACCCTGTGGTATTCTTCTCATTGTTACAAGCTGGTAAAATGTCATGTACGCACAAGGGCCTGTGAAATGTTATGTTGGTGGGTTGGACTGTGCAACGACACAGCACTCAGAAGTCTCAAGGAAAGACAACACCAGGAGGTTCAAGCTTTTTTTCAGTGGCCACCAACCACAATCTGTAGTCATAACAGGCAACATCGTTTTTATTCATGAGTCTAATAAAGCTAAATCTGTCTTAAAGGCATTTCCAGTGAGATTCAGTACTCCTGAATAAAAGTGGAAGATAAAAAAACACCCCTTTTCATAAACCATAAAATGTCCAATTTACCATATCAAGGGCCAGCAGGGTGCCTATTCATAATGCGGATGTGATGCATGCTAAGGATGATAAACATGAAAAGTCAAAATATACATAACCGTGGTGAATTGAAATGTCCCCTTCATATCAGTAACAAGCAAAACTGAGGCAGTGGATTCATCCATGCTGTGTCATACACTGTGTGTAAAGATATATGTGCTGCACTGGCTGAGGCATCAAATCAACTACTGGGCGGTAATTCACTTTTGTCAGGGCACTGATAGCAATGCATAATGATGTTGTGTTGCGCACATAAAATACAGGCTACGACAAGTGTACAACTCAAGGGTCAATCCTGGTTTTGTTGAGGATAGACCTTTAAACTTGTACTACAGTGGCACAATGATGCTACTTACAACTTAGATTTGTACTGGTCACAGTCACATCAGGTGGATTCCTCTAAAGTTAAAAATGTATCCTAAAGTGCAGCTCACTCCCCACCTCCCTTGCTTGCACTATATGATACAAGATTGTCCAGAGTTATCCAAATTTTGATAAAACTAGCTCCTCTGCTAGATCTGATATCTCAGATAATAACAGTTAAACTGAAAAAGTCGAGCACCCCCCCTGGTCCTGTTCTGTTTGAAAGAAGTTTGCCAGCACTTTTAATTCAAAGTTGACCTGAAAAAGTGTGTTCAGAGAGATACAAGGCTGTGATTTCTGTTTCAGAATCCTGCACAGCTTTAATCTCTCATGACATAATGTATTTTGTATTTTAATTAGTTAATATGCAAGTTCACCAAGTTATTCAAGCCAATTTTCCAGGAATGCTAAACACAATCAATTACATTTCCTGTACACTTCAAGCTGTATTTTTTCCTGGGTGCCTAATGAGCTACCAATTCATTATAGTGAGAATGTTTTTTCTCTGAGGCAGCATTGAGGTCAGGTAAACATATGGTGGTGTGTTCAGCTCTGAAAGCTCTAACACGCTACAATAAATGACATAGTAATGTGTGATTATCATCTCATCTGGAATATATTGGTTAGTAACATCTCTAATATTCCAACTGCCTCCATATTAATCAGATTAAAGTCCCAATCCCCTAATCCCTGTTTACCGATGGCCCTGTCTATGTGCCGTAATCTGATGTTCTTTTATTCCTCTGGGATTAAAATGTCATAACAGAACACTGTAATTTGTTGTGTTGTTGTGGAGAGAGCAGGCTCTGTTGCTGTACGCTTCACAACATCTCACTCTGGTTTTAAGCAAAAAAAAAAAAAAAAAAAAAAAGGGGAATGGAGAAATATGCTCTCATTGGGCAAATATTTGTTCTACATAAATCAAATTATGAGTGTTGTTGGGAGACAATTTGATTTGCTGATACCCTGTTTTAAATTTTTTTTAGAAATAAGCATGCTGAGAGAAATGCATAAATGTCCATCTCACTTAAATCAAACATATATGTTTTAAAATTTATCACATTTTCATTATATTTTATCAGTAACCGTTTATATGTTATAATACCACAACACAAAAATAACTTTTTTTGATTGTGTTGTATTTGAGGCTCCTAAAACAGCTATGATCTTTCCATTTGTGACCACTCAGATTATGTCGCACTGTTTTATTAGAGTGGATGTAGAGACCACGTGAACAACACAATACTTAACTGCGCTCACAGGCAAAGCTTTACACTTAAAACTAAAAGCAAACACAACTTGATGTGAATTTTAAAGCTAATTCTCTAAACTGTGCTCGCTATCTGGCGTGCGTGTGCGTGCTTGCGTGCAGTTTGTGTGTGTGAAAGTGATCACTTGTCCTGATCAACATGCAGATCCTGACTCAGGGTTCATTAAGGCAAGGTGGATTTCATCTCTAATCTCTGATATTCATTAACACTGGCTTCTACATTAAAGACATGAGGATGACACAATGACAGTGTAGATCACTGCTCATCTTATACACACATACACGCTCTTAATTTGTTGTTTGTCTGACTCACACACACACACACACACACACAGATCTTGAGACAAATGCAAGGCCTGAGCAGTGGAGAGTTGTAAGTAAAGCTATAAAGACCTACTATCAAATGTAGCCTGAGTTGTGTGTTGTGATACTGACAGCTACTTGTTTACTTGTTCAAACAACTATTCATTACCTCATAGCTGGACAGGTTTCTAATTAGAGTGTAATCTGGAGATTAAAATGTACTACAAACACAAGGTCAATATTATACTGTAAACAAAGTCATAAAATAGTCAAAACACTGAGGTTAATTACTGAATTACAATCAGCTGCATCCATTCTGGGAATGTGGAAGAATTCATAAAGAGGATTTCAATCTAAAATGTGAAAGGAAAAAAAACAGATCTGTTACTCTCAATCTCTGCTACTAGAGCATGAAACCTCGGCCATTAGTGTAACACTTGCTTGGCTGATCTTCCTGATGTGCTGAGCACTACTCGAGGCTTCAGTGTATCTGTCTGAGAAGAGGTCTTTAACAGCCATGAATGCCAAGCATGGGGGAGGCAGGCCAGGCCAAGCGTAACCACGGTGGCCCAATGTCCTTGGCTCCTTGGCGGCCTTCACCTCACACTCCCTGCACAGTGAATTTTATGGCTAATTTCCGGCAATTTATCCTGGCACTTTCAGAGGAGAGATTCCTGCGGGAATAATGTGCATAATTTGCATAAATCATCCTGATAGAATGCATATCAGTATGTAACCCCCAACCCCCCACCCCCCGTCTGATGCTGCAGCATTTATTTTGTAATCAAAACTGACTCTTTTCCACCGGCGGATACACAAGAGCCATGAAAAGGGGGTCTTAGTTTAGGCGAGTAATTACAAAGGGATGATACACAAATACAGAGACTTATAGCTTTCTCAATACAAATAAATATTTCTGAAAAAACTCACTCAAGACTTTGATCTGGAGCATTCGGTATTAAAATACAGCAAGCAAAAAATAATATTTGATAAACATACATTTCTACACAAATCTCACAAACTAAATCACAAACACTACAAATCCAATCATGTCCTCACAAACTACATCCTTTAGGATCAAGTTTTCTCAATCTCAAGACCAAAAATTCCTCTAATGTTTTTTTTCTTTGTCTTGTGTTTTCACACTGAGCTATAAACCATAGTTTGGTATACAGGCCTGTGTTCAAAAGCTCCCTCTGTGTTTGAAACCAATTGTCTGAGGAGAAGAGATGGGGGGTCAGTGCACGGCATCCCCCCCTTGCTGTGATTTAATTTGACATACAGTGAGAATGTGCATATTCTCTTGTACTGTCTTCGTTACTATAATCAGCCGCAGTCAAGTTGACTTTGTTGGTCGAGGAGGTGTGAGACGAAAGCAGGGAAATGGTGCACTGTGAAAGGATGAGGTTCTGGATTTCACTGCATTCGGAGACACAAGGCACACAGCATGATGGAAATACTACACAACACGCAAGCTGCATGAGGAGGTAGTGGGTTAACTAATCGGAGCAGACACATAGACAAAACATTGCTACATGGGGAAAGAGCACTGGACTCGTTACATGCATTAGATTTTGTGACTGATGGGAAAGAAGTGGAAGTGTGTGTGCTTGAGTGTGTGCATTTTAGAGAGGGGGCCGTCATCGGAGTGAGCAGTTTTGTGTTGCCATACTACCAGGTTCTTCCACTGGCCCTTATCCCAGAGTCTCAAGATCTCAGATGGTATCACTGGTGACAACAGGACAGTCATCCGCTGGGTGGACGTTAATCACAATAATACAGGGCAGGCTAATCACGACTCACTGATCAAGCGCTAAATGACATGCCTGCCATACCCACTGTAACCAGCCGGCTGCAGTGGGATTCACACACCAAGACTAGCCCTTTTTTGGGGGGAGGTGGGCAGTGGTTATGAGAGTGGTGCACAGCCATCCAGACAATAATTACTCAATGACTGTGGTCACATTAGGGATCAGTCAAAACAGATTAATTTCAACTGATAGCATTGGTCCCTCCTAAATGCAGATTTTCTTAATAAGAGTGAAATTGTGTTGCTGAGAAACAAGACTGTGTGTGGGGTATGGTAGGCCTTTCACTAAATACCCAGAGACCCCGAGAATTACCCAGAGCAGAGAGGACAGCATCTGTTTGTATGCTTGTGCCGAGCAAACAAGGCAATTTAGAGAACACCAAGGGAGCAGCTAATAAACACAACCTTATTCCCCCTTCTTCCTACACCTGGCTCTGAATATTGCTGCGCTAAAGTAAGAACTCATGTCCGTGTTTCTGTGGGTTGTAATGCCAAAGCCTGGTTGACCTGAGCAGGAAGGTTGCTTGTATGTTTTTGCAAGTGAGAGAGAGCGTGTGTGTGTGTTTGTGTGTGTGTGTGTGTGTGTGTGTGTGTGTGTGATTATGCGTCTCATACATCTGCATGAGCAATGTGTGGCATGCATGTGCAATCATTCATCATTGTACAGTGAGAGACATGCCAATGCTGCTGGGGAATGGCAGGTCTGTGTCCCATCACACCCTGGTGTCTTTGTCTTTACTGCCAAAGCTGCGCCAAAATGACTGCCCTGGATACCTGGCATAGAAACAGTACTTTCCTGTATGCAAAGGTGTATGAATATTGGGCTGGCTGAGACTGGATTTCTCCCACATGGATGTTAGTTACAATGGCTTAATAGCATTTGTCCTTCCACACATTTCACCTGTGAAAAAGTGCAAAAAATGATGTTGGCACCTGTGGTTTCAAGATACTACATTTACCACAGTAAGAATATTTTTACATTTTTGTCTGATAACCTGTGTAAACATGTCTTTCATGTATAGTCCTAGTTTCCTTGCTCATCCAGTTGCAGTAAACATGCTCTAATGAGACCTGCAGCTTTGCTCGCCACCACCACTGACTCTGATATGTAGCCAAAGTGACACGCAGAGAAAAAAATGCATCAGACCAGACACAAAATGGCCGTCCAGTGCCAAACCCCGCCTTGGCTTTCACTTCATATCACACCACAGGGCCTGGCTGGGGACTGAAAGCTTTACAGGAGAAAAAATGTACAGTTTTCTGTCCACATCTGTCACAAACTGGTTTACATAGGTTTCGTGTTCTTCCACAATGATCACGTGTAGTCATGTTTAAATATTTCCACATTTCTTTAGTATAAATGATTATGCAATTTTAGAGATAATTTGTTTGATCAGAGCTCATTGAGTGCAGTCATATCTACTGTGTTCCAGTTTGCCCTTCAACTATGAGCTCTTCAAGGTCTCCTCACCCCTCATGTCACTCACCTGGCAAGCTCAGAAAGCAGCCCACATTCTATCAGCCTTTGAGCCTTCAAGCCAAGAACATCCTGGAACAAAAGAGTGGGTGAAAATAAGTGCAAAAGGGAAGATTAATCTGAGCTATTACATTGATTAGATTTCCATAATGCTAATTAAAAGATGTTAGGACATGGGCCTAGCCAAGGATCAGTGTGTGCTAATGAGGACCAATAGGCCTCTGTAATCTGTGCTGTAATGAGAGTGGTTTAAATGTAAAGTTTGCCGGGTGCAGAGTGGGGAGGTGGGTGGTTGGATGTGGGGATGGAGCAGCAATTCTGGAAAACCAATCCTATACTGTCATTATGACCAGTAATGATGAGGATTCACTGCCCCGGCAAAAAGAGAGAAATAAAAATAGGATGAGAGAAAGCAAAGAGAAATTCAATTATACTAAAGGGATTTTGCACAATAAAAACATTTTATTATTAGACAATTAACGGGATGGTGTAATGGCTGAAGGTCACATACCCCCTTGACTTGTATTACGATAAGGCCTATGTAAAGTAACAGGGCAATATCTTTTAATGGGAAACTAGTTTTACACACCTACTGCTCCTTCCCTCTTGCTGTTCGCTCATGTTTTATGATTTGCAGACATACTGTACACATAAAGATTATTATTATACATACATTAAGTCCAAAACTCAAGGACATTCAGTTTATTTCATATTACAAACAAAACAAAACCTCACATTCTAGATACAGGAGCCTACAAACGTCAGAACAGTTGCTGATTTTTACTCCGTCAAACAGCTAATCAATTAATTGAACAATAGTTTCAGCTCCAATTATCTATTAGTTAGACAACCAACTAAACACAGAAGGAGAAATATCTCAGCATGAAAGAAGGGATCAATCTACAGCTAAAGGAAATAGCAGAATAATACAAACCAGGCAGTTAAGGAGTCGAAATGAGAAAGGTAGTTGCTTATTCAGTGGATGATCATTATTAGCAAATGAGTCTTGACAGGTGCACCCCACTCATTTCCAAATTAGAGCATATCACTATAATCACCCTGCTAATTTATCACAAATAATGAGTTGTGTTGATAATGGGCTGATAAATATCACCCTAATGGTTCTCACTGTTTATGGCTTCAGGTGTGCATGTAGAAGCAGGTTCAAATAAACATCACCGTCTTATCGTATCTTCACACTTACATATACAAATCCCAAGACTTTATTAGCTGTTCGACATCAGGCAACAGGCTCACAATGAAAACGTTAACATGCTGACGTAACGCAAACATTTGCTTGCACTAAACACAAAGTATTGCTAAGCTAAAATGTTATTAGTTTTTATGACTGTTAGTAGTTTAAAGGAGGCTGGATGATTACATGATTAAAGTTTTAAAAAATTATGGTGGCGGTGGTGCTAGTGAGGACATTATCAGAGTTGCATTCTTTGTGCAGATGAAATTTCAAAGCAATTACATACAAATGTACAAATACAAAATTTGGGAACTATGAATGTCTGTAAAAAAACAATTAAATGCATCTAAAAAACATTTCAGTATGCATGTAAAAATACTAACAAAGCATAACTTTGACCTTCATTTTTCATGTTTAGACTTTCAAACAGCTTGCTAACTTGCTTTACTGATGACACACAGCATTATGAGGCACCAGCAAGTGAGAGTTGTTTGTTTAACCGAGCTGGGAGCCTAACATCCCAACCTGCCCTATTGTGCAGAAAAAAAGAGGCTGAAATTACAAGTGTGTGCTGATAGGCTATAAAACCATGTCATTTAATGCCCCCTCTGGCTCCCCCTCACCATGGCTCTGTGGTCTACTCACCATTAAGCCAATTCATCACCTCTTCAGAGAAGGCCATGAGACAGATTCAGTCTATCAGCCACTCTCTTCAGGATGTGGTTACCATTCTGATGACCAAGGATTTCTGCCATATTAAACATGGATGTGAATGCTGAGGCCTAAACAATGACATTAGAGAGCTGCCCAAAGCAAAACAGTTCTATATTGAAAATAGAAGTTCAAAAAGTGACGGTAATCATATCAGAAATTAAAATATAAAAACATTGATGTAGCACTGATGTAAGATTTGGTCTGCTACTTGAAGCCGGTTGCATGATATGTCACTTTTCTAATGACCTTTGAGAAACGAACACGGATTTGCATTTTTGGTCCCTGCTGCTGTAATGAAAAAGGTAGAGTGGAGCATATTTCACTGGGCCTGTCAAAGCCACTCACGCCCCTCTGCAAAGCATTCAGGAACTTCATTCCATCGCCGCCCGTTCTCACGGCCACAGTACAAAATTGACTCTGACAAAATTAGCAAACCTAGACTGTTTGGACACATTCCCAATATAGTGGGTTTCTCTTTTTTTCAAAGCACAATCAAGCCCTGGAACATCAAATGTGAAGTCTCCTTGAAAGTTGTTCAGTCTCTCTGGTGCCAGTGCATCTATAGATTTATGTAATCACAAGCTTGTTAGGGAGATTTCTCAGGCCTACTGACAGTGACGTGCACTGGTGGTTGGCAACGGTGACATCTGGGAAGCACAATCCTGCTGCACCACCACACAAAAGCAATTAAAGATCTATATTCCCAGACAGGTCTGGACTTTGTTTCATGGTGGAGGGATACATGCGGTTTAATGTCTTTATTAATATGACAAGCATGTCCCATACACTGTCTTCGAATGACAATCAAGGGGTCATCATGAAAAGGGGGACAACAATCAGTGAAATCGTTTTCTAAGGACAAGACTACGGTGACAACCCAGCGCATCAAAATGCATTTTCTGAGTGAACTGTTCTGAGGATGAAGAAAATTTGTCTAAGAATATAAATTAAAGACCACACAGGATTTTTAACAAGCAGAATGTAAGGCCAGTTATTACCACTTATGGCTACTCTAAGGTAGCAGAGCAGGATGATTAATTAGAAATTAAGTCAGTTTCAGTTGGACAGGCTCATCTCAAACACACACACACACACCACTTACTCTTCAGCATTAAATTAATTTCAACTGGCTAAAGTAATTAGTTCAGTCTATTAATTACTATAATCACCCATTATCATGTTGGCCTTCATTTTAACATGTTTCATTGATGTAACAAGCCTGTAGCAAATCTGTTTCCAGAGGATATTCTCTGTTTGAGTTTTAATTATACTGTAATTAAAGAATAAGGCTGCTGTTTTATAAAAAAACAAAATCAACAATGTATTTTATCTTTCTATTGCACTAAGCAAAAGAAAACATGTGCTCCTAATGATGGAAAGCTTTAAAAAGTGGAACAAATATGATTCAATTTTTTAAAAGGCATTTTCATAAACAGCTGTGCAGTGTTACCCAGCCCTCACATTAAATGGAAAATATTAGTCTGTTTCAAAAGAACTCACCCAGCTTCTGTCTTCTTCTTAAACCCTTCTCCAGATACTTCTTTCTAATAACAGTTCTTATATTTGCTGGAAAGTGCTTTTTATCAACTGGAGTAATTCAAGCATTTCTTGGGATCTATCAGCTGCGGAATAAAAAACAATTGATGTATTTCCAGCAGAAAGATGCTATATATGTGACTGCCTCAAAAACTATAATGTCAATGTTAATTCAATCCTGTGTCCTAAAAAAAATTTTTTTCTATACAACTAAACTGCAACAACAAAACAACAAAGCCGGTTCTGTAGGAATGTAAAGAATGTAATTTTTAGGGCTGGTTAATTGGTGTGGAACGTATCATCTAGTGCAGTGGTGTGGCTCAGTTACAACTTTTTAATCATTTTTGGATTAATTACACCGAGGACTACCAGGCTTTGGCTACAAAAACAGTACTTATTAGTAGGATAAATGAACTTTTAATAGAATATCAGCAGCCTTATCCTTTCAGAAAAAAACACACAAGTAATAAATAAATTTGACTGATTGTTTCCTAGATTTGAAGTTGTCCTTTATATGAATCTGTTAAACATAAGACACCTATCAAAACTGAGGTAATAGGTGGCAGGACCCTTATAAGGAGGCCCTCAGAAATAAGTATGGGCCTGAGAAGATTGGGTTGGGTGCAGTAAACAAGGCTACCCCGCTGCCCAGCTGTGAAGGTGACACGGGAACGCTACACGCAGAACAAGCCCTTTTGATTAATCACAGGATATTTACTAGCCAGATCTAATCAAGGACCGCAGGATCATAGGCTACATCATACACGGCCCAGGAATTTACACAGCAGAGTTAACCTGTCACCTGCTACTGTCCTCCTCCGTACATCTATAAACACTGTGTGTATAGGTTGACTAGCAGTTACACGCTGCAGGTAAGCACCCTGAAATAGCTCCAGAAGTGATTGTTTTATTTCTGCTGAAACAATATAACCTGCAGTCAGATGCTCAACACATGTCGTTTGATATAAAACCTTATGGCAGAGGGGAGAAAGAGCCATTTATCTCAAGGTGGTCGTGGTAATGGGATACAAGAACGTGAGCAGTTTTCCCAGTAAATAGACCACAGCACAGTGTGGAGTAGCCTGTCCTGTCATTCTGTAGCAGTGGGACAGTTATTCCTGAGGAGAAAATACACCAACAACACCAAGAACTAATACAAGATTAGATCTCCGATGGTTTATCATATGATTTTTGTAATAAATGCAGCATATAGTTGATTCTTAATTTTCAGCTAGGAAGCAGTGCTTGTGAGTTTTAGGCTTTTAGAAAGGATTTTACTATCATTGACCTTTCCAAGAGTCACACTGCTTTTTCAGACATGCTAGTGCAGTCATCTCTGGTTGGTGCATCCACCATTTTGGGCAAGAATTAAATATTTTAACAACAAACACTACTGACGGATGCACAGACAAGAAAATCACTGCATATGGTTTAAAAATAACTAGTACTAGTACGTCAGAAAAATCAATTATGTTTTAAATAATGGTTAATTGGACGATTTCCGCTGTTTAATTCACTGTAGCCAACACAGATGGGAAATTGTACGTTTCATTCGTAAAAAGATGTCTGAACTGTAAGAAATGGATAAAGACATAACCTTTAGCGTGACCTGTACACTGTCTTTTGTCATTAGCACTTCTATAGAAGAGACAGAGGCAGCCCCGCCGTGTTTATGACGAGGTGAGGATAAAGTGTGGCCTGCACTACTGTGTCGCCTGGAAAATGTCACTCCACGGGGGGGAAGTCTCAGTTCAAATAGGTTAAAGATAACCTTGACAACACTGACAGATAAAAGGAAAATTCACACACAAAATACAAAAAGTATCACGACAACAATATTTGTCTTGTATCTTTCCTTTGTCTTCCTGATTGTAGTGAATTGCTTTTGTCTCGTAAACACAAACGTGATGATTAATTGAGGTGAAAAACTTTTTTGTGTTGCATTGTCAACGTTCTGTCATGTTTAAGCAATAGGTCACTTAGAGCTATTGAGCCAGATCTCTACTGTGTGAGTCATGGATAAAGAGTTAGTAGTCTATTGGATGAGAGCATTTCGTGAGTCTCGCTTTCTCCCAGACATTTCCTTCGAGTGATGATTCACATTAGATGCTAGGAGGAAGAGTAATTTCTGTGTCACATCCCTTTAGCCCGACCTTGCTGACGATCGCCACAATGAGGGCGTTCTCACTAAAAATTCATCACATTTGCCTTTTTAATGGCATCCTGCAAGCCTCTGCCAAGAATTCACAATCATCTCCCTACTATTGTGTTGTTCCTGCATCACTGGTGGTGATTACTTGATTTCAAGGAGTTTATCAATACTTAGATCACCCCTCTGGCTCCTATTTCTTAACCGTTGACACTACAACACTCAATCAGCGAAACAAGATATGCAGCACTGGATTTAAAGATCAGAAATATGTTTTTAGATCAACTGCGGTTGTTTGACAACATTTGCAATGTACAAGAGCAAACACTAAGAAATGATAACAAAATTAGAAAATTAGATCTCTTGCCATCTTTGCTGTAGTTTGAAAATATAATAATGTGCAAACCTGGAATTTGACATATCATATATCATGATACAACATCAGCTTCTGGAATATGACATTTTTTCTTAGTCTTCTGTGACAATAAACCACAATTTCTGTGATTTTTAAAGATGCTACATAGATGTTGGAGCCAACATGTTTAACGGACAATTTATTAATAATGAAAATAATTTTTAGGAGCAGCTCTATAAATTAGTTTAAGCCTCAGCTTTTCCTGTCATCAAATATTCAGACTTGTAATTCCTTGTGAGTGAGAAGGCCTTTAAAAATGACTGGGAAACAAAACACTTGCGGTAAAACAATGTTCTGAGAACATTCTGTCAGATTCCTGTCTTTTTTACAGATTTCATCACTGAGTTGCTGTAGCATAAATGCTTTAAAACACTTTGACATAACATGCTGCGTCCAGAGACCCTCTGCTTCTCAATAATTAATCCACAGTATGTTCCGAACAGCTGTCTTCCTGCAAGTTTTTTCTTTTCTTTTCTTGCAAGAAGGTTTATTGTCGCATCTCTCTAAGTCCTTTTTTTTTTTTTTCTTTAAATAAACAGCATAGGTTTTAGATAATTCACATGGTTCTCATCACAACATCAACTGACTAATCAGTGGTGCTCAAATTTGCAACAAACTACTGTGACTGGCCAAGAGGCAGACACAAAGTTAAGACCACCCCCCTTCGTTGCAGCCCCCGCCCTTCGTATTTAATTCAGAGGTTGTGGATTTCTTTATGATTGCAACATCTGTTTGGTCACAGTGCCAGCTCCCTCTGTCAACCACCCTCTGTTCAAATATTCCCGACTTGACCCTCAAGAGCCACCGACATCACAGCACTGGGTGCTGCTCAAACTTCACTGGGACCAGACACAAAGACACAAGACAGGTGCCTGCTACAACATCTGGCTCACAAACCTGCTCCACCTATGCAGATCAGTGGTTTTGTTGTTCGGACAAGCCAAGTGAAGTTTGCATCAGAAAACTGACAGGGATACTGGGGATGTGCATATAATGATTAAGAAGATCTTGTATCATCACTTTCAATTGTAACCAGGCACCTCAGTATTACTGATATCTTGTAAATATCTGCAAAATATTTGTTTTTCATGCAACTTTAATCATCATCATATTATCAAATATGACAAGTAAAAATAGATCTGGCAAATTAACATAAAATGTTTAAACAAAACAATAGAGATGTCAGGCGACTTAATATGACAAACCTTCGGAGCAATTGCAAATGTGATTTAGTTACTTAGGCCTTTGTAAGATTACATTATTTTATTGCCAACAAATCCCAAAAGCCATCTCTCAAAGCAACTCTCTACCCCAAGCCCCGTTTTTCATACTGAGGATGTTGGATTACAAATACCTGGATAAAAAAGATTGTTAATGCCCTAAAACAACTGGCCACTGTAATTTTTTATCATAAGTTATTCAACAAGAAGAAACAGAAACAAATGCATTTGTTGGTGACTTTTTTCAGCTGTGGATTTATTTACATTTGGCGCCCTAGTGAGTATTTACAGCAGCCGGATGGCACAGGCAGGATGGATTCACTATCAACTACGTTACCCATGTTTGTTGTAATGATGGAAGATAACACCAGTGTTTTAAATTATTTTTAGACAACATTAGAGCTTTGCGCTACAGAGGGACAAGATATTTCAGACATCCACTACACACTTTAGCACCACTTTTGTTGGTATGGTTTTGACTAAAACCGACCGACATGGAAGGAAAGGTATTGTTATGCTACAGCTTCCATACCGTTTCTAGAGATATGGCGATACAGGTTTACCACATCTGACATGCAGCCTGTCAACATTTATGTCTGATCAAAGCATTTTGTCTGGTTTTCTACGAGTGATTCTTGTTGTCAGAGACAGTGGAAGTGGTGGGGTCTATTAACAGATGCTACCCACTGACCTTAGAAAACATGGCGGAGGGGCCAGATGTTCAGGTGACCTCACAACCTTGGAACCAGCTGATGTGGCAGTGATGGAGATGGGTACTGGCAGAAGAAACTGATCTAGTAGCATAGAGGCCCCATTTTTCCCACTATTTCCTGTGTTGGTCTTTACCCCCAAAACTGGGCAGTCCTGGAAGGCAGGGAAAGATGGAGGATGGATGAAGAAAAATATGTAAACACAGAAGAGAAAAAGAGACAGAGAGAGGGAGGGAGCACTGGTCAGTGGTGCTGACGGTTGTCACAGATGTTGAGTTCAGCACAAAACTCTGCCAGAAGCCATCATGTCAAAGCTAAGTTAGCTGAATGAACAAGAACAACTCCAGGCCCTGCCACTTTAAATCTCACTCAAAATTCAACAGCTGTTTCTTGAACGAATGCAGATGCAAAATAATGATAATAATACCTACTTACAGTTCCTGCTTATCAGTAAACAATCCTTCTTGACCACACCCTGTATACACGGTGTATAGCATTAGTGCTGCATTGCAGTAGCTCTTTTGGAGATTTAATTTCAGACTGAAATGTTTTTGGCAGCCATCGTCAGAGAAAAGTAGTGATTAAAAAATTTTTTTGTGGTCTAACAGAACTGTAATGCAGTGATTTAAAAAATGTCTTCATTCTTACAGTCCCCGTTTCCCTTTAATTTTGCAAAGCTGTAACACAACAACAGTGAGTTTATACAGCTGTCAGAAGCATAGCATCATTGTAATATATATCTACTGTGATGCAGTTGCTTCAACATCATTTCTCCTCAAATCAACGCCTGCACTTGTCTATTCTGGCATCTGAAATTCTTAACATTTTGACTGGGTGCATCTTGGCTCCAAGCATTGTCACTCAGCTCAGAGAATGTCTTTGTGCCAAGGCCACAGCCTGTGACGGTTTTCCTAGTGACAGATGAGCATGTCAACATGTTTGTGTGTGTCTGTGTGTGCGCACGTGTGAAAAAAAGAAACAATAGGCTTTTTAAGCAGGTTATTCAGTCAACATGTAAGGGATAGTATCATGCATGCAACTTAATAAACATTAACACTAAATAAAAACAAATGCACATAGCCATGTGGGGGATAAACACAGAATCACTGCAGTGTCTTCTCAAACACTGCTTTTTTTTTTCTTCTTTTTTTTTAACCGACTTGGGTACACAGTACTTGGCCTCACACAGATGGACTGATAACACTCATTTGTAATTGCGTACTGAAAAACACAGTTATATAAACATTGTGATAAACTGCATATTCCTAGACACATTAATAAGCACATATGCAGCATATTGTTATTTATCCTAATAATTACCCTCATCTATAAGAGCATAAACTAACAAAATAACTCCAAAAGAGAACCAAGGCTTGTGGATCTAAATCTGTCTGTCCTGTCTCCAGGCCTGTTGGCAAAGGGCAGCTCAGCTGTAGCAGGCAGATTGTGTGAATAGTGGACTACGAACATCTCTCCACAGGCCACACCAAGGTGTCTAATCCAGGAAACACTGTGAACACACACCCTGTGGGCTCCCACAGTGCAATGCAGTCTATGTCCCAGAACACACTGCAACAAATCTTCCATTTAAGTTCTTAAAATACTTGAAGACTTCGCTTAGGGAGCAGTTTTATTTAATTTAATAGGCACAAATTAATTTGCATCAGGACTTTAAAGGCTGTGTCTGAGACCAAATGATTTCATAAGATTGTAAAAAAAAAAAAAAAAAAAGCCTAGGTACCAAAGCAAGTATTTTTGAACATAGCAAGATATGAAATTTACACCACTGTGAAATTTGAATGTTATCATCTGCACTAATTCCCCTAAAAAATATATTGTATTATTCAGGTGACAGGTGAGGAAATTTGTATCTATTAATTAGTATTCTAATACTCACAAAAGTAACTGAAGTCAACAATTCAGCAAAATTCAAAGCGAAAAATGATTAATGGCACATTATGTCCAAACCCTTCATGTTTCAGAGGATTTCTGAATATTTAGTAAAGATGTATGGATGCTTGTGATATTATTTTGGAGTTTTATTTAAAAAATATTCACTGTGATAAATTTATAGATAATGCATTTACACATTTCACTATTTACCTGAAGAAATATTGCCAGCTTGCCTAGGAGTGTGTCTGCTGTCCAGCACCTGTCATATCGGCTGAGTGTCACCCACATCACAGGGTGTCGCGAAATGACAGCTCCCAATGTCTGCAAAGACGAAGCCTCAGGAGGGAAAGACACAGGACGGATCGAAATTTAATACTCCCAAGTATATCAAAGTGACTCCTGTCAGCATTTCATCAAATCGGAGAAACGGGAACTGTTCATTTTTACAGCTAAGAGTTACAGTAGATGGTGAAGGGGGTTTTCTGGGGAAACAGGGTGGTAAGGTGAGTGGTGTAAATTATGTTGGGCGAATTGCAGGAAAAATGATGACAATTAAAAGCACCCTGTCAACCATCACCCTTTCTTTTGAGACAGAGAGTCAAGTTGAAGGGAGACTTTTGAGACAAAGAGACAGTGATCTTGAAAAATCTAATTTATTTATACAAAAGCCAAAGATGCCCATATGACCCTCAAGTAAAACTGTGACTCTACTACTAGCAGTGTTGCCTGTATGGTGAAACACACCTATGATCTCAGTTCAGATCTTCTGAGGACATCTCATTCATCACTTGCCTTTTTCTGTGAATTTGACATACATTTTTTTGTAATGTAATGTAATGTATGATAACCATTTTTGTAGCAAAGCAAACAAATTACAAATAAAACATGATACAGTAAGTACATAACACAAAATAACATTGACAGTTACCATGGGCAAAGCCTTTTTACCTAGGCAGCCTGAATAAACAACAGTTTGTGTGTATTTGCTTGTACAGGCCTACAGTCCTATAAGATACAGATACGACTTGTGCAGCGATGACAAATATTAGAGCCTTGAGGCTAAAAGAATCCAAGGCAACCAAAATCAGTTTTTTGTCCTAGGGTCAAACCCTGAACTGCACTGTGGGCCACTTCTGATTTCAGCACTAACTGGTGTAACGCAACCAGCCATGCATTAGCATTGGCCCTCCAGTTAGAGCAGGCTCTTAGGATCCTGTCACCCGAACTTATCATATACTCACCCACATACACACACACGCCTAGACACATACTACAAATATGCAAACGTGGAAGAAGCAGCTCATTTTCTGCAGCAAGTATGCACTGATCTTTAGAACAAATAGAGCTCTTTCTATCTCAATCTCCAATTCTCTCTGAAGCACACACATGCACTAATGCTTCTCAATAACACAGGAAACATAATATAACCCTGTTCAGGCCACTGAAACCTCTCCACAGTCTCCACTGGGCACCCATGCACACACAATAACTAGTAACACAATTTAAAAGACTGAATCTCCCTGTTAAAGCAGGCGGCCCATCTCCATCACCACTTAGAGGGGGGCCCGAGCTAGCATACAAAGTTCAACAACTGTGAAGAAGGAACTATTAAAGAGGACACACAAAGCAGTGACCTTGACTGACAAGTGCTCTTCATTCTGGCCATAAACAGCAGTGGGGCCTGATAAGTGTTCATCGGTGCGGGGAGTAATGACCTATCCGTCAGCAGCGGTTGGGCTGTGTGAGGTAGTATAAATGGAACATACATAATGTACAGCAATAATACCAGCGTGCTCACAGCCTAATGTATTATCATTATTCTTGGGGACCAGGGTTTTTTTTCCCTCCCCTAACCCTGCGTAGTGTGTCTCAGCACGGTGGGCAAAATGCCTTGCAGCCACGATAATTTCATTCTAATCTTTGTTCCATATTATAATTTTCATGGGCAGAAATACACCGGGAACCAAAGTTACGTTTATGTCAAGGGCTAAACAGAACACAGGCCATAACTGGAGGTTTTATGTGACTGTATAACGGCCCGTTCTTAGAGCACCGGTCAATTTATAATAAGAATAGAGAAAGATGTAAATTTATGTGTGATGGGCCATCTCAAACAACATCATTACATGCTGAACTAGCCTCTGATTGGACGGCTGTGTATATACTAGACACTCTAGACCTGCCTAAAGAGAATATCCAAAAATTCAGTGTCCAAATATATGATATCCAATTTTACAAGAGGTACAGGAGCTGTAACATTTAATTATTTCACGATATTCATATGTATT
Organism: Sandelia bainsii; assembly: GCA_032362345.1. Lineage (NCBI taxonomy): Eukaryota > Metazoa > Chordata > Actinopteri > Anabantiformes > Anabantidae > Sandelia > Sandelia bainsii. The sequence goes on from JAUMHL010000013.1 coordinate 22,882,667, forward strand.
GCAAGCCAATTGAAAGTCAGAGTGCACCTGCAGAAAAACTCTGAAAGTGTGGAAAAGAAAAGAAGATTGGCTGTGGCGCCATCTTGGAAGGCTGTGTCCAGTCTTTCTTGATATGAACTATGGTAGCCTTTATGCAAGGCTAAGCTAACCAGGATGATGGCAGCAGCAGCTTCATATTTACCAAACAGAACAATGATCACTCACTTACCAAACTATGTCTTTAATCTTCTGTTATCTGCTGGCTGTCAGTCCCATCCTATATTTCACATAGTGCATGGAGGAGCTCATTGTTATCATGTATATAAGACAATATGAAAAAGCACAAAAGCTAAATATTTAACAAAATTGACCCAAGATGGATAAGAAATACCTTGATACCACTCCAGCATATCAGGGCACCTTAATCTTTAGCCCAAATTAAAACAAACACACACACACACACACACACTTAGTCATCAGGAGTAAAAATAGATGTTCAAGTTCCACACAGACAGTCTTTAAGATTTAAGATCTCTCTAAAAATCTGTAAATCTGTTTACTTTTTTTTAAAAAGACCATTATTGGAAACTTCCCCCACACCTCACAAGCATAAACATAAAAGAACACAAAAAATATGAAATCCTAAAATACTACCTAGTAATAGCTAATCCAGTCTGGACCCAATACTGGTTGTGCTGAGAGTAATCATGTAACACCATTAATTAACAGGCATTTCTAAGACCTCCCACACACATACTGCCTCAATATCACAGCCAGTGTCCTTATCCAAAACTCATCTCTGCTCATCAAATTGAAGGAGCTACTATACAACCAATAATCCCATAACACCAACTGCCTATTATAGGAATGTATTGTTGGAATATAAAATGCAAATTCATAAAATGCATCAGAAATATAGAAATAATATATTTCATGGAGAGTTATTACATTATTAATCATTAAAACATAATTAAAACAAAAATTAATTGACATTGGTCATTCAAATGACAGTACAGTTGTGATTACTTTACTAACATGGTAATATGTTAGCCTTATTGAGTGTTGTGAATATTGCGTGCAACCCCATCTCGTCTCTCCCAGGTATCCCTACAGAGCCAAGGAAAAATGAAGGATGCTTCTAAAGCTTGGAGACAGTAATCTTCCCTGTGGAGGTCAAATCTAACATGGCAGGTTAGTGTCTGTGGAGATTGACAGCCTGGAGAAATACTGCTGCCAGGCACCCACAACACACAGTGACAGTAAACACCTCCCAGGAAAAAGGCTGGTTACCAACCCTTATAGAGCGACTGTCAGAGGGTGCTTGTTGTCAGAGCTACTGCTGACTCTGTCAACCTATCTCTATCATATATCAAAAGCATCTCAATCATGTGAACATCAAACTCACCCAGGAAGTATACTGATCCAACCTGTACTTCATCAGAACTGGTTGCAGAAAATCATCATTCTTTCCATCACTGGGACTGATGAAATTCTACAGACCAAATAACTGATCAGAAAATAACAAAATAATTTTTTTTTAATCTAAACTGCTTATGTAAAATCAAACATTTTTTCATGACCATATTATGTTTATTGTATTTACATGACATAGGTGGTGTTTATCTTTAAAAGTCAAACAGAACAAACAGGAATTTTAAAGAAAACACTGCGGTAGAATTACCTATAAAAACATACAGCTGAAAAAAACAAACACTTAATCTATTGTTTACTGCAGTTGAACAGAAATTGTAATGCAGTACAGCAGACCACTAATTGCATGAAATATGTTATCTTACAGGCTTGTGCTGTCTGCCTTTCATAAACAAAGGCTGACAGATCATGCCCTCAACCAGTGACCCTGCTGTGAGCATATGCACTAACGCAAGGTCACACTGGAGACTGGCCACATGAGGAGAAAACAGCCATCCAATTTGCCTTGCAAGCCCAACGTAGACAAACTATTGATGTAGTCATCATGCCCTACAAATAAAATGTCAGTGTGTTAAACAGGGCCCTTTTTTCATTAGCAGCTCTAATAAATATCATTTCTATTAAATAGAGGATTCGCTTTTATGTCTGGGAGAAGAGAAAGTGATAAAGGGATATCACTGCCAAAAATCTGTTGTACGCTCAATGTCAAGGAGGCTTCATTGGCTCACACAGTGCTCATCTGCGTGCAGAGCCATAGCAGCCCCTGATTTTCATAATGGCAGGTGGCCATCTTTAAATAAGAGATCTACATACAATACTAGCCATAAAACAGTGGCTGGTACATTTACCAATATGACTGATAAGTGAATATTATAATAATCTGCCGCTGCATCCCTTTGGGTCCAAATAAAAAGCCATGGTATATAATTTTAAGTAACATAAATAGGCTGTATAAAATGTTAAAGCTAAGAACTTCAAATATAAGGCTCTGATTGGTTTGAGGGTGGGTGGAGGGTGAGTGTTGATGGCAGTGTGCTATAAGTAGGGTGATGGAGGTTTTGAGGAGGGTTGTGGGGGGAGGAGGGAGGAGAGAAAAGCAGACAGACAGACAGACAAACGGGCCTATAGCCTGATGCCATTCCCCCACTTCCTGTGCTTGCCCTTTGTCATGCACACTCCTCACCTCCAGAGCTGTCACTGGCTTGTCAGAACCAATCACAGGATGCCATGCTGTCTGCCAGCCATGTACCAGTTTGGACAGGATGACATCAAATTTCTGGTGCTACGTGTCAAGGACCATATGAAAACAGATGTCCTCATTACTGGGTCGCCCACACTTTACAAATACTACATTTTGCAGATCAGGGGATTATTAAACATTACAAGGTTTGGCGCAGGTTAGCAGTGCAATGCCTGACAATCAAATACTTACAAAAATATATATATATATACTTTTTTTTCAAATATATAATTCAATGTGAGTAAGAAATTTCAACCACCAAAGACCAAACAAAAAATAAAAGCAGAAAAATCTAAAAATCAGCCAAAGCCTGCTCACAGTGTAATGAAAAAGTGACATGTCCAAGCCTGGTGTTATGCATATATGAGGCCCTCTGAGATCCAGCATGACAAAAGTAACTTTATTGAATGGGACAGATCGCTGCTTGTCTGACTGACTTAATCTGTTTGATTGAGCAATGGGATGCCTTCGGCTTCACAAGTCCTTCAAAGGCCGCAGATTCTGCAAGTGTGAAAAAAAGAGGGAGGGAAAAAAGGAAAAGAGAAAAAATCCCCCCTCACCCTTTCTAAAGCAATAGACACACACCAGAGTAGCTTTTTCAGAGTTTATTTATTAGCTTTAAACATCTATTCATTGCCCTACCACCCAAGCCCTTTCAGGTCATCAGTCTCCAACAAAGACCTCAAGCCCAGAAAATCTGTCAACTGTCAGTGTCACTGATATTGAGCAGAACTCTGGGTGGATGATGAGGCTTCCTTGAAGCCAACTGCTTAAGAGTAATAAAGGATAGCGCTTTAAGAGTTTTTACCTCGTTTCTGCTGAAGTTTTACTCTAGACTCAAAACCATTCCCCATTACAGAGTCATACATTCATTTGCTCATGCGTCACAATCTCATTATGGGGATCTAACTTTCCACTCCACCCCCTTTTTTTCACCACACCACCCTGACACAAAGCAAACCTCAGCTATCATTGTGCTTGATCTGAATTTTATTTAGAGTCCCATATGCTTCTCCAGCCCACACTCAAAGACCGGTGTTGATGCTTGGCCTCTCTCGGCCCGTTAACCATCAAAAGAGGGGCCATTCTTTCAGCGCACTGCCTATTGTAGGCTGTCGAGGTTAGGAGACAAAAGTGTGAGATCATGAATGAGTGGTTGGCAGTCTATTGGAGATTTTCATCCACGCAACTGAACTAAGAATCTGCACCTGATACAATTCAAGCATCCATTTTAAAAGAGATTGGAGTGGCCTCATTAAATAAAAAAGGGTATGTTTTTATTTTCAAGCAATTGGCACGTTTATTCTCCATATCTCTGAAAGAGAAGTAAACCTTCACTGTGGTGCCATGGGCATAAGGGATTTTTATATGTTTTTTCTTCCACTGTCTTATAGAGAATGCACGCACATAACCAGACCTACTGGCTGATGAGCACCCAGACAGAGAACTAGAGCTGGATGAAAACCCAGAGATACTCCACACCTCACTGCAAGCATCAGGCCTCAGGATTTCCCCTGTACTATCTCTGAGGGCTTCCTCTATACATGCATTTCCCTTACACTTGCTCCCCTCAAAGTAGCCAAAGCTGTGCCTCTCAGTCTCCAGGTCCCCCCTTAGTGACAATTTGTCCACATCAGAGAGTCGTCATCCCTAACGAGATCTGACTTGTGACACACAGATGGGGAGGGGCTGTGCACGGGCAGTGTTAGCGTTGGGTGCCTGCCTGCCTGCCCACCCGCCCCGGGGCTACAGAAAAACGCCATGCTCAGACTGCCGTGTGAGAGAACACAACTGCTTTCTGCTAAGCTCTGCTTTACCACCATAAGCTCTACCAACCCACAGCCCACATTGCTGGGCCACTACAAGCAAATGGGGTATAATTAGAGCAATAAAATGAATGTTTTTAATTATTGTGTATACACACAACCAACTGAAATGTAACATACAGCTTAACAGTGCAGGAATTTCAATGCTAATGGATTTTTAAAATCATATCAGCATAGTGTTTGCCAAAGTGTTAAAACTAAAAAGTACTACATTGTTTGCCATGTCCACAAAACTTCTTAACTATCCATCTGCTCTTACAAATAAAAATAAACTGCAAAGGATAATGCATGCCACTTCATTAAACCATTCACAGCAACAAAGGTCTTTTTTAAGAGACAGACACAATGAGGCTGTGAATAAACAGCAAATTGTGTGAGAAAGGCTTTGCATCATGACACAAAGAACGGACCCCATCAGCTCCGCGTCCATTCAGCTGTAGGGCATTGCAGAAGAGCTGGCCAAAATTTTCTCTGAAGCCATCAGACAACTCCTGTCATTAACGCTGTCGCTGACAATAGCTAAGAAGTTTCACCAGTTTAGCAGAATATCACATCTCTAAAAATTAGCCAACATGATGCAGCATATTGAATGTGACTGCAAATTCTACCTCTGCTTATGATAAAAGTATTATGTTGCTGACATATGTTGTTCAACGTCGGGTGACTTAAGACACACATACCACGCACTGTCGACTCCCCCACATGAACTGACCCTGTATCCTAAAAATCACAGCCTCTTCGTTCCGGTCAAGTGCATCAGCCAGGCAAATATATGCAATTAGGTCATGCTGGCCACTGTGACCTATACATGAGATAACAGCCATTGTCAATGTTAAATAAAAGCAAAATCCTACTAGGGCAGAGGGGTAAAACTGTCCAAGAGAATTGCATTAATAAATAAAACAAGCAATAAACAACGTGGAGACAGCACAAGTACTGTATGTGCAATGCATGATACGAATTATCCTTCAATATGCTGTGCTTGCCCAGTTTTTTTTTTCTTTGTGGACATAAAGCCATACTGTGGCCAGAAATTCTAGTTCAAGTGTGCACTGACTGACAGGCCCCTTCCATACTCATTTGCCTTTAACCTTTTGCTATGACATTCGTACTTATTTTCCTTTTACATCAGACAAACTTCATTTGAGCTAGAATTTCACCAGAATGTGTATAATAAAACTAAAACAGGTCTAATTTTTTCTAGTCCTTTTGACTCTATCAGCCAACATTTCTGCTGTCACTTCTTTTCCGTCCATGCTTTCAGTTTCCTGCAGTACCTCAGCCCTGCTGGCTGCTCTCACCTCTCTCTACTGGCCCTCTGGCCCTTATCCTTGGCTCTGGCTTCTGACAACCTCACCCACTGAGCTACAGATTGGCCGGCACACAATGCCCCAGATCCTCATTCACCAACACAATGCACTCACCGGCCGTACACCTTGCCTTCTCTGTAACTCTCCCCATATCCTTTCTGTCCATTCCTCATTTTTCTTTCCCTCTCCTTCATTTGCTTCGTACATTTAATTTCCTCAAGCTCTATCCAAATCTATCTCTCACTGCTGTGACTCTGCTCTTTTTGGCAACTTGGTGGTGACTGGTGGGCCGACAACAGAAACCGTCTCCTGCCTTACTCCGGTGCAGGGCAGCATGAGCGGGATGAGCCAGGGCTCACAAAGCCGCTGCAGAGTGAAACAAAGGTTGTGTGCTCCATCATTCAAACCGGGGCCACTCCGACAGCTGCCTCCGCCACGCTCACACTGACAAACGGCCAGAAAAACAGATGGTTTGTGCATTCATGACCAGTTTAGTGGAAGCCCAGGAGTCACCCCTATTCAAGGGGAGGGTTTTTGTCAGCTATTCCATAATAAAGCTTTTCAGTCTGGTAGAAAATTAGAAATGCATTTTAAAATTGTCCCTTAATTATTGAGGTCATCCTGGTCCCATGGAGGAGAGAGGAAAGAGCTGATGCTCTGCCTCTGTGACACATGACTGATCTAAAAAGATGGGCTGCCTCATTTCACTTTTTAAATCCTGCCAACACATTAACATACATTTGTCAGTTGGTTCTGAAAAAGCAGATGCATTGAATTTTGGAAGCCAGCTATCCTCTAAGGAGAGAAAGTTCATCATCTCAGCATCTGATTAATATTGGCAATGAAATATCAACATCAACCTTAGTGAAAACAATGATCTTTACTAATAATTTCCTTAATAATTCAATTATGACATGCATTATAAGCGTACAACAACTGGAACGCATTTCGGTCAAGCTTTCACACAAGCATGCATTCACACATTGAAGAGTGTTGTGGTCTTGCTGAGACTCTGTGCCACACACAAGCATAGGCATATAATTTAAAGCGGATGAGTGAATATTTTTCTGAATCTTTCAAATCATCTTTTTTTTTTTTATCCATATGATTGAACCAGGGACCAGAGAAAGTTAGAGTGTCTCTGTCCCAGGTATACAAACTTTATTACTCATTCCTGAAGCCCTGCATTTGTATACTGGAAATGTAGAGGAGAGGTCTTTCAGAATCAAACATAAATCAAAATATAGACATCTTAAATATCACATTCACATTCTTTGTTAATGTATAAAAAAGCAAAAAGTGATTAAACAAGACATAAATAGGTATGAGAATAAGTCAACCACAATAATGGTGTACGTCATATCAGTAAAAAGAGCTTAGCGGTAGCTTTGAAGCAGTGAGGCGTGAACCATACTGGGCTTCAGAGCATCATCATCAAGCTCTTGGCAACACACCCCAAAAAGTCATTTTCAATTGTAAGAGAAAGCATTCACCATGTTGCACTATATCATACACAACACTGTTCACACAAATTAGCTGGAGTGCCAGCCATAGTGACACTGACTAAACTTAGTTTGTTTGTTCCCCCATATTAAATTAGTTGCACATCTCCCAGTGCCCAGAGACAGGGTCTAACAACGCAGGGAGAACGGCTGAGCAGATATGAATTAAAAATAACACCAAGCCACTGCACATCTGTCTCTGCTTGGAAACCATCTGGACATTCAATATTACATCCATGTCTACACTTTTCACACTGATCAGGATCAGAGTTTTTTGACAGCTCTTCATGATGCATCACACCCAGATGTGGTAGCTGACTGAACGCATTTGTTTAGGTCTCACTCTCATTCTGAGCAATCATGCAGCAGCCTTAAAAAGTTGTCTTAAAAAAGTCACCGCTGGAGCAGAGATAAAAGCTACTTATTACTTACATTTAAAGTGACAGAGGCACAACGGCAGGCTCTAGCTGCAGAAGTAAATGTTACTGCAACATCTGAAGCAAGATTAGAAACATTATCTCAGAGTTCTTAGTCTATTTCAATTCATATGAGAAGTAGAATAACTAAAACTAAACTAAATTCTAATTCTATTTCAAATAAGCACAGTGAAAAACTAGCATCTTTAATAAAATGATAAAACTTTCATATAAAGACTGCAACCATATATTAATCGCTATGTGATCTAACATGTTGTGATCCTATTAATAATAATGTAAGCTTAGCATCATTGCACTGGACTGGTAAAGTCAAATTAACATAATTATTGTCATCATTAGCATAATTTCTGTGCTACTTTGTCTGTGTTACTTACTGTAATGTATAACACAACAGAGACACCCAACAGCATATTACCCACTGCAGATAACAGCAAACAAGACAACCTTATTGACCTTAAGAGACCCACACAGCTCATAGAATATAAACAAGGATACACACAAAACCTTTGCGCATGCAGACACACACAGAGCTTCACACACAGTGTGAACCATGAAGCTGACTGTACCCAGGCAGCTTCTGCTTTTTTCCCCACTTAATCACTGCCCTCCTCTGACTGTCCAAGGAAGTGCATAGAATCCAAATAGCAGCACATCTACTCCTCATCACTGCTCCACATTACTCTATTCTCCAAAGCAACGATGAATTCAAGATTAGTTTTATTACTTGTGGAGAGAGCACTCTCTGTGGATGAGAGGACCCATCCCCATCCTGCTCCAGCCCCCATCCAGTGCCATTTGTTGTTGGACTGCACCCCTTTGGCAGCAGATAGCAATCACTTCCTCAGAACATGATGTGGGAGGTGTTCAAAGATAGACACTGACAGAAATCTGCTGCCGTTGCCAAAAGCACTGGCATTTCTACGACACAAGCAGTGACTCCGAGACGGATGTGATCTGATCAAATAAATGTGACAAATGTGTGAATCTGGGCAAAAAATAGCAATCGGATTAAATAAACACAAGCTAGAGGTGGGTATAAACAACTTGGAAAATAAGTCAGTGTGTTGCTATGTTACAAACAAAATTATCTTTCAACAGTAAAAATATATTGCTGTTGCCAGCATAGCTTTTTGGTTAGATTTTTAGTGGTGTTGTAAATTTAAGCTCAACCAGCTGGTAAGTAAATGATACTCAAAGTTTTTTCCAGCCAAAAAAAGACTTTTTTCAATCTTTTTAAAAAACTGTACGGCTAACTCTGATAAACAAACTGCTACTGTGAGATTAAAACTACAAACAGCAACAGCAAGAAAGCACAAAGTAATTAAACTCCCTGTAGACTCTAATCGGCATTCATGAGTGGCATCAGCTCCCGTTATGATATACAGAACAGGCACTGTCAAGGTGATTTCTCTCTCCTCTCACCATAGTCATCACACACACACACTCACACACAAAAAAACACACACACACACAGCTGCTGTGTGTTAGTCCCACCCAAATTAATACCCACAAGTGAAACCGTGACCTGCACAAGGCAGCCCCGACCTGCCAGCCCAGTGGATCCTCCAACCCCTCCCATAGTTCTGTCTGTCTTCCCTCCTCTCCTACCCCTGAAGATTGAACAAGGACAAGAACTTGCACAATATGAATAAGATAATCATTGGCACTGTACCTTACAGTGTCGGTTTATGTGTGAAAACATCAGTGCTTTGCTTGACTAAAACAATACATTATTACACTTTACTGATTTGCACTATGGTACGACAGAAGTAAAAAATAATCATCAGATGTGAATAAGAATTTAAATGTAAAGTCACCGTCAACAATGCAACACCTTAAAATTCATAATTTCACACTTACATTATTTGTCACACATTGCCTCATTAAATCCTCATGGTTCTTAAGGAGCTATTGTGGTAGCCAGGAGGCATCGGACAGCGGCCTGACTGCAGAATGTGAAGAGACTCAAGGCCACAGAGACAATAATGGACCTTGTCTGTACAGTCACCAAATGGCTACTGCTTGGTTAACTGTAAGCTCCATTTTGGGACCTTTGGTTCCCATATTTAATTAAAAATCCATTATCACCTCTCAGCATAGTGAGCAGCACTTCAGCCCACACCGTCCAGATTTGCACCCTTAATTGGTCTTAAATGGCTAAATGACATTTGATGTAATCAGTCTCCCAAACCTAAAAAAGTAGAAGTTAAAGTAAAAATCCTGTTAAAAATTATTAGTCCCATCTGCAAAGTTTACACTAAACAATATTATTGTTACAACAAATGATTCTCAAACATTAGAGTGTGTAGACACACTCCAGCAGACCTTGTGGCAGACCTTGCAGACAAACTGCTGTTTAGGTGGTGCATTAATATTCAGAAGGTGATGCTGCCAAAGCACCTTGAGCAGATGCACACTGGCACACAACGATGGCCGAGTGAGGAGCGGCAGAGAAAACAGTACAAGAGAGAGAAGAAAAAAAAGAAAGAATTAAAGACAGGAAAGAAGTAAAATGGGATCTACAGATAAAATAAACAAACGCAAAGGAGAGAGAGGAAGATTAGCTCTCCTTCACATCCCAGCGCCACTCTCCTTCGTTGTTACCTCGATGAGTACAGCCAGGCCCCAGTTCCCCTGGCAGAAACTAAGTGGCTTGCTGGCATATGGTGTAACCTCCATTTGAGTGCTAAAAGCTGGATATTGTTTTTGTGGAGCAGATGTTGGCGGGCATGGCAAAAGGCACAGCTGACTGGGCTGCACAGCTGGGAACGGTGTGTGTGACCCACATACAGGGGGAGCAGTAGTCAACTGAGAGTCACAACCTTAATGGAGAATGGAAATGATATGAAGTTTTTCCCTTTATTGTCTTTACATGCATAAAGCTAAAGATGAAGTCTGTTCAGCTCACTCTTTAGTTTGTATTCTATTGTTTTTTCTCTGGTTCAAATGACTTTTCAAGTGATATTTTTCAAGTGTCTGTACGACCATTATATTCCTTTCTAATAGTAATTGGAATAATATTGATCTAGTGAAGAATTTATTTGACTTAAATCCAATGCCTCAGTCATAATGTTTCACTAGATGTCTAAAATGTGTCAGAGAAAGGCCTCGATCAGAACACACAACCTCAAAATGTTAAGTATAATCAGACTCACAGATTGATAAGGTTTTATTTCTACAACTGTTTTAATTTGCTGAACTGTATTTAGGCTAATCACAGCAAAATGGAAAACAACTGCAGCTCTCTGTGTGCCTCTAAAAAACAAAGAACCATCGCGTTTTAAATTGGAATTAAATAAGCTTTCATGCCTAGATTTGAGCTAATGAAAAAGAAACGAGGACACTTAAGAGTCCTGACCGATTTTCCAAACCCAGAAGTGTCCCGATGCCAAAAGTGGACAAATGAAGATTATGCTGAGATTATAATAAGGATGCCAACACCATTATCCAGTCTACTTTGACAAATGTTGTGCCTTTCTGTGAGCAGATGGGACCTAGAGTTTGGGTGGGGAAACCAGCAGAGTATCCTTCACCCAGTTGGCTAGAAGAGACCAGGATAAACGGCAAGCAGGAACACTGTCAAGACTTCCCAGTACTGCGTGTAATTTTTTGTTTGAGAGCTCGTCTCTGTCAAATACATTCATTTTGCTGTATAATGAAAACTGAAGTGTGAATACACAAATTATACCATAAAATTAGTCTTCCTTTTCCACCACTGCTGGGTTGTTCACAGCTCTTCTAATATATTTTATGGATACACAAAAAATTCCATTTACCATGTTAGCAGGACTTCCACTGTCTCTCTGCTAATCTGTCAATCAGCACCAACTGATGGCCTCAGATTGGGCAGAGCACTTTGGCTTTGGCTACTTAATTATGAGAGTGTTAAATGCCGTATGTTCTGGGCTAGGGCAAAATAAACTGACCAGAGGCTGCAATAAAGGCTGTTTCCCCACATGAAAAAGGATTAGAATGGCCTGTCACTCAGCAGGGTCATGCAGAGCAGAGACACTACTTAAAAAGTCATTTAGAGAATTAAGATGCCCCCAGTTGGGCCTGCAATAAGGAAAAAAAAACAACAACATGCTAACTCAAACATCAAATAAATTCTCAGTGCAGGCTTGAGGTGACCACTGTGACCGCTGCACTTAGTTACAGCTTCTTCTTTTTTTAAGCAGGAGCTGTAAAGACAACATGCTTGGACAAGATATGTGAGCACCAGCAAAAGCTCATTCAAAAATCATTTCACTTTTTCATTGCTTAAAGATAACACATGTGCTCACTTTTCAGCAGTACTGGCACAGCATTAATGTTGTCAGTCCACTGTCTACGTGCGTAAACCTTCCAAGCACTACCTTTCAAAGTAAAATAATCCATAATTCATAGGATGAATAAATCCTATGGTTATCATCAAAAAACTAGACAATGTAAAACTGTTCACAGCGTCAGATCTTTAACCATTCTTTAGCAACTAATTAAAAGTGTTTATATCAAAACTTTATTTCTACCTCCAAAAAAATGGAAGACCTTAGCATAGGTATTCACAGCCAATTATTCCATTATGTGTCAGAACATAAGAAATTTGTCTTTTCAGCTCTATAAACAGCATATGCAAGGTTAATTTTATATTATTTCAAGGTGAGAATCCAGTTTAGGGTTCTTTGTTAAATGTAAATTCTGCATTCATTATTGTGCATATGTTTAAGGTTTTCTATGCAATATGTTTTTTTAATTTTTAGATGTTATGTAGAATGTATGATAGTGTTTAAATGAAACAAGATTAAACAGAACTCCACTGGGTTAGGATTACACTTCAGAATGACTCAAAATTGATGTTGCAAAAGCACAAATAAGACACATTCCTCTTTCTGACCCTTTCAAAACACAATCCAACTGGACCACTAGTCTGGCTGCAGATTTGAGTGTGTTTTGCTAGTGGCTGATGTAGCCACAGGCAGAGATAAAGCCCCACTTCTTTCAGACTCCACACGCGCACATTTTCCACTCCCCCAGACTACCTCAACAATTTATCCGATTGTTTGCAGCTCCCCTGGAGCCACAAAATGCTAGTTCACGACTGTAAATTTACAGTGGAATAGCACAAAAAAATCTACTGATCATCTTCCCTTGAATACATGCATGTACCAAATCTTTGATCACCAATCACCATGCAAACAGTGACATTGTTCTTTGTTCAAGGCTAACATTTTTTCCTGCTCATCATCCACTGCTCCATATTGCATCTAAATGTGATCCAGTTGCTTGAAGCCTCTCTATAAAGTCTGTATGTACTGATGCACTATGGCAGTGTGCTGTGCTGAGAGTGACATGCTGATTCCTGAGCTTCTCTATGAGTCAGTCCAATCCTTCCATCTCTTGAGCAGGCCTCAGCCCTCACGCCTCATATCAGCCTGACTTTGATGGACACATGCTCCCTCTGTGCTTGGCAGGACGTTCTTTTGAGGAAACTCAACAAAAATGGCAACAGTGATTGGGTCGACACACCCCAGTGCTCCCAGATCCCACCTCACAAAAAATACAGATATGCTCAAACACACACACACAGACCTTTATTTTGCCAGTTGATGTTCTTCATAATGAACTTTGAAAAGATGTGCACACTTCAAACTCTCTTCATCTTTAAAACTCATGACAAAGCTAGATCATTTCTGCATTTCTGTTGGAGCAAGTAGTAAAAGAAGATGACTGTGAGCATATAATAATGTTACATGTTAGATGTTAAGCTGTAATAGAGAAAACAACTTATAGGTACAGTAGTTTTTAGTAAAATGTTTGACCTTACACATTCATAACTATTACTTATAAATCAAGGTAATATCTACTACAATAACTGAATGGTTATTTAGCACAGGAGGTGAAAAACATTTGCCATCATAAGAATGAACATTCCTTAATCAATTGCGTGTGTCCGACATAAATGCCAGCACATCACTCACAGTGCTAAAACTCTTTATACTCTTTATTCAGCCTGGCGGCACACATGACTGAAGCAAGGTCTACTCCTTCGTCCACAGACAAAGGGAGTCCTGCACTACGTCTGTGTCAGTCTGCTCATCCCATTATATCCACTCTGCTGCTCCTGGTCATCAGCTATGACGAGCCTTCACCTGAGTTGACAGGTGACTGTCCTGAGGCACTGCAGCACCCAACAGGGGAGCCTTAACCTGCCAACTATCTGTCAGTCCCCCAAAACCAGCTCTGTCATGTCATCTCCTCCATGCCAATCACAGTGACACATCAAGTTTGTGTCAGGAAACAGTGTTGGACATTACAATCTAATACAACATTGCTCTGAGCCAATAGGAGGACCAGGCAATTATTATGAGACAGAGATGATAATGTAAATGTTGGCAGGGCACATGGAAATAATTACAAATAGGGTATTTCCTCCTAAAGCATTAAGTTTCAGTATAATTGCTTTTGCAATATGAAAGAGGTGCGAAGACTCAAGAGGGCACGTTTCTGAAAAGATTACAGTCTATGACAAGAACAAAAAGAATTCTATTAATGAAGCATCATGTCAGGTTGTCCATTCATCCCCTCAGTGAAAAAGAGAACATCAAGAAGGTTGTTGGTCTAATTGGCAAAAAAAAAAATCTCAAACATAAAGTCCACTTATCTAGCATTCAATATTACAGACCACCATAATTTTAACATGGCTGGTTAGGGATTTTACCATGAACAATTAAACAAAAGCCAGACTTATGTTTCTCCAATGATACACAAACATCTACACAAACCTATGCATACAGTAGAAGGGTGTTGTCAGTAATCGTAGCTCACAGAGGAGCTGCACAGCTAATCCCGCTCAAACTCAATGCATTGTGCGCATCAAGCAAGCTGATTGGTTGAATCATCTGTAATGGAGGAGAGTTTGAAGCAGTTATAATTTTCATTCTAGGACTGATGTTTGGTTACCTTAAGCCAGTTCAGGTGAGAAAAATGTTGCATATGTGATCAGTTTATCTAAATGATGTCTATCTGGAAATTTGTTTTCACATTTTCAGAGATGTGAACACCCGCTTGTCAAGTGGCTGGTCAGCAGCTCACAGCCCAGCTCTATAAACGGTCAGCAGGTCAGCGTTTGCCGTCACCCCAGGGAGATCTTGGCAAACAGTTTGTTAATTTATCATTGGCACCGTTATCTGTAGTATTTTAGGTTAGAATTCAACTCACCATCCATTTGAGTTTTTTCACAGGCAGTACAGTGCCTAAAGTAAGGGAGCTTGTACCTGTACCTCTGTATTAAGAAACATGTGAAATTTGTAAGAAACATTTAATTTACAGGCATTTAATATCACGGCCCATGTAGAGTGTGGAGGTATGACATGACACAGCGGACATTACATTCTGACATTACCCGTACTTTGTACTAGGGGGCTCGCAGGATAAAATCCAGGTCATCTCCAGGCTGTCTGACTTGGACATTTGCGTTCCCACATGCACCTCACCTGAGTAATGTTCAGGGTTCCAGTGCATGTCTGAAAGCAGCTTTACAGTGCATCCTGACAGAGTTTGACGGTTCATCAAAGGCTGACAGTACTGATTTGTTTACACCGTCACTGGGGTGACCTTCTGTGTCTTCAGTATATTAAGGGTTTACTAAATGAGACACTGGCCCTAGTAGACACATCAGTTGTACAAGTACATACCAACACATATGAATGTCTCAAAACGTAACCTTCCTACAATCTATGGGATCAAATCAACATCACAATGATTTCGTGCTCGTAGTTCAGGTTTGTACTTGTAGGGAGGATTTGTACTCGTAAAACAATGTTTGTCTGTCCGTAAATACCATTTGTACTTGTAATAAACATGTTTGTGTGTCTGTAAAACAGATTTGTGCTCGTACAAAAGATGTGTAATCATTGTCAAACAGCTTGTGCGTGTGTAGAATCGATTCGTGTTCATACAGATCAATGCTTCACTTTCCTACAGAGTGTACAACCCCGAAGTTACAGCACGGAATTCTGACCCTGTTTTGACGCTTGAATCTAATTGGTCAGTCATGGTCAGTCATACCCAATCACTCTCCCTGTTGCACGGCAGGTCCTGAAAGGTACAACGGCATTTTAGTGTTTATTTAAAGCAAATAAATAAAGCCAGAATATTGCTAATAAGTCGGATTTCTCTGGGGAAGACCATGTAGCTTTAAAAAGAATTGCAGAGGTGAACTTTAATATGCGTTGTCTGGTAATTAGAATCTTAAAGTTCACCTCGGCAATTACACACTCTGAGCGCTAGCCTCAGAGAGCTAATGCTAGCAGCTAGCAATGGAACACTAGTAGTAGTAGCCAGGTCAGCAGCATGTCCACTGGGCTGCAGAGCTGGGAATGAAGACCAACACACACCGGCAGCGGTGCGATTTTTTTGCAATTAGTTTGTGTAATATTTCCACTCTACAGAAGAGTGATAAGCTGATATTAAGGAAATTAAACCATGTATATATATATATATATAAATATGCTTTTAGTTGATTTTCGTTGACGTCAAAAAGGTCTGTGTACATTTCTGCAGGTGTCGCAACATCGGTAATTATATTACATGATTGCGGTTATTGTGCAAATGTAAATATGCAGACATCCCTCACGCAGCACATGAGGACAGCAAACAGTATAATTTACTGTTCTGACCGATCCGGACTAATCATGAATAATTAAGTTACCGATGTTGCGACACCTGCAGAAATGCGCACAGACGTTTTCACCGTAGAGATGTTTCATATGGATATTTTACTGAGAGATGTCTACAAACTCACAGGAAATAATTCTACATGCAACTGGAAGCTACAAACTAAACTTTTGTGATTTATTAATGTTCTGAAACAAGTACGATTATATGTGGAATGAGGAGGTGAGTCTCATCTGACATACAAGAGTCTGACATGCAGACTAATCTCAGTTTGTAACAGATGTGAAAACGTAGAAAAATGTGAATTGGGCAAAGCTCAACATACAGGAAGATGTTCTGTGATTATGGTGAATGCTGATCTTTCTTTTGTTCTCTGTGGTTTATGGATCAATATTGTTGATCAGATGTGGAGAAAGGTTGAT